>JAMWYP010000180.1:0-600000 GCA_025563575.1 Acacia pycnantha | reverse complement strand
TTGGTTGATTTTTAAAAAAAATCTCAAATTTTTGGGTCATTACACATGTGTTAGCTGCTTCTTCTTCTTCTTCTTTTTTTTTTTTGAATTATTCTTGTTGACCCTTTTAGAACATTAAAAAAAATTCTTTTGATTTAGCAAATCATATTTTATTTTATTATATGTTAGTGTTGATATATAAAGTAATATAGTCACAGAGTAATAAAACTCTTTCAAGAGTGGAGAAAAGAAAGGAGAGGGTATTAAAGTAGTTTTACCCAAATTTTTAAATTCTAAATTGGATTGATAACTCAATTAAAGATTTTTTAAATTTACCAACCTAATTTAAAATTTTCCTATTTTAAATAGCTTTATATGGAATTTTGCCTTTCATGGAAAACACAAAACGACACTTAACTAATTAAACATGTCCTAAATTATTATTATTTTTTAACTTTTACCCATATTGAAAAATGTGTTTGAAAGGCTCATATAAGGTGCTTCTCACCTTATGTGCTTCTTATATGCTCATCCCTCTAATTGAGACATTTTTTTTTAATTTTTTTTAAATTTTTTTATACATTTTATTTATGTACATTTAAATTATATATTGCTTTCTGGAATGTTTTTTGGACCCAGTATCTCAAATTAATTAATTTTCAGAATACTGGTATTACAGGAGAAACATTTATGAATGCAGGACTGAAAACTAATTAATTTGAGATATTGGGTGCAAAAAAATTCCAAAAAACATCATATAATTTAAATCTAGATAAATATAATATATATATAAAAAAAAGTTGTGCTCATCCCTCGAATAGAGGGATGAGCACATAAATGTGAACCCCAATTTAATGAGTAGGCAATAATATAGAAAATGAGCATTAGTTACGGGACAATTAAAAAATGAGCATGAATATATTTTGTACCAAGATATTATTGTGCACCGGAAGGAGTACATATCCGCATAATAACACGGTGAAGAAGCCGTCAGACCTTTATAAAAAGCATTTTCATTTCTTCCATTCTTATATTACAATCACAATTCAAATCTTTAATGAACCTTGGTGACCAAGGTAAGTATGGCTACAATTCAATGGATCCAAGTACTATGAAGAAATGAAAAGAAAAATCATTCTGAGATATTTTACAATTACTAGTCCTCATCACTATCATAACTTTGGCACAGAGATTGTAGTGCACTTGTAGTGTTACTTTTATTCTCTTCCTCTATCTTCTTTTTATCAACTTCTATTGGTTTCTTGACAACGTTGATCTTCACAAAGGGATGAAAAGGTCTTGCAGTCCCCGAACTTTGAAATTTTTCTGCAAAAATATCAAAAAGTTAAGAACTGAAAGTATGATGCCTTATTATATTTCTGAGTCAAATCATAGAAGCTCTCACATATCTTTAAAGGCCGAAAAGAAAAAAAATAAAATACTCTTTATTCCATCAAACAACTCAAGTCACAATGTTTCTTGGTAGTTGATAGTACAAGCAACTTTTTTTTTTTTTTTTGATATAAGCAACTTTTAAATTTGATGACATATACAATGTTAGGACATTATGGATCACAGATTGTGTTGGTAACTTTGATCTAATGAAATTATCGCTACATCTTTTGCCCTTCCTTATGTTGACTATACTTTTTCCCATTACATGTTGGAGCATAGAATTGAACCTAAACTTATTTAGTAGTTTTTCTTCTTATTTAGTAGTTTTTTTTCTTAGGCGTTGAACTTATCGGGTTAAAATCCTCTTCAGTTCCTAAGCTTAATTACATTTTCATGCATAGATGATTCCACCCAATTAGGACAACAATGCTAAAAATTCCAAATATATGATGCATTCATGAGGTTTCTTGTATCTAGTTCCTTTGCCTAAAGTCTTTGGAAGGGCACATACCTGTGTTACCAGCGTTGTCCACACTATCTTTCGTCAAAATATCAGTTGCTTTGGCTGTAACCTCTTCCGACATTCTTCTTCTCTGTATGCAGACATGGTCAAACATAAGCCAATAGCCCAATACAATTATTATAAAATTTCAAACATGCTAATATGTTGTAAAATAATCCATAACTAAGGCAAAACAAGGGGGAAAAAGAGAAAAGCTAGCCAACAGGATTTTGTAGATATGAAATTAATATCCAAAAAGCTTAACTACAAATGTCACACTTTTCAGGTAAATACCATATTCAAGGAAAACATCAATCTACAAATGACAAATGGGAGGAATATATTATAAAAAATCCATACCTTCATACGATCTACAGATGTTTCACCATTCCCATTTGAAGGTTCAACAATAAACTCATCATCTTCTAAATCTTCATCACGAATTCTTTTAATCAATTCCTTTGACTTCTGTTTATGATCATAAAAATAAAACAAGGGTTATTTTCACAAAAGTAGTGCACACACACATATGTATATAGTAATACTTACCCTTGAGAAAACTGATTTTATCAGTGCTTCATCTTCTTCTTCTAGCTGTTTCTCCTGAAGATATAAAAACATATAGTTCAATTAAATTTGTCAAGATAAAAGTATGAAAAGATTAAAGAATAACCAAAAGTTACACCCCTAATACACGACATTGCATGTGTTCATGTTTAGGACATAGAATACGTTGTTGGGTTCAGCAGTTAAGATATGCATTCAAGTTTGGAACCCAAGCTCCCATCTAGTTAGCCAGACCCATGCCAAACGCATTGACATAACATGCAAGAATACAGTAAACACTAAACAGGGGAACATCCTACATGAAAGTTATACAAATCATACAAGGTCTTCAGAATTCTTATCCATACGGTGCAAAATTTACCATCTCCTACCCTTGAGGAACATCTTAGCAGTGTTCTGATATATTTTATATTAATTACAAAATAAAATCTGGAAAAGTTAATTATGGAATCTTATTTCTTCTACTATTCTTTTTTTTTTTCTGTGATGACATTTCAATCAGTTGCTTACACTAATTCAAAATATTATAGCTCATTGCTTTATAATTATCTCTTTTGTAAAAGAGTCTACACAGAAAACATGCAATAGGCTCATACAATGTGAATTGCAAGTCTTATCATACCTTGTCAGCTTCTGTGCTTTGCAGAGCCTCCAGCATTGCATCAACGGATACAGTTGCATGCATTGACTGTAAAAGCAGATACGCAAATACTAGTGATGACCACAAACTTATCTCAAATTCATGCACAGGCAATAATAAACAGATAAAGATCACAGTGACAGGACAACATGGAGCATATGCAAGTAGTAGTACCTTCATTGACTTCATTTCATCAAGAGCAGCAAGAATGTCCATCTCCCTTTTAGAATCCAAGGTTCTATTTTCTAAGGATTTCATAGCATCTCCCATTTCATCAGCCTCTCTCTTTTGTTTCATTTTTTCATCTTCCTCATCCTCTGCACGCCAAGGTTCAAAATTTCTTGTTGCTCCAGATTCTACAATGTAATCTGAATTTTGTGGATCGGTTTTCATAGCAAGCTCAGCTGAGCATCTGGTGCATTTGAAATATGTAACATCCCAACTTTTCAAAAGCAGTATAATTTTTTTTTTTTCAAACAAACATCATTTGAAAACATCAGAGTAGAGCAACGGAGCATTTGAGTAACTGATATGTATTTATAAAATGCCGTAAGTCTGGCTGGATACAACAACGGTACAATGACCGTGTGTTTCAAAAGTACATAATAATAGAAAGGAAGGCTTCCGCTGGAACAACAAAAGGGAAGTCTTCAGCCGGGTCTTCTACTCGGGCTGCTTGCCTCTCTCCTCGGTCCTTCTGACCCTGATGCTATGTTAAGAGCTGAGATCCGCACCGGATCTCAAATGTACATGTATCGCTCCCAGCATGCAGTTATATCGCCCCCAGCACTACAGATGTATCGCTCCCAGCATTATAGATGTATCGCTCCCAGCCTTATAGATATATCACTCCCAGCATGCATACAGTTATATTCTAACATAATATGCATTCCCACAACACACCACATATACACATACCATACTCACATCACATACACGCATACTATATGCATCAGATTAGTGTTACAATACGCGAACATACATACTTCCGTAAACCGAACAGAATGGCCAGGTAAGTGTCTACCATGGGGGCCTCACCGACTTATACGGCGACTTATGGCACACCCACGTAGACTAGCATTGCCTTCGACACCAAACTGTTCTAACATATTTGTATTCAATAAACATATCATAACAATACACATAGCACATATATGCATACCATAAACATAAGAGTTAATGTTACAGTACGCGGACGTACCTTCGTTGACGTTATACGGTATTTCTGGCGGAATACGGCACGACAGTAGGTAAAAACGTAATCAGGGATATCCTATCAACATAACAATGTACTTGTTAAGGATCTATCATTACGACGGACACTTTTAGTCAAAATGACTATTTTACCCCTAACCCCCTAATCGGCGGAATTTCGCCGATTTTCGTTACTTTGACCCTAATCTTTCAAAATTTCAACATAACTCCTACTCCAACATAATTTTCGAAATATAAATCATATTAATTAATGATTCACATCATAACAGGCATTTTGGTAAAAATTACCATTTTGCCCCTATTCCCTAATCGGCGTAATTTCGCGAGCTTCGCTACCTTGACTCCGACTTTCCAAAATTTTGCCAGAACTCCGACCCCATCATGATTTTCGAAATTCATACTTAAAATAAAACTAAAGATCTATCTAGCATTACTACTAAAACTACTGAAAGAATTAAAGACTAAAGACCGGAAAAATTACCCGAGCTTATTGCCGAATTCCCGGACTCCTTCCTCCTCCAGAGCACCTCTCTCTAACTTCTCTCTAGGATAGCTCAACTAGAGAAAATGGTTTTGGTGTGAAGAATGCAAAGGGAGAGCCTCCTATTTATAGGGAAAGTTGTGTGCACTATTCACACTTTGTCAGGCGGATTCTGGACCGTCGGATCGCACTTTGCCAAATGTCAAGATCCTCACCATGCCACTTGTCCAAACCATCCTCTTCCCCTTAGTTGGTGGTTTGTCACATCAATTAATGTGATGTGATGCTTTTGCTTTATGAACTTGTACCGATAAAGTTCCCGATCGGTGTCCGAATCGCGTAATCTCGGAAAAATCTCAAAAATCCGGAATCACAACTTTGAAGTCATTTTCCTACTCATTAGAAATGTCTAAGTTAAACTAATTTTTGATTCCATCCAGGGCTCCAAAAGTCATTTCAAACTCATTCCTAGATGTTGAGTTAGAATTTATTTTCTTCAGATCCAAAAATGTGCCTATCTGCATCTTTCCCTATTTCGTCTTATTAGGAAAATGCTCTACCGGCCTCGAAATCAACTTCCGGAAAAGTCCTACTGAAGATAAAAATCCACTGATCAATATTTTACCTTGACTTCAGAAAACCTATTCCTGGGGCTCTAGATAGGATCCGTTTCCTATTTACCTGATCACTATTCACTGTACTTAATTATAAGATTATTATATTACAAAATCCTATCATCTTATCCTCTTAAGATTTTCTTGTCCTTTTTATTATTATTTTATTAATTTTCGTTTTAATTAATTATTTAATTAATTAATAATATATAAAATAATTATTTAATAATTATTTTATATAATTTTTTTACAAAATTTTCCTATTGATCCATTCTTGTATTTAGGCTTAAAAATACCTAAACTCAACTATTTTTCTCCAAAATTTCCAATTAATTAACAAATATGTTTATACTAATTTTAGGTCACAAACCACTAATTTTAGGGTTTTACATAATTATTTATGAATTTCCTTTGCCTATGCTTAAGTAATTAGCCAATAATTACCTAATTACTTCATTATCACTTGTTGATAATTTTCTTAATTAGAATGCCTTATTTCCTCATAACGTTTACACTGACATCTTTGTTTTCATGTCTCCCTCATTATATTGGAATTTATGAGGGTATTTTAGTCATTCCAATATTTTTTTGAATATTCCTTCTCAATTTTTCAGGACTTATAATTTATTAAATTACCACAATTAGATATAATATATTCTCTCAATTTTAACAATTATTTTACTGCCTTTTAGAATTTTCCACAATTTTTCTAAGTCATTTATGTCCCATAGGGGCATTTTCGTCATTTTGGCACTTTGGCCCTTACATTCTCTAATTTCCTACAGAATCCAACTTAGAAAAATAGACTATATTCACATAAGTCTTAAGACCATAATTTCACTTATCAGAAATAACCCATTTATTTATCCGGGTATTACAAAATAAAACCTGAATAATTGAATGCCCAGATACGTCTGCAAAAAGATTAAATAATACGCTCAGAACTACAGGCCATCATAATTGAAAGTGTTATATGATTGTAATCTTGACATGATTTGTGGGTTAGAGTCGTCGGTTTGTTGGGGGAATACTAGCTGATATCAAAGCCTATTCCTATGCCTATATAAACACACTAGGTAGAATAATCAGATGAGTAATGTCTCTTGTTAATAAGCAATTGTACTATTCAGTTTTCGTCTTGTCCTATTTTCTTCTATTCTCTCTCAGACCCTCTGTTGCTCGATCCCCTTCTCTCTTTCTATAACTTTCAAGATTACAAAGGTATCACAAGTAAAGTCTACATCAATGAAATAATGGTTTTTTTCAAACATGAAAAATTCAAATTAACCACCAACAAGGAACAGATAATTCAGCATGCAGAAGAGATAAAATGCAAATAAAATTAAACAAAAAAAAAGGGATAAAATTCCCAAGGAAAACAAAGAAATAAAAATTGGGATGAAAAGACGAACCTCCCCAATAACGTCCTCCTTTCGTGAGTTAAACTTTGTGCCTTTATAGATATAATTTCCACAAGTATTGCACCTAATGCTCATGGGAAGCATCATGCGAACCTTAATCTGCTCATTCTTGGGTCTTCGATTTCTTGGCAACTTTGAGGGGTCGAAATCTGGCGGATAATACTTATTTAACACCTTTCTTTCTCCCATCTTCTTCTCCTACCTAAAATTACTTGTCTGAACTTCAAATCTTAGAAACTTAACTACAAGCTAGATGGCGGCAAGCCGTCGGCAAGGTACGACGACGGGTCTTTGGCTCAGGATAGCACCGTGGATCGTCTTGAAAAATTTGTTTTAAGGTTTAGAAACCGGACGCCGGTTTGGACGGCTTCCGGGTTAGATCAGCCAAATTCGCGCCTGAACCGGCCGAGTTGATGAATCACCGAGTCAAGCAAGAAAAAACACAGATCGAGAAGTAGCGGAAGATCTGGGTTGCGACGGCGGCGTGGGAGCAAGTTTGAATGCAGACGGTGGCGGCGACAAGGGCTAGAATGAGGGTATGACAAATCAAAGAGGGAGAAAGAGAAGATGAAGAGGTGGGTTTTGCAAGGATCACCAACAACTTGAACTATTGATGTGAAGAGAAGAACAAACAGTTTATTGATAAGTGAGATTCGTAGTCTAGAAACCTTAAGAAAGAAAAGTGCTTTAGTAATGAACCGGTTTTGGTCCCTTCAGTCACCATTGACCAATCTAAGATTTGATTTATTTAAATTGGTAATTTTTAAATAAAAAAATTATTTTTAAAAAAATTATTAGTTAAAAATTATCTTTATTTTATTTTAGATTTTTTATCTATTAAAATAACTTTTTTTAGAAAAATAAAAAATAAAAAAAGATTAAATCTGTCTAGAGATCTGAACGGTAGATGAGACAAGCTCCCCTTTGGATAAAAACTGATTTCCTTTAGTAGAGTAGAGGTGGCACCTGATTGTGTCCTTTTTTTTTTTTTGGTGTCGTTCTTTGGACTAAGCTACTCGTATTTATAGGCAGCACAGTTAGTCAATGGTCCAGTGGGTTGGTTCCTTTTTTTTGGGGGTGGTTCCTATACTTTCGGATCCGACGCGCAACAATTTGCTTAGGGTTTGACTGGGTTCAGTTGGTGCCATCTTTGGGCCTGGCATGTCTTTTCGGGCTTCTCTTCATGGCCGTTCTGCCTATGGACTCTGAGTGGTGGATCTTGGCCCTACAATGTTCATAAATCATCTCCATGATATTATTTCTTTTATATATGATATGAATTTCACTTTAATGTTTGAATTCCATCGCTGTAAAAAAAAAAAAGAATTTCACTATCAAATACAATAACGTATAATGTTTTATGTGTGTGTGACACAGCCCATTAATTGTTCATCAATCATTCTCATGAACTTTATCGAGAGTGACTGAAGCACTAGCTAGTAGTGCACACACACCACTTGCTTATTTTGGCACAACATCAACCATAATATATATAGCTAGAAAGCACTGGGAAAAAAAAGATCTCTTTATAAATATTTGCTTTGGTTGTTACAAGAAGAACAAGAGATCAATTAGTCCCTTTCAAATATAAATCAAGGTTCACAACAATTGAGTGCAATTTTGTATGGAAAAAGTCACATCCCTATTGAATGGTAATGTGAAAATTCCTCTTAGCCTATGTTTGGTTTGAGGGGAGGGGAGGAAAATTTTTGACCAAATTACTCATGGGAAATTTTAAAAATTACATAGCTTTTTGCATCGTTTTTCGTACATTAATTTTAGAAGCATGTCACATCATGGGCATATCTGATTTTTCACACTAGGGAGGGGCACCTCCCCTCCCTCCCTCACCCCAACCAAACATAGCCTTAGTGTCGTTTACTTATGGCTATGGGGTAGGATAGGATAGGACAGAGACCACTTCTCTCCGCTTAATGAAAAGATCATTATATATAATTGTAGATCACAACATTAAATTTGTAAGTTTTGAGTTCATACGAGAGAGAAAATGATAGAAAATCGTTTGAGGTATTTTAAACACACATAAAAAATGCTATTAGGTGTGCTAGTGAGGAAGCTAGATTAAGCAATAAAGAATCATAAGGAAAAGGAAAGGGTAGAAAAACTGAAATAAACGTTCAATGAAGTTATTAAGAGAGACCTCTTAGTCAACAATTTAATTAAAGATTTGATTGTTGATAAAGCACGGTAACGTCATGCGTTTCATATAGCCAACCACATCTAATGAGATTAGGTTTATTGGTGTTGTTAGAGCTGGTAATATGGGACAACCCATCGGATTTAGGCTAGCCCGCCACGGTTGAGACTATATGGGTTCGAGCAAAAAAGAACTGTATCAATATGGGTTGATATTTAACCAACCCAACCTATAACCTATGGGTTGGCAGGTTAGCCCACCCAACTCATTTTATTTTCTTTCTTTTTTAATGTTTTATGCTGCATTTTTCCAAACTTTTTAAAAAATAATATGCTGAAAATTTTCCCCTGCAAACCTAAGCCATAAAAGAGTAATTAAAAATACACTACAGAACCATAAAGTGATAAAACATCAAATTCAAAATTTCAAACATCACAAATTAATATACATCACAATTCCACACATTACAAATTAAACATAAATCAAAAATCCATCATTAACATTCAAAATAATCAACAATCAATTCACTTACTTCACTTATCCTTGTCTCCTTTTACAGTTTTTTTTTTTTAAAAAAAAAAAACGGTCTAACCTGCCATAGGTTGGCCCTACATGGGTTCGAAAAAAAAAGAACTGCATCAAAATGATCCCATTTTTTCATAATCCAAACTGCCTACTTTTCTGGGATGGGCACGGCCCATGGTTAAAACCTGTATTACCCGATCTAGTTGTTGTTGTCATTGTTTTTGTCGTCGTCGTAAATTTGATAAGTTTTGAAAAGTATAGATGAATCTGAATCATTAAAACGTGACTGTTTGACTACTTTTAATTGAAAAGTGGAAACACAGTGCAGATAGGACAAGTTTGGGTGTGTCCCATGTAATATGGTGGCTTGGAAGAAACTTGAAGCAAAAGACACATATGTATATATAGATAAGTAATTCAAGAAGCTGTTAAAAGAATAATCCCAGAGAGAAACCTACTAATATTCCCTTGCAAGTGTTGTTTATAACACCCCAAATTCCATACCATTTATTGTGTCCGTTGACACATAGTTTTAGGAAAATCAACAAAGTTTGAGGTGTTACATCAGAGTAATGCATAACGGAGAGCATGCGCTAACGTTTGGACGTGAGTAACTGATATAAAATTCCCAGGCATAAGCTGGTTAAATTAAATATCCCGAAGGAATATTCCTGTGATACAATAATACAGATTTTGTATAATTACAACTCTTAATAGTAACTATACAATCTTAAACCAAGCCTTAACTAGACTTGTGACTTAGAACCCAATACAGTTAATCAAACCCATTTGGCCAGGCCGGGTAAAGTCTAGTGGAAGTCTCACTGTCTTTCACGGCGACTTATAACTGAACCACATAGACCAACCCTTTCTTAGTTTAAGCACCAATTGGTTTGAAACAACTCTATCGGATTCATACCAGAAACTACGCCCTTCTTCAGACTTTTGTCTTGGCCAGTGCCTTTCCACGGCTCCGTCCATCGGTGCCTCTTCACGGCTTCGTCCATGTTGCCTTCTCAGGTCCAGATTTCCTTCCTTGAACCTTTAGTCAAGTCTGAGATTCAATCGAAATTGAATCTCAAGTAACAGTTAACCTCTATAGCAGATATAACAATATATGATAGATATTCATTACATATCAGCATCAACCATACATAGCACACAGCAGATGTAAGGTTACAACAATACATAGCACACAGCAAATGTAATGTCAACAGCACAACAATACATAGCACACCCCAAATGTAATGTTTGCAACATTTGCACTAACCAGTGCCACGACAGCTCCTTGTGTTCTCAGCGCTAGGAAAACAACCATACGATATTATCAAGACTATAACCCGCATAAAGCTGAATGTACATAAACATGTGACTAAGGCCCATAAACTTAGCCACGGTGCATGACCCAAGACCCAGTCTTGTCCATCACTTCATGAATCATTCAATCATATATAATCATACAAGATATAGGCGATTAAAGTTACCAGTACGCGAACATACCTTTCACCAAGTAGTTACCAAAATGCCCGACCTTTGAATCTGACCCCGGACTTCCCAAATATCCTATACATTATCGTCGGATTATTTCATTTTCCATACATTATATGATATTGTAATTAATATTATATTTCCTAGAATAATATCAAAAAGGATATTTTCACCTATTTTGACATTTCAACCCTTGTTGGATTTGTTATTCCACTTTTACCCTTACATTTTATTAAAAACGCAATTTCCAGCATTATACTCAGATTTTTCACTAACATTGAAAAATCATAATTAATTCTACAAAAATATTTTTTGAGTTCTACAAAATTCCTCGTGACCCTTGAAATGTCTATTTTCAAGGAAAAATATTCCCAGAAGCTAGAACATCACGGATCATTCCCAGGTTTTAAGTTTCTCAACGCTGCCCAGTTTTAATCCCAGAAAAATAGCTTAAATTCAAAAATATGTTACTTGTGTAGAACTTAAAATGTTTCATATTTTATATATTTGGAAAGCCCTACATGTCTATTTTATTCATAAAAAATTTCATAATTTTTAAAGCTCATTTTATACATAAAACAATAGCCACAAAGTGACTGACTTAACAACCCAGTTTTCTGAAAATTTTCACAATTTTGGCATATTGATTCTAAAAATTATTTCCTACCTTGTTTTCACTCCATTTTGCGTTTTAAAATAAATGGAGCCTTAAAAACATGAAAAGGAACTCATTCCCTAATTTTATGAATTAAACTACAATTATACTAAAAACTAAAAAGCTAGAGCTCAAGAACTTACGTCTTAAAGTTCTTTCTCCTTCTCCTTGCTCTATGATTTTCACCCCTCCTCTCTACTCAATCCATTTGATTTGAGTTGGTTTTTGGTGTGAAAAATGAAGAGGGGAGAGCCCTCTATTTATAGGGAATTAAAATCTCAAGGTTAAAATGGTAATCTCACAAGGTAATCCAAAATCTCTTATTTCCTTTCAACCTTTGGATCAAATTCACTTCACAAGACTTAATCCTCACCCTTCATTGTTGTTAGAAAAATCTAATTACTATTGAAGATATTTTATTAAAAAAAAAAACATGTGCTCTTATAACAAAATATCTTGATTATAATATTAAAAAACCTTTCATCCATTGGATCTAATTTGTGTTAGTTTAAGTTAAATCCTCACCCTTAATCCATGGCTCAAGTCTCCCATTGGCCCAATGAATTTCCTAAGGATTTAACTTATTTTCCTTGATTTCTCATTGGCTAGTTGCTATAGTTGACTTTTCAAAGCTTGATTAAAGTTTAATTAACATCTTAATCAAGTGATTATTTCGTCCACATAGGCGGGACGTTTTTAATTACTCTTGGGAAGATTTTATGAGCTTTAATTAACTCTCAAATCAAGTGCTTAATATGCCTACTAATTATATAATTCATTACGTAGTGGTTAAAATGACCAATTTGTAGCGGTTTTAGGCGCAACTAATGATATTTGTAGCGGTTTGACAAACCGTGACAAAATCCACTGTGGCAAGCTGATTTGTAGTGGTTAAAAAAACGATACTACATACATATGAACCGCTACTACATCTGTTGCGGTTAAGAATAACCGTCACTAAATGAGCTAGGCTGACGTCTGTTTCGAGAGATTAATCACGGTTAGTAACCGCTACAAATACACTTGTAGCGGTTACCTAACCGCTACAAAATAATGTTTTGAAAATTTTTGCCGCCAATAATTTTTATTATTTTGAATATTTGTCACGGTTTCTAACCGCTACAAAGTTTCCCGCCATTTTTTGCAAAAAAATTTGCCACCATCTGAATACTTGTAGCGGTTTGTAACCGCTACAAATGTTTCCGCCATCAGTGTAATTTTGAATATTTGTAGCGGTTTGAAACCACTACTAAGACTGCTACAAAATAATCCCGCCATTTTCTCCAGGAAAATATTTGAAAATCAGTAGCAGTTAAAGTAACCGCTACAAATTCATGACTGTTTAAAAAAATAAAACTATTATTTGTCGGCGTAATTAAGTAATTATTAATAGTTTATCTTTTTAATAGAAATAAAAGGTATTAAAATATGAAATTTATATATAAGGTGCTTGTATAGATGCAAAATAATAAGAATATGTAAGTATAATAAGAACTAATAATGAGGTAATTAAAATAATACTGAATGTTTACAAAATATGTGTACAAATCATTGAATAATGTATGTATGAGAAACATTAGAAAAAACATTAATTAGTATGAGAAACATTAGAATTGATCCGGTTACACTGCACTTACCCCCTTCAAATAGTTTACCCCTATGTTCCGAAACGTAAAAATATTTGAGAAGACGGAGAGAAAACGTGGGTAGAAAAGAAACTGATGCATATTAAATGAGGTTGGGTGGGGGTATTTATGGTGGTGTCTGCGCAGCATTTTGTAGCGGTTGGGGTCGCACTTTTTGTAGCGGTTATTATTATTAGTAGCGGTTTTTGGGCGTTTTCGTAGCAGTTGATGTAGCGGTTGTTTTCTGTCGCGGTTCTCCAGTGTTTGTAGCGCTTATGTAACCGCTACAAATTATGTTCTGGATTTTTTTTTTTTAAAAAAAACTTACTAAAAAAAGATTGCATATTACAACATAGGCATTTAGTGTTTCTCTCAATCTTCTTCGCCATCCCTACAAAGAAAATTTGCATAAAATGTTACGCGTGAGGTGAATACGTCTGAACACAATTAAAACTTTAGTTAAATGTTTCTATTTCATAAAGCGTAAATTAAAAAACGTCTTAGAACTATAGGTAAATTGTCATCGCCGTCTGGGATGAAGTCTTGGCGGCGGGTGGAACGGCTCACATCGTAGGCGACGTTATCACCATCGCCCATGTCGTAAAGGTCTCGAGGCTTTAAGTGAACCACCATATTCCAATCCTTGTGCCTCTCATCGGCGACATAATAAACCTGATGGGCCTCTGAGGCAAGAATATACGGCTCGTCATCTTTAGACTGACCACTGTGAATAGGCTGGGAGAAATTCACAGATGTGATGCCTAAGTCGTCAGTCGTGAGTCCCCTGGACGTTGTGGTATTCACCCACAAACACTTGAACAACGTCACGGTGAAAAGGCACATGTAACTTATCCCGACCACATCAAGCGACTTTCCATAATACGGACGTCACCGAACCGCATGTTTCCGTCCTCTTCTTGCTCGCATAACTCCTCGTCCCAAACGTGCCATATACACTAGAGTTTTGAGTCAGCAATCCCTGATCTCGTGCGACGGTGCAAAACCTAAAACCATTGACATTGTATGCCGTAAATCTTAGGGCGTGGTCAAGAAGGCCTAGCGTGAGAGCTCTGAATTCTGGTGAGTGCGGGTTGTGGTCGTTCATTATTCTCCTCCAAAACCAACCCTGGAATTCTCTGTGGACCTTTCTATCAATTTCGGAGGATGTCTGTGTACGGATCCTCAGTTCACGCTTCACATAACTCCTGAATTCCCTGCAATTAAACATGCAATGAAATGTGAGTATGTATAAAATGTAAGTAAATATATAGGATATATATATATATATATATATATATATATGTGTGTGTGTGTGTGTGTGTGTGTGTGTGTGTGTGTGTGTGTGTGAAATCCTTACGAAGGTACGGTTCAACTTTGGTGCGATTAATCAAGACATGTCTATGTGCTTGAAACTTCTCAAGTCTTTGTGAGTTTGAATTTCTCACTCCCGCCAACCGGTTTACCAACACAAAGGACAATCGTCTACACGAGGCAGTCGGTTGAATGACGTCTCAATGTCATCGAAGTACCTGGAACAAAAATACAAGACCTCATCCTCGATATAACCTTCTGCTATTGAACCTTCAGGCCACGCCTTATTCCTCACGTAAGATTTTAGTTTCCCAAGAAACCTATAAAGTAGAGAAGAAAAAATTTCGATGCATCAATGGTTAAACGTGCGACTAGGGAGTAATGCTAAAGTAATTATTTTTAAACGAGTACCTCTCAATAGGATACATCCATCGGTACTGAACTGGGCCAGCAAGTTTTGTTTCTTGAACAAGGTGTACTGTCAGGTGAACTATGACCATGAAAAATAACGGAGGAAAGATCATCTCTAAATGACACATTGTAAGAATGATTTTCTGCTCCAGCTAGTCGAGCTCCTCCACTATCAAAACCTTGGAACACAGCTTCCGAAAGAAAGTACAAAGCTCGACCAAAACGAGAGACACATCGAGAGGCAGCGTATTTTTCATGGCCAGTGGAAGTAACTGTTGCATAAGCACATGTGAGTCATGACTCTTCAGCCCTGTAACCTTTCGAGCCTGCAAGTCAATACATCTGATATGTTGCTTGAATACCCGTCATGAACTTTTATTTTCTTCAAGGTCGTGAGAAAGATTTCCTTATTCGGTTTTGTCAGGGTGAATCTTGTCGGTTGAAATCTGTCATGCTCATCCGGCCACGCGTCTCCACGAATGCCCATCTCCCGTAGATCTTTCACGGCTGCAGATGATCTTTTGACTTGCCTGGTTCGTTGAGAATCGTGTACAACACATTGTCACACACATTCTTTTCAATGTGCATGACATTCAGACTATGTCGGAGCAAATTATCTTTCCAATACGGAAGAGTGAAGAAGACACTTACCTTTCGCCATTGCTGGGGCGTAGAACCGAAGCCCTGCCAGTCTTTGTCCCGGCCCTTTGCCGGATCGTCTTTTTTCCCATACTCAACATCAACATCCTGAAGTTGCTCTATGATGTCTTCGCCAGATAAATTCCGAGGAGGTCCTCTTTTTTCCTGTTGCCCATTGAAACGATTGCGTTGCAACTTAAACCTGTGCGTACCATCGAGAAACCTCCATGACCCATGAAGCACCACTTACGACTGTGGGGAAGGCGCACTAAGTCAGAGTCAAAATTGCAAGCTGGGCACGCAAGGCCGGTATGCACATTCCACCCGGATAATGTCCCGAGGCCAGGAAAGTCGCTTATCGTCCAAATCAAGGCCGCACGTGTAACATCCTTAAATTTTAAGGCTTAGAGTTAATTGTAGTTTAAGTTTTATTTAGTCAAAGGTTTGAATAAATTAATAATTTAAAATGAAGAATCAAGTTTAAAAAAATAATAATAATAATTTTAAATACGTCCTTAAAATAATTCTTTTAAATATATGGTTATGTATGTGAAGATTCCTTAGTATGGGAATTAATAAAAAAAAAATGATGTCAAATATTATTATTTTATTTTTATTTACTTATTTTAAAGAAATATTACTAAAACCCTAACCCTAGAATCCCCTATTTAAACACTCGGTATCTTTGAACCCTACTGGCCGCACTTAGTTCTAAGCTTTTTCTTGTCTTCACTTTTCTCCGCTCTTGGCCGACACTTCCCACTGTTGTAGGTATATTTCTCTTCCTTTCATTACTTCTTCTGGTTCAACGTGTTATGTGGCTTCAGTCTTGTCAAAGTTTTTCACTATTCCTCCACTCTTTTTCCATGGCTTCCTATTTTGTCTTGTTGTGTGTGTCTTGTCCTTATTTTCTTTCATTTCTTCAAACTAGCCACACACCATCAAAAAGCAAAGGATAACAAATGATGGATTATATTTAATGAATCCTACCAACATCTTCGTACTGTTTGGTGTGGGGATATTATTGTTTTTTTAATGGTTTATTCACTCTCTCATGCTATTCATCTTGTCCTTGTGTGGGTGTATATATATACACTCATCTTCATTTCTTCACATGGCTATAGGAGACACATTTTTCTTTTTATCCTTTACTTCTTTCTTTTCCACCATGTGAGTGATATGTATTTATTCTCTCATTTCATGATCTGCGTTGAGCTATAGCCTTCTTTTCCTTTTTCTTCTTCTTATTTTTATTTTATTTTTGTTTGTTTATCTTGTGGGTTTGCTATCTCCAAGGTCAAGACTCTACCTTTTAGGTCTCCTTTTTCTTCAATACATTCATCTTGTAGTGTCAGACTTTGGGAAGTGTTTTCTATAAATAAATAAAAAGGTTAATGATAATAAATATATCTCATTCAAAAGTCAAAACCATTCTCTTCCATTAATGTTTGGCTGGGTATGCACATTTTATTAAATCATTCTTTCCTTCACTGTGTCATATGCGTGAATGATGCTTCCTTCAATATCCTCCCCCCTCTTTTCAACGTATCACACCCACAGGCACACATATATATATTGTGTGTATAAAGCCATTGAATTTTGGAGTCCTCTCCTTATTATATATATAGTTGTTTGCAAATAATACTTTAGTTTTTTTTATAAAAAAAATATATGGTTATTGGAATTGTGACAGTCTATGTGAATAAATATAATATGATATAATATGGGTGATAAGTGCATATTTTATAATTAAATGAGTATCAATTCTGAGATATATTGGAGTAAATTTATTACTATTGTATATATCTTGCAGGAGTTATTAGCTGATTGAGAAAGGAGCAGAAAAAGGAAATCAATTTGAATCAATTGTGTGATATGAGAGAGTGGATTACAAAATATTTGGAGGTGATTGGAGATCTCAAAAGGATATTGCATATCCTTTATTTAAGAAAGGATCAGATCACGGCCCAAGTCAGCCTAAGGGAATTTCTATATAAAGAAAAAGGGAGAGACACACTAGAGACCAGAGAGACAAGACGCAGAAGCGACAAAAGCACAGAAGAAAGAAAAAAACATCCTTATGCTCTCTGAATTTCGGTATTTACCAAAGGCTTAGAGAGAAAGGACGAAGGAAGAAAAGCACGAGACGGCTGAAGGAAGAAAGAGGACGCAAGAACAATTTTTATTTTCATCTCTCTTCTTCTATTTTGTAAACCTAGCCATGCTTGGCTAGTCTTCTTTAGTAGTTAGGGGGAGGATGAACCCTATGCGAATTTGAGTATTTGTTTGAATTCTCGATTGAACGTTATTTACCATGATTGAATGAATTATCTTTGCTTAAAGCTTTCTTAAAGATTGATCACCTTTTAGATTGTTCATAGGTTGGTGTATGACAATAGAGATGTTGGTGCATTTAACTAGAACCGTTAATTCGTCATAGAGTTGCATGACCTAGACATAGGCTTACGAGTTTATGCGATCTCATAATTCTAGTTTATATAATCTTTCCAAACAATACTAAGACATTAGGTTGTTTTCAAAGATAACGGACTAAGGTAGCGTCAAGACATTGGGACTTAGTCTAATTTTAGAGAATTGATCGTCAATCATGGGAATAATAATCAATTAGGGATTTAATTCAAATACTTAGAGGAACATAGGGGAATTCTATGCCCTAGCTGCGTTTTTCTCTATCAATTTTCTTTTCTTTTAATTAAATTCAATTTAGTTTTCTCAACTTAAACGAAATTGTGAAATTAATGCCTAACTAAAGTATGTGATACTAAGTCCTCGTGAGAACGATACTTTTCTTATCACTTTATTACTTGATACGGCCCGTATACTTGCGGAGTTATAGGCTTTAAAGTTTTGCCCTATCAAGTTTTTGGCGCCGTTGCCGGGGACTTGTGTGCCACAACTATCTTGGTTAGAATTGATTGAGCATTATGAGTTTAAGTTTGAGTTTGTAAATATTTTATTTTATTTTTTCAGAATTTTTTTTTAAAATGGATTTCAATTGGTAACCAACTGGTCTTAATGTTGAGAAGGAGATGAATTCTTTGTCTTCTACACAAGAAGGATTGATTGCTGTTTTAAATTCTTTGAATGAATATAGGCAACGTAAAAGGAGCATAAATGATGGTTGTATTCCATATGTTGATTCTTCTCAATATGTTTGCATGTCTTGTGTTTATTGTGGAGGGAATCATTTGTATGAATATTGTCCATATAGTACAACTAGTCATTTTGCGAGGGGTGATTTTGCTAGAAACCAAGCTTATTTTGATCATTCATTTTGTCCTACTGAAAGTTTTGAGCAACAAAAGTTTGAGGATCCATATGTCTATTGTTCTAATGAAAATACCCCCCCTTTTTACTCGTATCCATATGTTGAAGAACACACCATTGAGTATAAGGAAAAATCTAATTTAGAAAGATTAGTTGAGGAGTATGTGGAAGCAGTAGAGAGAGATAGTAGAGAGCAAAAGGAGTTTGCCACTAGCATTAAATCAAGTTTCCAAAATATTGGGGTAAGTCTGAGTCAAATCGTTTCAACCCTTGAGACTATGGTGCAAAATAATTCTTTAAGCCTGATGACCACCTCTTATGCTGATAATGATTATTGTGAGGAAGTTGAAGGTTTGGAATCACATGAGACTATGGATAATGTAGAAAATGATTGTGGGTTTAAAATTGATTTAGATGAGAATAGTGAATATCTAGAAGAGGTTCAAATTTGTGGAGCCTAAGGATTGTGATGTTGGTGATCAAATTGATTTAGATGAGAATAGTTGATGTTTAGAAGAGGTTCCTTTTGTGGAGCCTAATGATTATGATTTTGGTGATCAAATTGATGTAGATGTCCCAATTGTTGTTGTTCATGACTCTCCTCTTGAAGTGTTGACTCTTACTGATGAGAGTCAAGTGGATCTTATTGGATGCTCTAAATTCTTGGAAGTATCTATATTTATTTTCAAGGATATGCATGTTGTGCTTCATTTAAATTCAGTTATTGCTTGTAATCCAAGATTGTCTATGATTAAGGAAGTACAAGTAATTAACTTGAATGATCAATTCTTGTATGTGATACCTTGTTGTTTGAAAAGAAATGAAAACAAGGTAATTATGGTGTTTGATACTTATGATTAGTGGTTTCTTTTGAGAAGTCTGGCTGAAGACTATAAATTTAGCGCTTATTGGGAGGCAACCCAAGGGTTTTGTTTGCATATTTTATTATTATTATTATTATTTTTTTTTTCTTTTTTTTTTCTTTCTTTCTTTCAGTTTTTTTTCAGGTTTGAAGATGATCACTCCTCTTGTTGCTGCAAGGTCTTGCTTGAGCACTCTCTTTTCCCTCACAGTTTGAAATATCATGGATGGTACCAGAGAAAGCACTCCACATTAGAGTTAGAGGCCTAAACCAGGGGAGTACTAGTTTCTTTCCCTCTTTATATTTTTACAATATTGAGGACAATGTTTGATTTAAGTGTGGGGTAGGGATATGATTTCTTTAGTGTTGCTTGTTCTTATTCAATTGAAAAGAATTTCCTTGAAAAAACTTCTTGAGTTTTTGTTCAGATTGACCTTAACTTTGAGCATCCCAATCTTAGAGAGTATTATCAAGTAAAACAATAAAAAAGGAAAAGAATGTGTCAACTAAGCCCCTGAGCATTGAATTTTTGTAGCAATCTGGAGATGTTTTGAATATTTTGATACCTGATTCCTCTAGGAGATGAGATTATGCCCTTTGTTGGCCAAGTAAAACTTTTGTTTAGGGAAAGGACTCAAGTGAGTTATTATGAAAAAAAATAAAGAGAAAAAAAAAGATAAACACAACTCCAATGACTTCTCTAGACCTACTTAGTAACCGGTGCTGCATCACCCATGTGCAGGGTCGCGTCAAACGGTAAGGTCAAAGAGGGTTATGAGTTGAGCTAAAAGCCTCTTGAGGTGCCTGTTGGAGTATCCGAGTAACCGGTGCTGCATCACCCATGTGCAGGGTCGCGTCAAAAGGGGACCTACAACGGCTTAAGATTACGGTGCCTGTTGGAGTAACCGAGTAACCGGTGTTGCATCACCTATGTGCAGGGTCGCGTAAAAAGGGGACCTACAACGGCTCGAATAAAAAAAATAAATAAATAAATAAATAAAATGAAAAAAAGAGTTATTTCTTACATGAGGATCCCTATAAAATTAATTGCAAAGCTTGGTTTAGTGGGGGCATTTGAATTTTTCTGGAGGAATTAAGTAGAATAATATTCTTCTACTAATCTTATTGTTGTGCTTATTACTGGCTAAGCCTTTGCTCATGGGATGTTAAGAGATTATTATGATTGTTTAAGGCTATTGGCTTAGTGACCCAGTCTTATAAGACATTAACTGAATAAATTTTGATAACATGATCTGAGTGTGGTGGTAAACTGCTCGCTGTTTAGGGAATTCAAAAACAATGTCATCTCATTTAGATAATGAATTCTCTTTCTTTTGCTTGAGGACAAGCAAAGATTTAAGTGTGGGAGAGTTTGATAAGTGCATATTTTATAATTAAATGAGTATCAATTATGAGATATATTGGATTAAATTTATTACTATTGTATATATCTTGCAGGAGTTATTAGCTGATTGAGAAAGGAGCAGAAAAAGAAAATCAATTTGAATCAATTGTGTGATATGAGAGAGTGGATTACAAAATATTTGGAGGTGATTGGAGATCTCAAAAGGATATTGCATATCCTTTATTTAAGAAAGGATCAGATCACGGCCCAAGTTAGCCTAAGGGAATTTCTATATAAAGAAAAAGGGAGAGACACACTAGAGACCAGAGAGACAAGACGCAGAAGCGAAAAAAGCACAGAAGAAAGAAAAAAACATCCTTATGCTCTCTGAATTTCGGTATTTACCAAAGGCTTAGAGAGAAAGGACGAAGGAAGAAAAGCACGAGACAGTGTGAAGGAAGAAAGAGGACGCAAGAACAATTCGATTTTCATCTCTCTTCTTCTATTTTGTTAACCTAGCCATGCTTGGCTAGTATTCTTTAGTAGTTAGGCGAGGATGAACCCTATGCGAATTTGAGTATTTGTTTGAATTCTCGATTGAACGTTATTTACCATGATTGAATGAATTATCTTTGCTTAAAGCTTTCTTAAAGATTGATCACCTTTTAGATTGTTCATAGGTTGGTGTATAACAATAGAGATGTTGGTGCATTTAACTAGAACCGTTAATTCGTCATAGAGTTGCATGACCTAGACATAGGCTTACGAGTTTATGCGATCTCATAATTCGGTTTATATAATCTTTCCAAACAATACTAAGACATTAGGTTGTTTTCAAAGATAACGGACTAAGGTAGCGTCAAGACATTGAGACTTAGTCTAATTTTAGAGAATTGATCGTCAATCATGGGAATAATAATCAATTAGGGATTTAATTCAAATACTTAGAGGAACATAGGGAATTCTATGCCCTAGCTGCGTTTTTCTCTATCAATTTTCTTTTCTTTTAATTAAATTCAATCTAGTTTTCTCAACTTAAACGAAATTGTGAAATTAATGCCTAACTAAAGTATGTGATACTAAGTCCTCGTGGGAACGATAATTTTCTTATCACTTTATTACTTGATACGGCCCGTATACTTGCGGAGTTATAGGCTTTAAAGTTTTGCCCTATCAATGGGGGTGGAGGGTAGATTTAGGCTTTATTATAAGTTTTGAGATATATATTAATAGATATTTATATTTCTGAATTTGTAGACTCTCATTGAGAGCTTTGGAGTGACACTTGTGTGTGGTTACCTGTACATTAGGGAGTAACAGGTAACTCTGATTATTCTTCCATATACTTGTAAATTGTGTGTGATTGTGAGTAACCATATTTTATTTAAAAATTAGAGGACTGAATCATAGGTATATGTGTATGTATTGTAAATTGATATTTTATATGAATTGAAGCATAATTTATTGTTACTGAACATATTTGTCCATGGCGGCTGTATTTGTGATGGGTTGGAGTAAGGAGGAATTTGTATATTGAGATCTTTTACCACGTGGTATGTCATCACTCTGTGCACAGTGGATGACACTTGTCAAGGCCCCTTCTTCCATGTTTTCCTTTAGACGGGATTGCATTGGAGCTGTGGGACATGTGACACCTCCTTAGTTGTATTCTTTTAAGGAGGGGAGCCATAGTCCATGCTTAAGCTCTATACCTTTGGCCGGGTGTATCTTAAGTTTTGGTGAGCTTGGGACAATCCAGTCAAATGGATGAGTTTCTATTGGACTATGTGTTAGCCTATGGCTCCAGTCAGCGGTTGAGGATGGACGGTGATATAAGGAAACTGCATAGTGCATATTGTATAATAGTACGTTTCTCATTGACATCATGATAATTTATGTTGCATGAAATTATGGTATATACAAATATATATGTAATCAGCTCCTGTTTTTTTTTTTTTTTTTTTTGTCATATGTGACTTACTTGTGTACGGTAGAAACTTTCAGTAGTTACTGAGATGTCAATCTCACCCTATATTAAAAATTTTCAGGTGATTGTTCTAGTAGGGAGCAAGGGAAAGAACCTATGGAGTGAGCCTTGAAGGCTCGGTTGTGCTCCTAGAACTTATGTTATTCTATTTGCCATGACTATAAGACTTCCGCTTTGTATTTTTATTATTAAATATTTTGGGAATTTATGTTGACTCAAAAATACATTTTGAATTGAATTAGTTATGTATTTTAATGATTTGGATGTTGAACATCCTTGTTAGAGATATTTCAAGTGTTTTGACCAAGATTTTGGGTGTTGAATTTTGGGGTGTTACAGCACGCAAGTTGAAAAGTGTCTTCTCGTGCGCGTCGTACGTCTCCACACCTACATTCCACAACTCCACCAACTCCTTGATCACCGGTTGGAGATACACATCTATGTCATTTCCCGGTGCTTTCTTCCCTGGAATGATAATGGACATAATGAAGGAGCTTTGTTTCATACACATCCACGGGGGCAAGTTGTAGGGTATCAACATAACTGGCAAAACAAGGACACACGATCTTGCCATTAATGCTAGCATGAGAGAAGGCGAAATCTAAGAAAGTGTTCAATCCCGCTAAATATACAGGAGAACTACGCGGCAGCTTGATCCATGACTTATCCATATGTAACAAACAAATCTAGGATAGAACATAAATGTGGATACAATGTTTAATTACATTCAAAGTAGAACTTGGGATCTTTAAATGCATGGAATGGTTTGTAGCGGTTACAATACCACTACAATAACCGTTGCACATATCAGAGACACATTTGTCGTGGTTGAAACACCGCGACAAATTTGAGTCCATAATCCCGCCAGAGTTCTGTAGCGGTTCAATAACCGCGACAACAACTGCTACAAAATACAATTTGTTGCGGTTCTGGATAGAAACCGCGACAAACCTTGGCGCCCTTTCATCCATTTCAAAATTCAATTTTGTTGTGGTTAGCTTCCAAAGAACCGCAACAAAATGATGACCGTTGACATTTGTAGCGGTCTTATAACCGCGACAAACTATGGCGCCCTTTCATCCATTTTAAAATTCAAATTTGTTGCGGTTTATCGACATGAACCGCTACAAAATTTAGTTAAATTAAAATTTTTAAAAAAATTTCACTAAGTTATTTATTCTACAGTATCTATTTTATTTGACTATAAGTCACATTAAAAACGTAATATAAATGAGTTATAAGTTTTGAAATAACGTACCAAATTTAACGATAACAAATATTTAACTAAATCACAGGTTAAACAAACCAAATATTTAAACCAAAGTAAACAAATATCCAGCGGTACAAAATAAAGTGTTCAAGATAAAAACTAAATATCAGGAGCATGATCATCAAGTCCTATCTGAGGGGGGGTCTGTCTCAGGGGGGTGGTGCACGACCAGAGTCGACAACGTCGTTGTCATCAGTAGCACGTGGGGGGGATTCCTCAAAGATGAACGGAGGGGGAGGCTCGGGAGATGGAAACCGTTAGTCAGGTAACAACTTTATCAGTACCAACGGCCGACGCTCTCCTGCCTGCGCCTATTCCTGGCCTCCTCGTCGGCCCTCCGTGCAGCCTCATGTGCGGCAACCTGCGCAGCAACCTTCTCAGCAATGATCGAATCAAAATCACCCGCTGGTGGCCTTCTCGAGCTGGAGGGTCCGATTGCAAAGGAGGAGCCCTGCCTCGGGTACACCATGCTAGGCCTGGCGCCAAGGCTCATGCCCCTAACGTGGCCAGGATGCTCGACTGGACCCACAACAGCTTTCAATGGGGCCGTAGGATTCACAGACCCCTGTGACTCCGGGGTCTGCGACACTCGTAGCTCTGCCTCGCTCTTCTCAATCTGGGCCTGACCCACAGAGTTCATGAACCATTAATAAAATAATGGACGATCAATTTAAATATACAACATTCATTATATAAATAATGTTTTTTTAACTTACTATTATCTCCTCTGCTGCCTCAGAGGTCGGCGTCCCATTACGGTGTCTATGGGTGCGTGTGAACAACTTCCCATAGTTCGTCTGTGTGTTCTCCTCCCGAGCCTTCTGTTGCTGAAAGAATTAAAACAATATAAACTTTGTTATTTCAAAAACAAAACAATATCATGTTAAATAATAACATACCATCTTACTGTAGGTCGCAGCAAATGTCTTGGTCCCTGCCGTGTGATGGACCTTCTGCTGTGCCCGGCTTCTTGTGTTCCTCTGTGACAAAGCCTGCAAGGAGGAGCAAACAAAATTTTAATTTAAACTCAATTTAAATTATCAATTAAGTGAAACTATTAATTAATTTAAACCGTATGTAATTAAATTATAATTAATTAAAAAAGGTACCTGCCCGTCAGCACCCCTCCTATATTGGACAAAACTCGCCCAGTGAGTTGGTTCCACGCCGTCTTGGACATTCTCGATCAGCTGCTGCAGAGGAATCATGCAATCTCCATTCATACGATTGTAGAGACGATTCATCCGGCTCTTCCACCCTTCCCCCACTTTCATCAGAACGTACCTCTTATGTTGTTCGCGCAGTTTAAACTTTTTCTATATCATAATTTCATTATTAATTATTAATGAATTAAGAAATAAATAAGGAAATAAGTAAACTAAAACTTATAACTATGAACATGTAAAATTTAATTAAACAATATTGATTACCTGCAGAATTCCGGAAAACGCCTTGTCCTTTATATCCTTCGTCACATGCTTCCAATCCTTGAAAAAAATCGGGAACCATGCCCAATTGCCGCCAAATTCAGACAGGAATTGGTTCATCAGGTGACCACCGCTGCCAATCGCCTGGTCTGTGTGCTCGTTCCACGGGGCTACGACCCGATACCCGGCCATCTCCCAGTCCATCTGAGTGAGATTGGAAACATCCAGGTCCTCCTGCTGATATTCCCAAGTCTATCTGTAATATTACAAAAAATTGATTTAAACGTACCAAATTTAAATTAATTTCTCCCAAAAAAACTAATTACATATACCTTCGACATCCACTGTAAATCCGGTGGAACGCGAAGACGCCGGTCGGGGGTTCCCGTGGTCCCACTGGTTTTCCTGGTCGATGAACTGCTCCACCTCCGCTAAGGGAATCGCAAGACGGATGTCCTCATTCTCATCTAAGTCGTCCAACGACAAACTTGCTTCTCGATCTCCGTCTACGGTCCCCGTGATTGGAATTTCTTCATCGGCGAAGAGGTCGGCAAACTTGTCCAGCCCCTGAGATGGCGGAGGTATATGTCAGGCCCCACGCCCTCTCGTCTGGCCCCCTCTACTACTACTGCCCCTTAAACCCCTTTTCTCTGGGACACCTGCTTTTCCCTTTCCCTTATCTTGTCCAGAAACCATGATGTTGACAGGTAGAACTTTAAAAGTAAGAGTTTAAAGGTAGGTTGAAAGGTAAAAAGGTTGAAAGCCCAAAACCTAGAAGTTGTGATGGTGAAAATGAGAGTGTACGGTTTAAAAACTGATACATTTTGTAGCGGTTTCCCTAATAAACCGCTACAAATTTAAAAAATTTGTAACGGTTATATAGTGACCGCCGCACAAACCGCTACAATTATGTCTCGTTCTTCGTGATATTTTGTAGCGGTTACATAACCGCTACAAAACAACTTACCCTTGAAATTCTGTAGCGGTTAGCTAGTAACCGCTACAATATGTCCACATATTGTAGCGGTTATTCTAAATAACCGCTACAAAATAAATTTTTTTCCAAAAAAAATTCCAAACTAATTAGTTTGCTTCATAAACTAATTAGTTTATGAATCAAACTAATTAGTTTGGTACAAATATTTAACAAAACAAACCCTCAATTCATTTAATTTTTTTCTTTAATTTTTCTAAAAGTGTCCATAGTAATAAATTACACATAATGAAGTAACCGAAAATAGTCCAACATGTCCGTGGGGATTCGGACTCAGTATAGCCACCGATCTCCCACGAAAAACTCGTTGAGTCATTTTCATCAGAGATATTTTCGTGCGAGAAAGGTGGCTATAATGGAACCCAATCTCCAGTCGCATGTTGGACTATTCTCAGAAGAGTAGAAGTCAGTAGAAGTATTCACGCCAAAGAAATGAGCAAACCTTGACCTGTGACTGAACGAATTGCCTCGCAAGGATGAGAGAGGCAAATTTCCGCAGCCCTTATCACCCGGGATAGGAGATCAGAGCTACTGATATCTGCATTTCTTCAACGACCAAGCAAGATAGTTCATTCAGTTACGAGTCGAAAATTTAGTAATTCCTTTAATTGTTATAATTGATGTACGGACCACAAACCTTATTTATAGAGTGAATATTTGTAGCGGTTTTCCATGAAACCGCTACAAACATGGAGCTTTTGTCGCGGTCTATGTCACTCTTCCTTGTGGCCGCGACAAAATTATGACGTTTCGTTTATTTGTAGCGGTTTTTGTGATGTAACCGCTATAAAATCACCGCAACAAAATTGGCGCCAACGTTGGCGCCAATTTTGTAGCGGTTATACTCAATTAACCGCTACAAAATTCCCGCCACAAAGTTTTCCGCCATTGCGCGCCAAGGTGGCACCAAATTTATTGCGGTTTCTTTTGGGTCAACCGTTACAAATTTCGCAGTAGTCATGTCACCATGGCTTCCGTTACTGTTTAGTGGCGGTTTATGGATAAAACCGCTACAAATTTGTAATTTGTGAAGGTTATTTGGAACTGCTACAAATAAACCGCGACAAAAGCCGCTTTTTTTTTGTAGTGTTATATCATTGGTTTGTTAGCTTAACCATGGTAATTAGTGCTTTATTAGACAAGTTTAATTCTTCATCTTTGGCCCTTAATTTTTCTTCAATAATCAGCCCTCATTTATTTCAAAAATGATGACTTTAATTTGTCCATAATTAAATTGAAGAATTATACCACTAATTTCAATTAGTGCAAAGCTTATTTGCCAATTATTTGCTAATCGACACTTAATTTAATTAAGTGTTTTTATAATCCTTCTATGGCTCTTTTAAACTTAAAATAGCGATTATTTTATGTGATTTTATGCCACATATGTTAGCCAATTAAATATGGTAACATATTCCAAAATGCCGGATTTTTGGTAAATTGAAAATATGGTATTACATTGTTAAGAAGCTTGGAAAGCTAGTTTCTCCTAAACATGGGAGATTAATTCCATGCTAGAGAGATTCGGGATGAGCTGCTTTAACGGAGGGGAAAAGGGAGATAAAAAGACAAAAATACCCATGGAGTCTATCGCAAGCTCATCTATATTAAAATAACGCTTGCCAAGCGTGTGTGGATAAGTGGATTTGATTTCTGACCAATTCTCTACGAAGCGCTAATTCTAGTTTTGTTTTTGAGTTTGACTGGGTGCTTCTTTGGAACCACTTAAAGTAAGTGCTTTTTTCATTTTATCACACATACTCTGGTCATATATTTACCTGCGCAAGATCAAATAAGCTGATGAAAACAAATATCGAGTGTAGTTTAACTTTGATTCTAGCAGCGGCAGTAGTAAGAAGAGACGATGAGATGATGAAGAGGTAAGATTTTGTTGTATCGAGGGTATTTTGGTATATTGATTTTAGTTTTGCCTAATCAAAGACATTCCAAACAAATTTATAAATTTACTTTACACAGATATTTATTCCAGGTTCAATCTATTTTATTCCAATCTAGTAAACATCTTCTTTTCTTTCATTTTGTTTGGATAGATACATCTTTAACTTATTCGTTGGCTGTGTTTTGGGTCATAATTGCTTCTTGGCTCTTTCAAATCCATTAAATCTATGAATTCTTCGCCTATCACTCTCATGAACTTCATCGATAATGACTAAAGCATTATATTACACCCCCACTTTTTTATTTTTTATTTGGGCACAAAGGAATCATGGAATAGCTAGGCAGGTAGTGTATAGGGAAAGAAAAATCTCTAAGAAAGATTCCCTTTATTGTTGCAAGAAGAACAAGAGATGGTATAGTCACTTTCAGTTATCAATAATGTTCACAAATTTGTGAGAGCTAGACATCATTATTGTGTATGGAAATCGTCACTGTTGAATGTTAATCGAAAAGTCCCTCTTAATTATTGCTGTTTATTACTTTTGGCATAGGACCTCTCCAATACTCTAGTGATAGATACTTAAGTTGGATGAGAAACTCTATTGACAAACTGAGAATTGAGATGAAAAATATCACCTACTTAAAAACCTTATTGAAGGTTCCATATTACTTAATGTGAGATTTGGCTTTGTTTGGTAGAGTTTTTTTTTTTTTTGGACAGCTTTGTTTGGTAGAGTGAAAACGTTGCCATGGAAAAAGTTTAATTGAACATTTTGATTAAAGCTTAATTATATATATGTAGCTAACCACAATAAGGTCACAACCGTATATCTGTATGTATGGCTGATTTTTTTTTTTTTTTTAATGATCCAAATACATGTTAACTGCAACCATGTATAGCTTCATATATCTGCTCTCAATTATATGTAGATTTGTTCTAACCGCAACTATACATATAGTTGTGGCTGTTAGTGATACATGTAGGCTATGTTGAACAAGTCCATTGAGTACGTGTTGCAAACTTACCTGTAGGTGCATCCATAAGATATTGTAATATCTTATGTAGTCTTCTGTTCTTATTTATAAAAATATAAGTTACTTTCAACATATTTCGCCATAACTAGGAAAAATCTCAAATTTCATTAAATCTATTTTATAATTTAATAATTTTTCAAATTTACCCATATTTAATAGGAATAAATAGCATTTTTGCCATGGAAGTCTGAAAAATGTAGCATTTTCACCTTGACTTAACAAACCCAAACGGTCAACAATTAGTTGACCTAATTATACTAATATGGCTCTACGATATAGGACTAAGTACCACATAATAATCCACATCAACGCCTCATTCATCTCTCTCTCTCCTCCCTCTCGCTTTATCTTTATACGCAGGCGGAGTTCTTGATTCTTCTCTTCATCTGATCTTTACCGTACCCCTTCTTTTGGAATCTTCTCTTCACTCCTTTACCCACTCCCTCTCCTTTCAAGCTCGAGCCTCCTTCTCCCTCACCGGAGCGTTTGCACCGTCGCTAACCCCAATCCCACTACCCTCTCCTCCTCAGCTTCTTCATTGGTGATTGCGTAACAATCAATGAAAAAAAAAGCAGTATGGAAAAATCAAACCTCTTCACTTTCATCATCCTCGGCGTCCATCATCCACTACAAAAAAAAAAAAAATTGATTTTTGCTACGGAAAAAATCCGTAGCAAATTCGATTTGCTACGGAAAAATGCCAAAATTCCGTAGCAAAATCGATTTGCTACGGAATTTGCTACGGATTTTTTCCGTAGCAAAAAACCCCGTAGCAATTGCTACGGAAATTGGAAAATCCGTAGGAATTGCTACGGAAAAAATTTCCGTTGCAAATTTTGCTACAGATTTTAATTTCTGTAGCAAATTGCTACGGATTAATCATTCCGTAGCAAATTGCTACCGAATGCTATTCCGTAGCAAATTCTCAGAATTTGCTATGGAAATGGTTTCCGTAGCAAAAATTTTTTAAAAAAACTTTTTTTTAATTAATTAATTATTTTTTGAATCTTTTTAATTTTTAATTTTTTTAATTTTTTTAATTGAAAATTGATTGCAAAAGTATCATGAATATAATAAAAAGAGTTTACATAGAGAAAACAGAATATATATAATAATGTTGAAAGGAGCAAATACTAAAAAGTAGTCTAAACATCAGTATTGTGATCATCATCATCATCACCGGCATGGTCATCATCACCAGGAGCCGACCCCGAACCCTTGTGTGACATTAGGGACAGGAGTTGAAGCTACATCTGCCTCATCATCTCCGCTTGCTAATTCATCTCCTGCCGCATCCTCTCCCGTTCCTGATTCATCGCCTGCTCCATCGCCTGCTCTATCCTCTCCCGTTCCTGATTCATCGCCTGCTCCATCCTCTCCCGTTCCTGAAGCATCTCATGCCTCATCATCTCCTGTTGCTGAGTCATCTGTGTTGCTTGCTCCACCACCAACGCCTTCATCTTCTTCAGCTCATCTGCAAAAACATTATGAAGTACATTTATTATTTGTACTTCATTTGAATGGACAAGAGAATGAAAATTATCAATATCAAATGTATTACGTGTACCTGGAGAAACACCTTCAGTGCTGGATGAGGAGCGCTTTGGTTGCTTCAGTCGGCCAGCAGAGGCACCGTATCCAAAGACTCTCCCTTTCTTGTTAAATCCGCCTGCGGCCTCAAAGAACAAACTCTCATTATCGGACTGAGAGGATGCGGGGTCAGTCCCAAGCTGCGACTCTCTCTCATGCGACAGCTTCTGAAAGTTTTCCTACAAGCACAAAAATACATAGTTTATAAGACATGTAAAATGAAATAAATATGGTGGTGCATGAAACAAGTAATAAAGGCAATAAATGTATAACCGCTACTTGCTGCGCCTTTTGGCTAATCCATTGTCTCTCACTCCCATCAGACTGCCGGGAATGGGTCCGCTCAAAGGTAGCCCACTCAAAGGTAACCGTCTGGCAGTTTCAGATCTTTAACTCATTGCAACAATTCCAAATTCTGTTGTTTGTTGAATGTGTACGGCGCTCTAGGTTTGGAAGTCCGTCCCGTGCCACTCCCCACCAAATGCAAAGCAGGCCTTCTACAAATCGCTTCTATGTCCCGTCTTGCGTTGACTGTGTCCTTCGTCTTGCCCTTGGTGTCCATCACGGTGTACAGAATATTGCAAAACACATTCCTCTCAATATGCATGACATCGAGGTTGTGTCTTAACAATTGATCTTTCCAATATGGTAGTTCCCAGACGATGATGCGTTTGTTCTAATGATGGTCAACGCCGTATCCCTCTGGTTCCTTGGAAGCAGCCCCCTCTTCGACACTTTGAATGTACTTGACCCTGTCCCATATTTCTTGGCCACTTAAACGACAGGGTTGCTCTGCTCGTTCGACAACATTCCGCGTGAAGTCTTTTCTATTTCTCCTCCACGGATGATCGGGGGTAGGAATCGCCGGTGCCTATCAAACCAACTGACCTTACGACTGTGTTCCAAGCTAAAACCCATGTTCTGTTCAAGACATACCGGGCATGCAAGCTTCCCCGACGTTTGCCAGCCACTCAACATCCCATATGCAGGGAAATCATTTATCGTCCACATTAAGGCAGCCCGCATGGTGAAATTCTGACTTAATGATATATCATACGTAAGAACTCCTTCACTCCACAACATCTTCAACTCGTCTATCAAAGGCCTGAGGTACACATCTATCTTCTTTTTTGTGTTGGATGGCCCAGGGATTAACGCGTTAAGGAAGAAAAACTCTCTTCTCATGCACATAGAAGGTGGGAGGTTGTATGGAGTCACAATGACAGGCCAACAGGAATAACTCCTACTCGTATTGTTGAAAGGAGCGAACCCATCCGAACATAGACCAAGACGAACATTACAGGGATCCATAGCAAAGAAAGGATTCGCCTCATCAAATTTACGCCAAGCTTCCGCATCGGATGGATGCGTGACAAAGTTTTCATCCCTACGATGCTCCCGGTGCCATCTCATGTGAGCAGCTGTTTGTTCTGATGCATACAATCTCGTAAGTCTTGGCACTAGAGGAAAGTACCACATCTTGCTTAATGCATGACGAGTCATTTTCCTTCCTTTCCCTACAACTTTATATCTGTCATGTCCACAGAATTTACAATTGGTCAGTTCAGCATCATCCTTGTAATACAACATACATCCTCTGGGGCAGCAATGGATTTTTTCACATCCAAGCCCAAGCTCTTTCACCTTTTTTTTTTTTTTTTGCTTAGTAAAAATCCTTCGGCAAATTATTGTCTTTGGGAACGACCTTACTCATGATCTGCATCATTTCGTTGTAATTCCTCTCACTCATATGGTGATCAGTCTTCAAGCTTAGTGTTGCTAGGGTAGCCGATAGCGATGAATATTCACTATTTTCAAAGTGTTCGCAACCTTCCCATAACGGACGTTGGGCTTCTTGAAGCATTTTGTAGAACCTAGCGGCTTCCGGATGAGGATCCTCACCCATGTATGATGGTTGGGTATGTGTACCGGTCTCCTCTCCCATGTATGATGACTCAGCATGAGTAACGGGATCAAAATATTGGCTGATCAACGGTCCCGCGGCATCCATAACCAACTGCTCATATTGATTAAGGTTTTCTCGATAACTACTGTCCCCGTAATAACCACTCGGTGTCTGTCGGACTTCGCCTTGACATTCCCAACATTCATAATCTTTCATGAATCCCTTTTGACACAAATGAATTTTGACCTTACCCGTATCTGTAAATCTTAAACACTCACATTTGGCACACGGACACCTAATCTCCCTACTTGAATTATTTGAATTCGCCAAAGCAAATTGGATAAACTCTTCCAAACCCGCCAAGAATGCTTGCGTTAGTTGTCTTCTATCAGTTAAACGATTGTACATCCAACTTCTATCATGGTTGCCTTCCATACTTCCTAGCTAATTCAGTTACTAACCTAATTAACATCTCAACATGCCACAAATATATAAAAAAATTCAAATAAAAAAATTAAATACAATATTTATTAAAAAAATAATTAACAGTCATTTTTTTTTTGAAGATTTATATATCATTAACAATTAATACAAAATTATAAATTGATCACACCAAAATTAGAATTGGAATTTCTAAATTCCTAAAAAGTGCTAGATAAATTAATATCCTATACTTTTGGGAATATTTACCTTTAAAATCATGTAATTTATAAATTACGTTAATTAATTAATTAACATAATTAATTAATTAATTATGTTAATTGATTATGTTAATTAATTATGATAATTAATTATGTAATTTATAAATTATGTATTCTACTAACATACATATTTCATACAAATTATGTTAATTAATTAATTCTCTTATCTCTCAATTTCAATTTTTACAAATTATTTTTCTCATTTGAAGGTTATGAATACCATCTACATTTTAGTTTGCATACACTAATCTATATCCATAATAACTATATTTTAATCTATATATATTTCAATATCATTCTATTTATAGACTTATGTATCATTACCCACTAATAAAAAAACATAATTTTAACACACAAATTTACAACCATACAAAACAGAATATAAAGAAATAATGCAACATATTCACACTATAAAAAATGAAAAACCAATCATATATAATTTAATCAACATGAAAGAATTAACACAAAATATTATCATACATTAACATTTTATCATAAATTAACATAATACTCAAGAAAATACAAAAAAGAATATCAAATTCATGCATATATATGTAGTCAAAAAAAAAAAAAAGAGGAAGAAGAGAGGTAGCTTACTTGAAATAGATGTGCAGTAAGTGAAGAAGAGAAGGAGAGGACGTCGGAAACTGATCGGCCGGAACAAAAGGGAATGTCGGCGGAAACTGATCGGCCGGAGGAGAGGAGATGACGCCGGAAAGTCGCTCACCGGAGCACCACCGGAAAGAGAGAAACGTAGAAGAGAGAAAACACACGGGGGAAGAAGAGAAAACCGCGTAGAAGAATAAGAAATTTCACCGAGGGGTGTTTAAATCGGGTTTTGCGACGGAAATCTAGTTCCGTCGCAATTTGCGACGGACCTACCGTCCGTCGCAATTTGCGACGGACACGTGGGTTATTGCGACGGACAAAGGCGTCCGTCGCAGGAATTTGCGACGGATTCCCTATCCATCGCAAATTCCTTGTTTTGCTACGAGAGTTTATTTTCCTTCTCAAATACCCTTAAATTTGCGACGGAAAAAATTCCGTCGCAAATTTCCGTCGCAATTTGACATTTTTCTAGTAGTGATCAATCAACTAAAAAAAAAAGAGCACCTAAACCTTGAGACCCATTCCTAACAATTCTTCTAAAAATGTGGGTTTGAAATTCATTGCACAAGTGAGGCATCGATAATGACCCAAACATTTGAGCATTGCACTGAATAAAATCCAAGAAGAAAAATATATACAAAAAACTAAAGATCAGTCTTTCCTTTGTACCTTGCAAACCAGTGTTGTTCGAATTTGTCGAACAAGAAAGTCACACGAGACATTACCTAATTGATCTGCTTGCTCAACCCCTTCAGCCATATGCTCAAGCACCACTACACCTATAACTCCTTCTATCAAGGAGCCGGATCTTTTCCGGACTTCACCACCACTAGCGATGTTGCTACGCGCAAGAGGGAGGTGGTAGCTTTCCTTGGCCAAACTTCCCACGAGACTATCGGTGGTTGGCCCATCGCCCCTAATGGTCCTTACTCATGGGGTGTTGCTTCAAACAAGAATAGAATCCTCCAAGCGATTACTGTGCCCCCAACGATCCTTACGCATGGGGGTTGTAATGTTTAGAGGAGAATATTTCGATGATCAGCAACATGCATGGGCATGGTCAATTCGGAGAAGAAATTTTAGCAACCCACCTATAGCTGCTTACCTGTGGTTCCAATAACACAATGAAGCATGCATACACAGCAAGAGGGAGGAGAGAGAGATGAATGATCTGCCCTAACACGTGTAACACCCCAAATTCCATACTACAAATTGTGTCAGATGACACCTGGTTTTATAAAATATGACAGGGTTTGAGGTGCTACATCAGAGTTTTGCAGAAACGGAGAGCAATGTATTAGCAAATGGACAATGAGAGCTAATATAAAAATACCCCGACATATGACGATGTCGAGCGTATGCTGGTATATTAAAAATTTCCCGAATGAATAATCAAGTGATACAATATACAGAGCTTTGTACAATTACAATTCACAAAAAGTAACTATACAACCTAGACCAAGCCTTGACTAGACTTGGGGCAATGAACCTAACTCTGTTAACCGAACAGAATGGCCAGGTAAGTGTCTACCATGGGGGGCCTCACCGAGTTCATGGCGACTGATTGGAACACCCACGTAGACTAGCCTTGCCTTCGGCACCAAACTATTCGAAGTAACTTCATTAGACCCATGCCTGACATTTGGCTCTGATGATCTTCTTCCGGCACTTGCCTCGACCGGTGCACTACTACGACTCGCCCTTGATTCCTCTCTATGGCTCCGTCTCTCACCGTGCCTTCTCTTCCTGGTTCTTACCTGTACTATCATTCAAAACTGAGGTCTAATGGCCATCGGACCTCAGGTAACAGTTAACCTTATGCTCAAATAAAACAGTATATAGACAACAGATATTCATGACATAACAGCCTAGATCCATACAGTACATCGTATGATCAATTGATAACAACTACATTAACATGCAAAGTTATCCCTGGTTTGCAACATCCGTGCCACGATGTACAGTTGTGTCCTCAGCGCTAGGAAAACTCAAATGGTATTACTATGTCTATAACCTGTATGAAACTGTATGTATAATCGGTAACCCTAAACAGAGCCTCTATCCGAATCGGTGACCCTAAACAGAGCCTCTATCCGTGAATGTATCTATCACATATATGTATATGAGCAGCACAGAGTTAGTGTTACAGTACACGAACGTACCTTCGTTGACGAACGTAGGTATTTCTGGCGGAAAACGGTACTTTTGACGGAAAACAGCGGAACGTCCGACAGCGGCACGTCAGACAGCGGAACGACAGCGGTATGACGGCAGTTCGTGATCAAAGATTTCCTATAGGAATAGTATCACATTTGTCAATATTTGACATCATAACAGGCATTTTAGGTACAAATTACCATTTTGCCCCTATTCCCCTAATCGCCGTAATTTCGCCAGAGCTTCGCTACTTTGACCCTAATCTTCCAAAATTTTGCCATATCTCTAACTCCAAAATGATTTTCGAAATTAATACCTTAATTACCCCTTAAACATTATATCTAATCATACTTGAAAGATTAAAGATCAAACTAGCATTTCTACTCTAACTACCGAAAGAACTACCGAAGCTTAAGACTAAGGACCGAAGAACTTACTCGGAGCTTCGCTACAAATTTCCCCGGACTCCTTCTCCTCCTTGCTCTGCTCCAAATTTTGAAATTCCAAAGAGGAATTAGTGTGAAGAAAACAAATGGAAGCAAGGCCTATTTATAGGAAATTTCAGGTTACTATTCATGCTTTACCAGACGGATTCTGGATCGTAGGATCACACTTCGTTGGAGTGGCAACTTCTTGGCCCTTGGATGCACCAAACCGTCCTTCCCCATGTCATCCTCCCCAAGAATGATGTCACACAAGTGATGTCACTTACTTCCTCAAGAAGTTTTCTACCGATAAGTTCCCTGTTCGGTGTCCTAATCGCGTAATCTTACAAAATCTCAAAAATCCGAGGATATACCACTGAAGATATTTTTTTCCTCTTTCAAAATACTTGGGTCAACTAAATTTTTGATCCCATTCAGGGTGTCATCGGTTCCGCTGAAGATTTTCGGATAAACGCTTCGGTTACGGAAATCGCTTCCGTAACGTCAACTTCTAGACAAAAATCCACTTATTCATAATATGTCCAGATGTTTACCAACTCATCCCCAGATATTGAGTTATGATTTATTTTCTATAGGTTTTCATTTCTACTATCTGCCTTATTTCTTTTTTGTCTTATTACATAAGCATTCCGCCGGTTACCGAAATAACTTCGGAGACAGCCTACTCCGAGATAAAAATTCACTTGTTTAGAATATACTCTGACTTTAGAAACCTTGTTCATGGTTTTCTAGATAGGATTTAATCTCTATCGGTGGTCATTTATCCTATTTGCTTTTTCACAAAATATCACAATTTATATTAATATTATATTAGAAATATCATGATATTTTTTCCATTCAATTCTTATCCTCTTATCCATTAGGATTTTCGGTCCTTTTCTTTATTTTCTGTTTTTATTTTCGTTTTTTAATTAATTAATTAATTAATATTATATAAAATAATTTTTTTATATAATTTTTTTACAAAATTTTCCTATTGGTCCATACATGTTTTTAGGCTTAAAATTACTTAATATCACATATTTTTCTTAATATTTTTCCAATAATTAGAAAATATATTTTATGCTAATTTTAGCCATAAACTACTAATTATAGGGTTTTACATAATTATCTTTGGATTTTCCTTTGTTTAAGCCCAAATAATTAGCCAATAATTATTGAATTAATCATTTACTAATTGTGGATAATTTTCTTAATTAGAATGACTCATTACCTCACAACTTTTGCACTGACATTAGTATTCTATGTCTTATGCATTATATTAAAATTCACGGGGGCATTTTGGTCATTATAATACTTTTTGATTTTTCCCCCTTTATTTTTCCAAGATAGTAATTTAATAAATTACCTAAATTAAGGGCAATATTCTTCCCTATTTCAAATAAATATTTATTTGCCTCTTTATAATTTTCACAGAGTATTTTATGGCCCGCAAATGCATTTAGGGACCTGTTGTAAACTTTCAAACGTTTTAGGGACCTATTTGCAATTTATTCTATTTTCAAGAGAAACTACCCCAAAAATAAGATAAATTTACCACAAGGTCTTTTAGACCATATATTCACATATTTCCAATAGGTATTATTTACTCAATATGATACTTATCATAAGTGAGATTTTAAGGGTATTACAACACATGTACCACCTCAGCCTCCACTGTGTCTGTTTAAAAGCCATGTGTCATTTTAACAATCGACGTGGAGTTATTGTGACAGTTGGGCGAAAATACCATGTTTTTTAGATTTCTAGGACAAAAATGAGACCAAAAAAACTTTCAGATAACTAGTACTCCATAGGCTCAACTTCCATAGCAAAAATGGTTCTTATCCCTATTAAATATGTATACTTATTTGTAAAATAACAATGTACACGATAATAAACGAAGAGTAAATAAAATAATGCATTCATGTTAAAAATTTAACAATATGACTTATAAATAGGATAAGAAAACGTTCTATTTCTATCTTATAAATAGGCATCATTCCCCAAATCTTCGTCAGCTTCACGAATGTCATTTTACCGTTTGAAAACCATACACACACGCACGCACTTATATCCTTCATTATATATGTTTCGTCTAACTACGTGATGACATATGTCTTTTTGTTTTTATAATGTTAACAATATTTGATTAAAGAGGAAATAAGAACAAAAATGAAGCAACTGAACTCCTTGATCATGAAAGAGCAATAAGTTCACACACCAACAATTAACCATAAACCCATTTGGGTTTAACAGTACTAAGCAAGGCTTATTTGAGGGTGATGAACAAACTTTATGTTAAGATATATATTATATATTATTCTAATATTTGATATATTCTCGTGTTCAGATTTATATTCCATATATGTTATAAGTATAAATCTGACATATTATTATATTTAATATTTGATTATATTTAATTAAATTATAGCTAGGTTAGTCTATTTACTTAAGGCATACTCTCATTCATTTAAGAATTAAGGATTTATAATTTTTAGAGGTTATTGTTTTGTCTCTACTAAATCGTTGAAGTTCTAACACTCTAAAATATGAGGAATCATGATAAGAGATATGGTATTTATAAAAAATAAAAGAAGAACTTTTTATTTATGGTGGGGATCATGGTAGTCAAAATCACGTTTTAAAGCGTAAAATCGGTGATTTTACGATTTATTTTGAGTAAAACATTTTCGTTGTAGGAAAAAACGTAGCCGGAGTAAAAGCGGTAAAAACGTTGCGTTTTTATGTAAAAACGCAAAAACGTAGAGTTTTTGAAAAAAACGCCGCTTTCACCAATTGGATTTTTCCCCAAATCGATTTTGGTATTTCCCATTATCCCATCCATATTTCCATTCTGATTTCTGATTTGCTCGTGCCGTGCGTGCTCACCGGCATGGTAGTGAAAGCGTAGTTTTCACCTGAAAACGGAAGGGCAATGAAAAAGCGTAAAACGTAAAATCGTAATTCAAAACGTAGTTTTTACCTACATATATATATAAAGAAATTCAAAAAAAGTAAGGCACCTACCATCATCCATAGTTCCATACATATATTCATTCATGCAATATCAATCAAAATATCCAACATTGTCATCAAATACCATTTAAATAAAGGCAAATAACCTCAATACAGTTCAAAATGCAAGTCCACAAGTTCACAACTCACAATCTAAGCTAATAAATCAACTGATATGTAAAATCGCGTTTTATTCCAAAAAACGCCGCTTTTACCGTTTTTTACCGCTTTTACCGCTTTTTTACCGCTTTTACTCAGAATACGTTTTTTCCCACAACGAAACACGTTTTGCTCATATTAAATCGTAAAAGCGGCGTTTTTACGTTTTAAAGCGCGATTTTGACTACCATGCTCACCGGTCCTTCTCTCCTTCCCAAATCCCTAATCGAACCTCACCGTGCCTCCTCCTGCTCCGGCGGCCGCTCTCACCCAAATCCCAAGCTCTCCCGACGCCTCCGAGGCTCCGACGTAGAAGCTCTTCACCCAAATCGCAAGCTCTTCACGGTTCAACACTTCAACGGTTCAACCCCTTCATCGTCGAGTCATCACCGTAGAAGCTAAGCTGTGACTGTGAGCTTTCTTCGACTCTCCGTCAGTTCGTCCCTGCCTGTGATACTCCAACTGGTACGCAGATATCAGTCCCAAATATCTGTCCTTTTCCGGTTTTCCCCTCTTCCCCTGTGGCCCTAGTTAAGCTGTTCTTATTAATGTCTCTTGTCTCTGTCTTTCTAAGATAATTAATCTCAAGTTGAGATGAGGGATTGTGTACATTGAATCTTCTTTAGTTAAACTGAAGAAACCCAAATGGATCAAACTGCTTTTTGAGTAAGTGAGAGCCGAAAGAATACTAGGATCAATTTTTTTTTTAAGTTTCATTCACTCAAAGGAAATTGGATTAGGACACTCAAATTCAGAGCCAATTTTGTAATGATAGATACATTTGACTTGTGAGAATCATAATCATATAATGTATATTCTATTCTACTGTTGTTCTGATCTGTTGCAAGATAGTTCTTTTCTATTGCTTTTCTGTTCTGTTGAGCCAACTACAGAATTGCTTGTCTGTTCTGTTGCAAGATAGTTCTGCAGAATCGTTTTTCTGTTCTGTTCTGTTTTGAAAATGGCTTCTGGTGGAAGTGGAAGTGGAAGTGGAAGTGGAAGTAGTGCTGCAGTTCAGAGTAATTCTACACCTTCTCTCCCAATTAGTGGAGCAGGAACATCTTCAAGAACTTACAAGAATGCTCCCGGAAGTAGAACTGATGTGGCATGGAAGCATGGTACTTCAGTTGATGGAGGTACCAATAAAACTAAATGCAATTATTGCCAAAAGATTTTACAAGGAGGTGTTTATCGAATGAAACATCATTTGGCTTGCTCAAACAAAGATGTACAAGGGTGCAGATCTGTTCCTGAGCCAATCAAGAATCAAATGTTCGAAATTGTAAAGGAGTTACAAAAAAGACTAAACAAGAAATCTGGTGGTATTGCCATTGATGATGAGGATGAGGTTGTACAAGGTGGAGAAAAAAGATCACGTGATGAAGATAATGAGAGCTCTAAGAATATCTTCAAGAAAAGAGGAGCAAGCACCCAACCTACCATCAATAATATTTTTAAGCAGAGTTTAAGAGAGGGTGCATGTGAGAAAATTGCTTCCTTTTTCTATAACAATGCCATACCATTCAATGTGGCACGGGGTGTTGAATTTCAAGAGATGTTTGAAATGGTTGCTCGACACGGTATTGGCTTTAAGCCTCCATCCTACCATGAAATTAGAGAGAAATATTTGAAGAAACAATATACGGAGACAATGCAAAGTATTGAAAAACATAAAGCTTATTGGAAGGATATGGGCTGCTCCTTAATGACGGATGGGTGGACAGATAAAAGGAGAAGAACGCTTATAAACTTCTTAGTAAATAGCCCAAAAGGAAGTGTGTTTTTGAAGTCAATTGATGCATCTGCTATCACCAAAACAGCTGAGAAGATATTTCATATGATTGATGAAGTGGTTGAGGAGGTAGGAGAAGACAATGTTGTCCAAATTGTAACGGACAATGCTGCAAACTATAAAGCAGCAGGAGCATTGTTGATGGCGAAAAGAACAAGGTTGTATTGGACACCTTGTGCGGCTCATTGTATTGACCTAATGTTGGAGGACTTTGAGAAGAAGTTTCCAGTTCATCATGAGACAATTGCAACAGGAAGAAAAATTACTACATATATATATTCAAGGACTTCTTTAATTTCCATGTTGCAATTTCATACAAATGGAAGAGATTTGGTGAGACCGGGCAAGACTCGCTTTGCCACATCCTATCTAACTTTGGGGTGCCTCAATGACAACAAAGGAGCATTGGTAAGGATGTTTACTTCAGATCAATGGATGTCTAGCAAGTTTGCTAAAACAAATGATGGCAAGTATATTGCGGATATGGTTATGGATAGGGAGTTTTGGAAAAATGTTGTGATATGTTTAAAGGGTGCTTATCCACTTATCAAAGTTCTTCGTTTGGTGGATTCAGATGAGAAGCCAGCTATGGGGTTCATTTATGATGAGATGGTTAAGGCCAAGGACAAAATTCAGAAAGCATTCAATGGTGTAGAAAGAAGGTAGTATAATTTTACTGAATCTAATATAACTTTTTAACTTTTGTTTGCTATTTTGAGTGTAATGTAATTCTTTATTTGTCATTCTTTACTCTTTAGTTATCAGCCGCTATGTGATATCATTGACGGTAGATGGGACAATCAGTTGATGAGGCCTTTGCATGCAGCAGGCTATTTCCTCAACCCTCAAATACAATATAGGGTAGGATTTCGTGCTGATCCCGAAGTTAAAAATGGACTATATCAATGTTTAGAAAGGTTGGTGGAAAGTGCTGAAGAAAAAAGAAAAATTGATGATCAAATGGATGATTTCAAGCTGCAATTAGGGAGATTTGGTTCTGAATTAGCCCAAGGCGGCATTTATACAAAATCTCAAACACAGTGGTGGGAATCTTATGGTTTTGATCATCCAGAGCTCCAAAGATTTGCAATGCGTATTTTAAGCTTGACATGTAGTTTATCTGGTTGTGAGAGGAATTGGAGTGCCTTTGAGATGGTAAGTTTTCTTTAATTTGTAAATTTGGGTTTGTGCTTGCTACTTGTTGTATATTAATTAGATTTGTTTTTGTTTAGGTCCACTCAAAGAGAAGAAATCGCTTGTCACAAAAGAAAATGAATGATGTTGTGTTTGTGATGACAAATTCAAAATTGGCTAGGAAGAAGCAAGTTAGAAAAATTGGAGAATATAGCATTGATGATGTTTCATCTGAAGATGAATGGATTGTGGAAAATGAAGGAACGTCTTCTAATGTTGAAGGTTTAGATGAAGACAATTTTGATAATTTAATTGAAGAAAACTTGGCTCAAGTTGGAGGAGAGGATGTCACTGGTGATATTGGTGCTTTTGTAGATGATATGGAGATTCCTAATTTTGAGTTGGACAATGAGGTTGATAGAAGAGAAAGAGAAGTTGTCATGCATCATGATGATGATGTAGTTGAGGATCATGTGGAGCATAATGCCTTTGATGATATTGACTTGAATGATTTATTAGCTTAGATTGTGAATTGTGACAATTATTTACATTTCAATTGGATAATGAGTGGTACTGAATGTAACATCCCAACTTTTCACAAGCAGTATAAATTTTTTTTTCCAAAACATCATTTCAAATCATCAGAGTAGAGCAACAGAGCGATTGAGTAACTGATATGTATATATAAAACGCCGTAAGTCCATTTGGTTACAACAAATGGTACAGAAACCGCGTGGTTCTAAAGTATATAACAAAAGAAAGGCTTCCGCTGGAACAACAAAAAGAAAGTCTTCAGCCGGGTCTTCTACTCGGGCTGCTTGCCTCTCTCCTCGGTCCTCGGTCCTCCGGAACCTGACGCTATGTTAAGGGCTGAGATCCGCACCGGATCTCAGGTAACGGTTAACCTCATATTTACATACACAACATATGAACTACAGACAATCATTTCAACAACAGTATATGTGCACTCATTGCCCAAAAGCACGCATACATATATCGCCCAATAGCATGTATACATATATCGCCCAATAGCATGCAGATATATCGCCCATAGCAAACGTGAACATATCAACAGTACATAAACAGACCACAGAGCTATCAGCTACCACAATAGGCATACAATACACATAACATATATACGCATACGATAAACATCAGATTAGTGTTACAGTACGCGAACGTACATTCGTTGATGTTATTCTAGCACGTTATACGGAAAACCGTACTTCTGACGGAAAACGGAAACCAGCACGTCAGACAGCGGTTCGACAGTAAGTCAAAATGTATTCAGGGGTGTCCTATCAATATAACAACGTACTTGTTAAGGATCTATCATTACGACGAACATTTTTAGTCAAAATGACCATTTTACCCCTGACCCCCTAATTGGCGGAAATTCGCCAGCACTTCGTTACTTTGACTCCGATTTTCCAAAATTTCAACATAACTCTTACTCCAACATCATTTTCGAAATATAAATCATATTAATTAATGATTTACATCATAACAGGCATTTTAGGTAAAATTACCATTTTACCCCTGATGCCCCTAATCGGCGGAATTTCGCCAGAGCTTCGCTATTTTAACTCTAATCTTCCAAAATTTTTCCAGAACTCTGACCCCATCATGATTTTCAAAATAATGACTAAAATACCCCTATCATATGATATCTAATCCTACTTGGAAGATTAAAGACTAATATAGCATTTCTACTCTAACTACCGAAAGAACTACGAACGCTTAAGTACCGAAAAACTTACCCAGAGCTTCGCTGCAAATTTTCCTCCAGAGCTCCTCTCTCTAACTTCTCTCTAGAATTTGAAATATGCAAGAGCATTTGGTGTGAAATTTTCAATGAGAATGGCAAGCTATTTATAGGAAAAATGCAAGGGTATTTTGGTCTTTTCACAACTCCTCCTTCTTGAATATTAACCACACAATTTAGGGTTTATATGTGGATGATTCTTGACCATACAAAGCTAAAAACGTCCAGCTGCCCATGAGTCACCAACTTGTGTGACAAGTTGTGTATTCTAGAAGCATTTATACCCCGATCGCTACCCGATTCGCGTAATCTCGGAAAAATCTCAAAATTCTGGATTTACAACTTTGAAGACATCTTCTCACTCATTAGAAATGTCCAAGTTAACCTAAATTTTGATTCCATATAGGGCTCCAACAGTCAATCTCAAGTTTCTCGAAAGGCGTGCCCGTCTTCGGAATTCAGTTCTGGAATTGTCACTTTCTGGACAAAAATTCACTGAATCCAAATATGTCCAGATAATTTCAAACTCATTCCCAGATGTTGAGTTAGAATTTATTTTTTTCAATCCTAAAAATGTGCCTATCAGCATTTTTCCCTATTTTGTTTTATTAGGAAAATGCTCTACCGGCCTCCGAATTAACTTCCGGAAAAGTCTAACGGAAGATAAAAATCTACTGATCAATATTTTACCTTGACTTTGGAAATCCTATTCCTACTTCTCTAGATAGGATCCGTTTCCTATTTATTTTATTACTATTTGCTTTAATTAATTATATGTTAAAATATTACAAGTTGTTTGAATAATATCTAGATATTTATTTTCAAATTCCTATCCACTTTGATCCAAAATTTTCGGTCAATGCAGCTGGTCTTTTCTTTTTAATTTTCGTTTTAATTAATTAATTAATTAATTAATTAATATTATATAAAATAATTATTTAATAATTATTTTTATATAATTTTTTACAAAATTTCCCTATTGGTCCATACTTGTTTTTAGGCTCAAAAATACCTAATCTCACTAATTTTTCTCAATATTCTCCAATTAATTAGAAAATATATTTTTACTAATTTTTAGCCATAACCCACTAATTTTAGGGTTCTACATAATTATTCATGAATTTCCTTTGCTTATACTTAAGTAATTAGCCAATAATTACTTAATTACTTTATTATCACTAGTTGATAATTTTCTTAATTAGAATGCCTCATTACCTCATAACTTTTATACTGACATTTCTGTTTCCATGTCCTCTGCATTATTTTAGGATTTACAAGGGTGTTTTAGTCATTTAAATACTTTTTGAGCATTCTTATTCAATTTCTCCAAGTTCGTAATTTATCAAATTACCATAATTGGAGATAATATACTCTCATAATTCACTTGGTCATTTTACTGCCTTTTAGGATTTTTCATAATTTTTCTAAGTCATTTAGGCATTCTAGGGGTATTTTTGTAATTTTTGGCACTCAAATTTTCAAGAGATTTTTCCCCTTCAAATTTGATATCACATATTCACCTATTTAATAGGTATTATTTCTTAATTTATGATATTTTTCCTAAGTCAAATTTTAGGGTATTACACTGAATTTAAATTAGACTTGTATTTTGAACTGTATTGAGGTTGTTTGCCTTTGTTTGAATGGTATTTGATGACAATGTTGGATATTTTGATTGATATTGCATGGATGAATATATGTATTGATGATGACAGGTGCACTTGCTTTTCTTGAATTTCTTTATATATATATACAGGTAAAAACTACGTTTTGTATTACGATTTTACGTTTTACGATTTTTAATTCCCCTACCGTTTTCAGGTGAAAACTACGTTTTCACTACCATGGTGGGGATCAACATCTCCCTTCCCTTCACACCTAATCCATTTGCCAAAACCCCTTTATACAGAGATTTATTAACCAAATGATTCACAAAAAGAATATATCATATCTCCATCATATAATTACAGCATATGTGTATACTTTTTTTCTTTGTTGGGACCCATATGTTATGCAGATATTTTATCAATGGAGGGAGCAGGTAACGTTTTGATTATATGGGAACGGGGAGGAACTAATGGCCCCCCACCTTATGAACGTACTTGGTTCTACCCCCACAGCACACTGTTTATGAGAATCTCCCTATTAATTATAGTTCTTAAAATCTTCTCAAATAAATATATTTTTTTCTAAGTCCTTCACTCCAATTCTTCCTTCTTCTTCTTTTTTTTTTTTGAAAGAGAGCAAATAATATAATAAAAACAATATTTTTGCTTAAAAATAAATATTAACATTAAAAAATACAACCTTTTTTAAAATTAAATTAGAGCCCGTAAAAGGGGAAAGAAAACCCTTTTGCGTGTTAAGGCGGATATGAGTTGACTCGGGCTCGGGCTGTTAATTCACTTAGAAGAATTCTAGGTTGAGTGGCAAAATTAACAACTTAAATAAAATGTAATGATTTAAGCGCAACCCACTTTCTGAATTAAACAAGCTACTTCATCTGGATTAGGAATGGTCTTATTTGATCCCTTTTTTTTTTTTTTGGGTCAAGGTGAAAAAAACCAATGAGTTCTTATTAAAGAGTGCATCCAACACTATGGGGTCCTCATTCCATGCTTTCCTTTACGTGCTTCTCCTTCTAAGAAACATATAAAGAAATATTGATGACATTTTTTATTTTATTTTTAATTTTTTTATATATTTTATTGATTTAGATTAAATTATATGCTGCATCCTGAAATATTTTTTACAACAAGTATCTCAAATTAATTATTTTTTGACACAAACTAATTTAACTATTTTTCTCAATATAATCAAATTAGATAAATATGTCTTATATTAAAGATTAGAGATCGTTTAAAAATTATGTTTTGAAAATAAGAATTCAAACAAGGCCAAAAAAAATTTTCCTTTCCTTTTTTGGGGTGAGACACCCTTTTCTTAGTGGATGAATATGGAAAGGGGCACTTGTTTCAAGTAAGGAAAAAGCCACACAATTTAGGTAACATTCTTTACTAGTTCCATAATATATACCCATGTTGACAACTTTTGCAGTTAACATCATTTTGAAGGTTTTGCCATGTTAATATTTTGATGGTAACCCAGTAAATACAATTTCTTCAAGCTTCTATACTTTAATACTTCAATGACTTGTGGTTTTCCACTAGCATGAGCTGCACTTTAGGCTTTCAGAATTTTTGGCAAATGTTGGTCATGTTGAGGTTTTATCTCACAATCTTTGTACTAAAAACACATATAACTATCAAACCATTAAAACTATTTAAGTTTTGTTTAAAATGACGATTAGAGCTTAAAACAAAAGAACTTTTTATTTGGGATTTACTGTGTAGAAAGTAAATATGTAAAAATAGGTTTGTTTTGACTTGCATAAACATGCATGCTTACGATAAGTAGTTTCAAACAAGCACTAGCATAGTGCAAAATAATATATAAGATAACCATTAGTCCATTAAATTTTGAGATATTTTAAAGAAACTTTACCTATAAATTTTGCATAATACTCATACTATTTATTCTCAATGCAATATCCAAGTCTGCCTCTAGCTGGCTTTGTTAATAAAATAAGTACTCTATATGATTTATAATACAAGGCACTTTAACTAAGGGAAAATTTCATATAAAGCCACTTAAAAATATATTCTAAATTAGTAAATTCAACAAATCGCTAATTGAGTCATTAACCCAATTTAAGATTTTAAAATATGGGTACAATGACTTTGATACCTCTCCTCTCATAAAAGAGTTTCATTTATTTTGTAATTTATATTCTTCAATATATATATATAAACATCAATATTTAATAAAATAAAATATGATTCATCTATAGTTTAAATATATATACTATAATAGCATGAGCAAAACGTACCACAAGGAGTTCATTTTATTCTCATGAACGATTTTTTATCATTATAATATATGTCAATATAATTTTTTAATAAATATAGTAAGTATAAATTTTACTATTTTGTTTCATATATAATTTTTTTTCCTAAGTTCTATATTTCCATATGTAAAGCATTTTTTGAAATTGTTAGTACATTTAATATCTTTTTTTCTATCTATCCTTAGAAGTATATCAAATTTACAGGCCTCTCATTAGAAAATAATAATAAATAATAATAATTTGTATTAAAGAATGAAAAAGTTAAAACATTGAAATCTTAACTAAATTATTCTTTTTTTTTTAAAACCACAAATTTATGTGTTAGGTAAAATTATTGGGGGTTTGTTTAGATTAATGTTGGTAAAAGTGACTTTTATTTTAATTAATTTTTGCAAATTGAATTGGTATGTGTTATGCATTCCGGTTTTTTTGTCTTGTCTTCGCTGATAAAAAATAATTATATTTTTTAAAGAAAAATCAAATTTATTTATTTATTTTTTGTCTCATCAATATCATTTAATTGATTTTTCAATTAAATCATTTAATTGATATCAATGATATCGTAATGACATGTGTTAGCTGCTTCTTTTTGTTTTTGTTTTTTTTTTTTTGAATTATTCTTGTTGACCCTTTTAGAACATTAAAAAAAATTCTTTTGATTTAACAAATCATATTTTATTTTATTATATGTTAGTGTTGATATATAAAGTAATATAGTCATAGAGTAATAAAACTCTTTTAAGAGTGGAGAAAAGAAAGGAGAGTGTATTAAAGTAGTTTTACCCACATTTTTAAATTCCAAATTGGATTGATAACTCAATTAAATTTTTTTTGAATTTACCAACCTAATTTAAAATTTTCCTATTTTAAATAGCTTTATATGAAATTTTCCCTACGGAAAACACAGAAAACACAAAACGACACCTAACTAATTAAACATGTCCTAAATTAAATTTTTTTTTTTTTCACTTTTACCCATATTGAAAAATGTGTTTAAAAGTTTAATGAATGCGCAATATAGAAAATGAGCATGTTTTTTTGGTCGGAAGAAAATGAGCATTAATTATAGGGACAAAATTGAAAAATGAGCATGAATATTTTTTGGACCAAGATATTATTGTGCACCGGAAGGAGTACATACCAGCATAATAACACGGTGAAGAAACCGTCAGACCTTTATAAAAAGCATTTTCATTTCTTCAATTCTTATATTACAATCACAATTCAAATCTTTAATGAACCTTGGTAAGCCACTGACCACTGTAAGTATGGCTACAATTCAATGAATCCAAGTACTATGAAGAAATGAAAAGAAAAATCATTCTGAGATATTTTACAATTACTAGTTCTCATCACTCTCATAACTTTGGCACAAAGATTGTAGTGCACTTGTAGTGTTACTTTTATTCTCTTCCTCTATCTTCTTTTTATCAACTTCTATTGGTTTCTTGACAACGTTGATCTTCACAAGGTGATGAAAAGGTCTTGTAATCCTCAAACCTTGAGATTTTTCTGCAAAAATATCAAAAAGTTAAGAGCTGAAAGTATGATACCTTATTATATTCCTGAGTCAAATCATAGAAGCATACAGACTCTCACATATCTTTAAAGGCCGAAAAGAAAAAAAATAAAATACTCTTTATTCCATCAAACAACCCTAGTCACAATGTTTCTTGGTAGTTGATAGTACAAGCAACTTTTAAATTTGATGACATATACAATGTTGGGACATGTGTTGGTAACTTTGATCTAATGAAATTATCGCTACATCTTTTGCCCTTCCTTATGTTGACTGTACTTTTTCCCATTACATGTTGGAGCATATAATTGAACCTAAACTTATTTAGTAGTTTTTCTTCTTATTTAGTAGTTTTTTTTCTTAGGGTTAAACTCCTCTTCAGTTCCTAAGCTTAATTACATTTTCATGCATAGATGATTCCACCCAATTAGGACAACAATGCTAAAAATTCCAAATATATGATGCATTCATGAGGTTTCTTGTATCTAGTTCCTTAGCCTAAAGTCTTTGGAAGGGCATATACCTGTATTACCAGCGTTGTCCACACTATCTTTCGTCAAAATATCAGTTGCTCTGGCTGTAACCTCTTCCGACATTCTTCTTCTCTGTATGCAGACATGGTCAAACATAAGCCAATAGCCCAATACAATTATTATATAATTTCAAACGTGCTAATATGTTATAAAATAATCCATAACTCAGGCAAAACAGGGGGAAAAAAGAGAAAAGATAGCCCACAGGATTTTGTAGATATGAAATTAACATACAAAAAGCTTAACTACAAATGTCACACTTTTCAGGCAAATACCATATTCATGGAAAACATCAATCTACAAATGACAAATGGGAGGAATATATTATAAAAAATCCATACCTTCATATGATCCACAGATGTTTCACCATTCCCATTTGAAGGTTCAACAATGAAATCATCATCTTCTAAATCTTCATCACGAATCCTTTTAATCAATTCCTTTGACTTCTGTTTATGATCATAAAAATAAAACAAGGGTTAGATTCACAAAAAGTAATACACACATGTAAAGATTATACACACACTCACTTACCCTTGAGAAAACTGATTTTATCAATGCTTCATCTTCTTCTTCTAGCTGTTTCTCCTGAAGATATAAAAACATATAGTTCAATTAAATTTGTCAAGATAAAAGTATGAAAAGATTAAAGAATAACCAAAAGTTACACCCCTAATACACGACATTGCATTGTTCATGTTTAGGACATAGAATACGTTGTTGGGTTCAGCAGTTAAGATATGCATTCAAGTTTGGAACCCAAGCTCCCATCTAGTTAGCCAGACCCATGCCAAACGCATTGACATAACATGCAAGAATATAGTAAACACTAAACAGGGGAACATCCTACATGAAAGTTATACAAATCATACAAGGTCTTCAGAATTCTTATCCATACGGTGCAAAATTTACCATCTCCTACCCTTGAGGAACATCTTAGCAGTGTTCTCATATATTTTATATTAATTACAAAATAAAATCTGGAAAAGTTAGTTATGGAATCTTATTTCTTCTACTATTCTTTTTTTCTGCGATGACATTTCAATCAGTTGCTTACACTAATTCAAAATATTATAGCTCATTGCTTTATAATTATATCTATTGTAAAAGAGTCTACATAGAAAACATGCAATAGGCTCATACAATGTGAATTGCAAGTCTTATCATACCTTGTCAGCTGCTGTGCTTTGCAGAGCCTCCAGCATTGCATCAAGGGATACAGTTGCATGCCTTGACTGTAAAAGCAGAGACGCAAATATTAGTGATGAACACAAACTTATTTCAAATTCATGCACAGGCAATAATAAACGGATAAAGATCACAGTGACAAGACAACATGGAGCATATGCAAGCAGTAGTACCTTCATTGACTTCATTTCATCAAGAGCAGCAAGAATGTCCATCTCCCTTTTAGAATCCAAGGTTCTATTTTCTAAGGATTTCATAGCATCTCCCATTTCATCAGCCTCCCTCTTTTTTTTCATTTTTTCATCTTCCTCATCCTCTGCACGCCAAGGTTCAAAATTTCTTGTTGCTCCAGATTCTACAATGTAGTCTGAATTTTGAGGATCCGTCCTCATAGTAAGCTCAGCTGAGCATCTGGTACATTTGAAATAAAACCTGAATAATTGAATGCCCAGATACGTCTGCAAAAAGATTAAATAATAAGCTCAGAACTACAGGCCATCATAATTGAAAGTGTTATATAATTGTAATCTTGACATGATTTGTGGGTTAGAGTCGTCAGTTCGTTGGGGGAATACTAGCTGATATCAAAGCCTATTCCTATGCCAATATAAACACCTAGAATAATCAGATGAGTAATGTCTCTTGTTAATAAGTAATTGTACTATTCAGTTTCGTCTTGTCCTATGTTCTTCTATTCTCTCTCAGACCCTCTGTTCCTCGCTCCCCTTCTCTCTTTCTATAACTTTCAAGATTACAAAGGTATCACAAGTAAAGTCTACATCAATCAAATAATGGTTTTTTTCAAACATGAAAAATTCAAATTAACCACCAACAAGGAACAGATAATTCAGCATACAGAAGAGATAAAATGCAAATAAAATTAAACAAAAAAAAGGGGATAAAATTCCCAAGGAAAACAAAGAAATAAAAAATTGGGATGAAAAGACGAACCTCCCCAATAACGTCCTCCTTTCGTGAGTTAAACTTTGTGCCTTTATAGATGTAATTTCCACAAGTATTGCACCTAATGCTCATGGGAAGCATCATGCGAACCTTAATCTGCTCATTCTTGGGTCTTCGATTCCTTGGCAACTTTGAGGGGTCGAAATCTGGCGGATAATACTTATTTAACACCTTTCTTTCTCCCATCTTCTTCTCCTACCTAAAATTACTCGTCTGAACTTCAAATCTTAGAAACTTAACTACAAGCTAGATGGCGCTGTTCCTCTCCCTCTGGTTCGTTCAGCTTGAATCTCTCCCTCTGGTTCGTTCCGTCTGCTGCGTCTCCGCCCCCCTGGTTCTGCGTTTTTCCGTCCTCGTTTTCTCGCTCTCAGAATCGAAGAAGAAGCCTCTCAATCTCTCTCCCTCTCCGTTCAGGTCCCTTTCTCCGTTCGTTTCTTTCTGGTTCTTCGTTTTCTTTTTCCGTTCCAGCCTCCCTCTTCCAATGTCGGGCCCCCTTCTCTATTTCGTTTGGCAGCCCTAATTCCCTTGGTCAAAACGCAGAGTTTTGACCAGGGACCTAGATGCAATGATTGAAAGTTCTATAAAGGGACTTAAGTGCGAATATTCAAACTATTTTTGGGGCAGAACTGAGATTTCCAAAATCAACTGGGTTCTTTTCTGTAATTTGTCTCTGACCCTTTTCTTCATTAATTTCCAATTTTCAGGGATTGTTGGGGTCTTTCTTGTAATTTTCCCCAGTCTTCAAAACATTGATTTTGACCCTCAAAATCTCAATTTTCTTCTTAAACACTTACAATGCAAGATTAAACACAATGTAGCATCAAAATTCCAAGAAATCATTTGCATGAATAATTAATAAATTATGACCATTTTGCCCCTAATTTCACTTAATTCAATACAAATGTCCCTAACTCAAATTAGTGTTTAATTATGCAATAATGTCCCAGAAAATGCATTAAGAATCCCAATTTAATCACGAAAAATCATATAAAAATATGGTTTGATCAATGGCGGCAAGCCGTCGGCAAGGTACGACGACGGGTCCTTGGCTCAGGATAGCGAGTGTACGAAACTTACTTTTTGGTCTTAGGCTGAATAATAGTGAGAGCACCGTGGATCGTCTTGAAAAATTTGTTTTAAGGTTTAGAAACCGGACGCCGGTTTGGACGGCTTCCGTCGTCAGCCAAATTCGCGCCTGAACCGGCCGAGTTGAGGAATCACCGAGTCAAGCAAGAAAAAACACAGATCGAGAAGTAGCGGAAGATCTGGGTTGCGATGGCCGCGTGGGAGCAAGTTTGACTGCAGACGGTGGCGGCGACAAGGGCTAGAACGAGAGGGTATGACAAATCAAAGAGGGAGAAGGAGAAGATGAAGAGGTAGGTTTTGCAAGGATCACCAACAACTTGAACTATTGATGTGAAGAGAAGAACAAACAGTTTATTGATAAGTGAGATTCGTAGTCTAGAAACCTTAAGAAAGAAAAGTGCTTTAGTAATGAACCGGTTTTATTCACCCTGGAAATTTTATTCAGATAAATTATTAAAATAATCACAAATATGTTTTTGTTTCAATTATTTGTAAAATTTTAAAAAATATATAATTAAATTTCTCATCAGTATTTTTATTCTAAGAAAAAGTGATTTCCATGAAAAATAGCTGAAACAAACGAGTTTTAATTAATATAATTTAAACAACCTTATCTCTTTATCATAGCATTTCTGTTTCTTTAGTTCAATGATAAAAATTCGAAAATTATGATTTAAAGATAAATACGGTCCTACCATATAAGAAAATATATATTAGAATTACTAAAATAAAATAATTTTAATTTTTTAATTATAAATTTAATTAGACAAAATTATTTTATAAAACATGGAGCAAACGTGAGATGTGGTTACAGAAAATATAGGGCGGGGTAATTTAGCATTTTTTTAAATTATATTATCCTATTTAGTCTTCCTAATTAATTATAGTTCTTAAAATCTTCTCAAATAAATATATATTTTTCTAAGTCCTTCACTCCAATTCTTCCAATTTTTTTTTTTAAAGAGAGCAACTAATATAATAAAAAAAATATTTTTGCTCAAAAATAAATATTAACATTAAAAAATACAACCTTTTTTAAAATCAAATTAGAGCCCTTAAAAGGGGAAAGAAAACCCTTTTGCGTGTTAAGGCGGATATAAGTTGACTCGGGCTGTTAATTCACTTGGAAGAATTCTAGGTTGAGTGGCAAAATTAACAACTTAAATAAAATCTAATGATTTAAGCGCAACTCACTTTCTGAATTAAACAAGCTACTTCTGCTGGATTAGGAATGGTCTTATTTGATCCCCTTTTTTTTTTTGGGTCAAGGTGAAAAAAACCAATGAGTTTTTATTAAAGAGTGCATCCAACACTATGGGGTCTCATTCCATGCTTTCCTTTACGTGCTTCTCCTTCTAAGAAACCTATAAAGAAATATTGATGGCATTTTTTATTTTTTTTATATATTTTATTGATTTAGATTAAATTATATGCTGCATCTTGAAATATTTTTTACACCAAGTATCTCAAATTAATTATTTTTTGACACAAACTAATTTAACTATTTTTCTCAATATAATCAAATTAGGTAAATATGTCTTATATTAAGGATTAGAGATCGTTTAAAAATTATGTTTTGAAAATAAGAATTCAAACAAGGCCAAAAAAAATTTTCCTTTCCTTTTTTGGGGTGAGACACCCTTTTCTTAGTGGATGAATATGGAAAGGGGCACTTGTTTCAAGTAAGGAAAAAGCCACACAATTTAGGTAACATTCTTTACTAGTTCCATAATATATACCCATGTTGACAACTTTTGCAGTTAACATTATTTGAAGGTTTTGCCATGTTAATATTATGATGGTAACCCAGTAAATACAATTTCTTTGAGCTTCTATACTTTAATACTTCAATGACCTGTGGTTTTCCCCTAGCGTCAGCTGCACTTTACGCTTTCAGAATTTTTGGCAAATGTTGGTCATGTTGAAGTTTTATCTCACAATCTTGGTAATTTTTAAATAAAAAAATTATTTTTAAAAAAATTATTAGTTAAAAATTATCTTTATTTTATTTTAGATTCTTTATCTATTAAAATAATATTTTTTTAAAAAAATAAAAATAAAAAAGATTAAATATGTCTAGAGATCTGAACGATAGATGAGACAAGCTCCCCTTTGGATAAAAACTGATTTCCTTTAGTAGAGTAGAGGTGGCACCTGATTGTTTCCTTTTTTTTTTTTGTGTCCTTTTTTTTGGGGGTGGTTCCTATACTTTCGGATCCGACGCGCAACAATTTGCTTAGGGTTTGACTGGGTTCAGTTGGTGCCATCTTTGGGCCTGGCATGTCCTTTTGGGCTTCTCTTCATGGCTTTTATGCCTATGGACTCTGAGTGGTGGATCTTGGCCCTACAATGTTCATAAATCATCTCCATGATATTATTTCTTTTATATAGGATATGAATTTCAATTTTTATGAAAAAAAAGGATATGAATTTCAATAACGTATAATGTTTTATGTGTGTGTGACACAGCCCATTAATTGTTCATCAATCATTCAGTTGGTGCCATCTTTGGGCCTGGCATGTCCTTTTGGGCTTCTCTTCATGGCTTTTATGCCTATGGACTCTGAGTGGTGGATCTTGGCCCTACAATGTTCATAAATCATCTCCATGATATTATTTCTTTTATATAGGATATGAATTTCAATTTTTATGAAAAAAAAGGATATGAATTTCAATAACGTATAATGTTTTATGTGTGTGTGACACAGCCCATTAATTGTTCATCAATCATTCTCATGAACTTTATTGAGAGTGACTGAAGCACTAGCTAGTAGTGCACACACACCACTTGCTTATTTTGGCACAACATCAACCATAATATATATAGCTAGAAAGCACTGGGAAAAAAAAGATCTCTTTATAAATATTTGCTTTGGTTGTTACAAGAAGAACAAGAGATCAATTAGTCCCTTTCAAATATAAATCAAGGTTCACAACAATTGAGTGCAATTTTGTATGGAAAAGTCACATCCCTATTGAATGGTAATGTGAAAATTCCTCTTAGCCTATGTTTGGTTTGATGGGAGGTTAGAGGAGGGGAGGAAATTTTTTGACCAAATTACCCATGGGAAATTTTAAAAATTACATAGCTTTTTTCATCGTTTTCTGTACATTAATTTTAGAAGCATGTCACATCATGAGTAATCTGACTTTTCACACTAGGGAGGGGCACCTCCCCTCTCTCCCTCACCCCCAACCAAATATAGCCTTAGTGTCGTTTACTTATGGCTATGGGGTAGGATAGGATAGGACAAAGACCACTTCTCTCCGCTTAATGAAAAGATCATTATATATAATTGTAGATCACAGCATTAAATTTATAAGTTTTGAGTTCATACGAGAGAGAAAATGATAGAAAATCGTTTGAGGTATTTTAAACACGCACAAAAAATACTATTAGGTGTGCTAGTGAGGAAGCTAGATTAAGCAATAAAGAATCATAAGGAAAAGGAAAGGGTAGAGAAAAACTGAAATAAACATTCAATGAAGTTATTAAGAGAGACCTCTTAGTCAACAATTTAATTAAAGATTTGATTGTTGATAAAGCACAGTAACGTCATGCATTTCATATAGCCAACCACATCTAATGGGATTAGGTTTATTGGTGTTGTTAGAGCGGGTAATATGGGACAGCCCACCGGATTCAGGCTAGCCCGCCACGGTTGAGACTATATGGGTTCGAGCAAAAAAGAATTGTATCAATATGGGTTGATATTTAACCAACGCAACCTATAACCTATGGGTTGGCAGGTTAGCCCACCCAACTCATTTTATTTTCTTTCTTTTTAAATGTTTTATGCTGCATTTTTCCAAACTTTTTAAAAAATAATATGCTGAAAATTTTCCCTTGCAAACCTAAGCCATAAAAGAGTAGTTAAAAATACACTAAAGAAGCATAAAGTGATAAAACATCAAATTCAAAATTTCAAACATCACAAATTAAACATACAAAACAAGTCCACACATTCAAATTAAACATAAATAAAAAATCCATCATTAACATTCAAAATAATCAACAATCAATTCACTTATTTCACTTATCCTTGTCCCCTTTTACATTTTTTTTTAAAAAAAAAAAATGGTCTAACCTGCCATAGGTTGGGCCTACATGGGTTCGGACAAAAAAAAAACTGCATCAAAATGGTCCCACTTTTTCATAATCCAAACTGCCTACTTTTCTGGGATGGGCACGGCCCAAGGTTAAAACCTGTATTACCCGATCTAGTTGTTGTTGTCATTGTTTTTGTCGTCGTCGTAAATTTGATAAGTTTTGAAAAGTATAGATGAATCTGTATCATTAAAACGTGACTGTTTGACTACTTTTAATTGTAGTGGAAGCACAGTGCAGATAGAACAAGTTTGGGTGTGTCCCATGTAATATGGTGGCTTGGAAGAAACTTGAAGCAAAAGACACATATGTATATATAGATAAGTAATTCAAGAAGCTCTTAAAAGAATAATCCCAGAGAGAAACCTACTAATATTCCCTTGCAAGTGTTGTTTGTAACACCCCAAATTTCATACCACTTATTGTGTCCGTTGACACATAGTTTTAGGAAAATCAACAAAGTTTGAGGCGCTACATCAGAGTAATGCAGAACGGAGAGCATGCGCTAACGTTTGGACGTGAGTAATTGATATAAAATGCCCAGGCATAAGCTGGTTAAATTAAATATCCCGAAAGAATATTCATGTGATACAATAATACAGAACTTGTATAATTACAACTCTTAATAGTAACTATACAATCTTAAACCAAACCTTAACTAGACTTGTGGCTTAGAACCCAATACAGTTAATCAAAACCATTTGGCCAGGCCGGGTAAAGTCTAGTGGAAGTCTCCCTGTCTTTCACGGTGACTTATAACTGAACGACATAGACCAACCCTTTCTTAGTTTAAGCACCAATTGGTTTGAAACAACTCTATCGGATTCATGCTAGAAACTACGCCCTTCTTCAGACTTTTGTCTTGGCCAGTGCCTTTCCACGGCTCCGTCCATCGGTGCCTCTTCACGGCTTCATCCATGTTGCCTTCTCAGGTCCAGATTTCCTTCCCTAAACCTTTAGTCAAGTCTGAGATTCAATCGAAATTGAATCCCAGGTAACAGTTAACCTCTATAGCAGATTTAACAATATATGACAGATATTCATTACATATCAGCATCAACCATACATAGCACACAGCAGATGTAAGGTTACAACAATACATAGCACACAGCAAATGTAATGTCAACAGCACAACAATACATAGCACACCCCAAATGTAATGTTTGCAACATTTGCACTAACCAGTGCCACGACAGCTCCTTGTGTTCTCAGCGCTAGGAAAACAACCATACGGTATTATCAAGACTAAAACCCGCATAAAGCTGAATGTATATAAACATGTGACTAAGGCTCATAAACTTAGCCACGGTGCATGACCCAAGACCTAGTCTTGTCCATCACTTCATGAATCATTCAATCATATATAATCATACAAGATATAGGCGATTAAAGTTACCAGTACGCGAACATACCTTTCACTGAGTAGTTACCAAAATGCCCGACCTTTGAATCCGACCCCGGACTTCCCAAATATCCTATACATTATCGTCGGATTATTTCCTTTTCCATACATTATATGATATTGTAATTAATACCATATTTCCTAGAATAATATCAAAAAGGATATTTTCACCTATTTTGACATTTCTACCCTAGGTGGATTTGTTATTCCACTTTTACCCTTACATTTTATTAAAAACGCAATTTCCAGCATTATACTCAGATTTTTCACTAACTTTGAAAAATCATAATTAATTCTACAAAAATAGCTTTTGAGTTCTGCAAAATTCTTCGTGACCCTTGACATGTCTATTTTCAAGGAAAAATATTCCCAGAAGCTATAACATCATGGATCATTCCCAGGTTTTAAGTTTCTCAACGCTGCCCAGTTTTAGGGCCCTTTTGGATGGGATTTTTTCATAAAAAAAACACTTTTTTAATGCAAAGAAAAATTCATTTATGTGTTTCGATGATATTTTTTTAAAAAAATAAAAGTCACAAAAAAAAGCTAAAATGCTGCTTTTTTAAAAAGCTCCAATTTTGAGCTTAAAAAAAAGCACTAAAAAAAAGCACTAAAAAGCACTTTTTTTAAAAGCCCATCCAAACGGGCCCTTAATCCCAGAAAAATAGCTTAAATTCAAAAATATGTTACTCGTGTAGAACTCAAAATGCTTCATATTTTATATATTTGGAAAGACCTACATGTCTATTTTATTCTTAAAAATTTTCATAATTTTAAAGCTCATTTTATACATAAAATAATAGCCACAAAGTGACTGACTTAACAGCCCAGTTTTCTGGAAATTTTCACAATTTTGGCATATTGATTCTAAAAATTATTTCATACCATGTTTTCACTCCATTTTGCGTTTTAAAATAAATGGAGCCTTAAAAACATGAAAAGGAACTCATTCCCTAATTTTATGAATTAAACTACAATTATACTAAAAACTAAAAAGCTAGAGCTCAAGAACTTACCTCTTGAAGTTCTTTCTCTTTCTCCTTCTCCTTGCTCTATGATTTTCGCCCCTCCTCTATACTCAATCCATTTGATTTGAGTTGGTTTTTGGTGTGAAGAATGAAGAGGGGAGAGCCCTCTATTTATAGGGAATTAAAATATCAAGGTTAAAATGGTAATCTCACAAGGTAATCCAAAATCTCTTCTTTCCTTTCAACCTTTGGATCAAATTCACTTTACGAGACTTAATCCTCACCCTTCATTGTTGTTAGAAAAATCTAATTACTATTGAAGATATTTTATTAAAAAAAAAAAATGTGCTCTTATAACCAAATATCTTGATTATAATATTAAAAATCCTCTCAACCATTGGATCTAATTTGTGTTAGTTTAAGTTAAATCCTCACCCTTAATCCATGGCTCAAGTCTCCCATTGGTCCAATGAATTTCCTAAGGATTTAACTTATTTTCCTTGATTTCTCATTGGCTAGTTGCTATAGTTGACTTTTCAAAGCTTGATTAAAGTTTAATTAACATCTTAATCAAGTGATTATTTCCTCCACATAGGCTGGACGTTTTTAATTACTCTTGGGCAGATTTTATGAGCTTTAATTAACTCTCAAATCAAGTGCTTAATATGCCCACTAATTATATCTTTTATTATATCATTGGTTTGTTAGTTTAACCATGGTAATTAGTGCTTTATTAGACAAGTTTAATTCTTCATCTTTGACCCTTAATTTTTCTTCAATAATCAGCCCTCATTTATTTCAAAAATGATGACTTTAATTTGCCCATAATTAAATTGAAGAATTATGCCACTAATTTCAATTAGTGCAAAGCTTATTTGCCTATTATTTGCTAATCGACACTTAATTTAATTAAGTGTTTTTATAATCCTTCTATGGCTCTTTTAAACTTAAAATAGCCATTATTTTATGTGATTTTATGCCACATATGTTAGCCAATTAAATATGGTAACATATTCCAAAATACCGGTGTAACATCCCATTTTCAAAAGCAGTATAATTTTTTTCATCAGAGTAGAGCATCAGAGCAAGAGAGTAACTGATACATATATTCAAAATGCCGTAAGTCTGGCTGATTACAGTAACGGTACATTATTCCGAACGTCTAACATAAACATAACTACATAAACAGAAGAAGTCTTCAGCCGGATCTCTAAGCGTGATGCTTGCCCTTATCCTCGGTCCTCGGTCCTCCCAACCCTGAAGCTAAGTTAAGAGCTGAGGTCCAAAGTGCACTGGACCTCAGGTAACAGTTAACCTTATGTTTACATATACAATATATGGATTACAGACATTCACAACATTAACAGTATAAGAGCACGCAACCAATGCAAATGTATCGCTCCCAGCATGCAGATGTATCGCTCCCAGCATTGCAGATGTATCGCTCCCAGCTAGGATACAGTTATCTTCTAACACCCATATGCACTCAATAAACATACCATAAAGTACACATAATATACGCATACAATAACCATCAGAGTTAGTGTTACAGTACGCGAACGTACCTTCGTTGACGAATTACGGTACGACCGTTGGTCAGAACGCAATCACAGATATCCTATAAGGACAATATCGTATTTGTTAATGGTCAATCATCATAACAGTCATTTTAGTCACAAATGACCATTTTACCCCTGACTTCCCTAATCGACGAAATTTCGCCAGAGCTTCGCTACTTTGACTCTAATCTTCCAAAATTTTGTCATATCTCTAACTCCAACATATTTTCGAAATAAATATCATATTTTATCCTAAAACATGATATCAAAATCATACTTGGAAGATTAAAGATCAAACTAACATCTATACTAAAACTACCGAATGAAATACTAGAACTTAAGACTAGAGACCGAAGAAATTACCCAGAGCTTTGCTACTCCTTCTCCAGAGCTCGTCCTCCTCTCTACCTTCTCTCTAACTCTTCTAATTGCTCTTTGCAATGGTGTGAATTTTCTAGAGCAAGGTGAGGCTATTTATAGGCAACAAAATGCACTATTCATGACTTTTTCTTCTTGAATTATGACCCTTAGATCTAGGGTTGTAATCAAGCTCAAATCCTCACCACACACCTCCTTGTGCCGACCTCCCCTCCCCCATTTTCAACCAAATGATGTCATCCCAAGTGATGTCATCCCATATGCTTTATGGATTCATCCGATAAAATCCCCTGTTCGGTGTTCTAATCGTGTAATATTAAATAATCTCAAATATTCCTGAGCATAACCTTGGAGATCTAAGCTTCCTCTTGAGAAATATTTGGGTTATAAAAAATTATGGTCTCATTAAGGGTATTTCCTAGCCTGTTAACCATTTTAGGAAAAAACCCGTCAGTTACGGAAATGACATCGGCTATAACCAACTTCGGGACAAAAATTCACTTGTTCATAAAATGTCCTGATGTTAGAAACCTAGTTCAAGGATTTCAAGATAGGATTTAATTTCTATCGGTTCTCATTTATCCTATTTGCTTTTACAACAAATATCTCATCTTTTGGCCAAAATATCATGATATTATCTCCAATCCACTTGCAAAGCTTTCACACTACACAATTTAACATTTTCTCTCTCTTTCTCTTCTCAAAAATTTTGGCTCCCTCTCCCTTTATTTATTTTTCATTTTGTTTATTTAATTATCCCTCATTATCTTATATATATTAGCTAGAAATTCTCCCATTGGTCAATTAGTATTCACATGGATTAAACTTCATGGTTAATTCATGGCCTTAGGATTAACTTTGTTAACTTCAATCCAAACCCTTGATTCATATTTGACTTGGCCAAGCTTAATTAACAAGTTTAATTAGAGCCCTAATCCTATGATTAGCAATCTTTTAGGCTTTAGGGATTTCATACATCTAATCTCATCCATTTCTCTTAATCATTCTTAATCAATTAGTAAGTATTCATTATGCTAATCTTGGCCATAAACATTTAATTAGGTGTTCTTCACCATTAACTTTGATTATTCCCTTGATTCATGCTTAAATAATTAGCCATTAATTATTTATCTAATCACTTACTAATTGTTGATAATTTTCTTAATTAGGATTAATCATTTTCTCACAACTATTGTACTGACATTGGTAATTTATGCTCCATGTATTATATTAAAAATCATAGAGTCATTTAGGGTTCCCAAAATAATATTTAATTTTTCCTCTTTTATTTCCAAGGGAAATAATCCCAAAAATTACCTAAATTAGAGACAACATATTTTCCTATTTTTAATAAATATTTAATTACCTCTTAGGATTTATCATAATATTCTCAGGGTATTTTAAGACCCATAAATGTATTTAAGGATTTTTAGCACTTTATTCCTTCTAATTTTCTAGGGAAAATTGCCTAGAAATACCATATATAAATTTGAGACCACATATTCACCTATTTCCAATATGTATTATTTACTAAAATGTGATACCTATCATAAGTGAGATTTTTAGGGTATTACAACCGGATTTTTGATAAATTTAAAATCGGGTATTACATTGTTAAGAAGCTTGGAAAGCTAGTTTCTCCTAAACATGGGAGATTAATTCCATGCTAGAGAGATTCGGGATGAGCTGCTTTAACGGAGGGGAAAAGGGAGATAAAAAAGACAAAAATACCCATGGAGTCTATCGCAAGCTCATCTATATTAAAATAACGCTTGCCAAGCGTGTGTGGATTTAGTGGCGGAGCCACACTGGTGCCTATGTCTGCAAGTGCAGACACAAAACTTTTGAGAATCTATATATATATTGAAGGACTTCCATGGCAACTTGTCCAAGTGGTGCAGTGGTTATCACACTAGTCTTACAACAAGTCTCCAGTTCGAACCCAAGCTCAGACAATTTAATTATTTTTTGCACATGGACTTGAGGCGGCCTATGATAGCAAGTGAGGGGCCCACCATTTACTTGTATCTTACATCTCCAGACACAGCGTGTGGGGAAAGTGACATTGGGGCCTTCTAAAATCTTTAATTACATTTATATTTTATAAAATAAAAATTTGTTAAAAAATTTCTTAGCATCATAAAATTGATTGCTAAGAAATATCAAATAACCCAAGTTCTTAGTAGGTAGGTGTAGCTCATATTCAGATATATATAATATATTTTCTCAACAAAGTGCAACTATTTTTCATTTTATATACAGTTGAAGATAAGTTACACATAATTAAATAATAAGAAAAAAGGTAGAAAAAGAAAATTAAAATTAATAAAAGATAAATAAATATGTTGAATTTCAATAATTCCAAAGTGACTGATTTGAATTTTTTAAATGTTGCAAAATTTGAGAAATTACCTGGTCACCCTTAGTTTTTTCTTAAATAAAAATTCAAAAAGCCGCAGTTTACAACTTTAGTATCATTATTAGCAACTCAAGTATCTGTAATGACAATTTGGAGATTTTTTATTTTAAGAAAAAATTAAGGTAGTTAGGTAATATTTCAAAAATTTCTGATTTTTTTTTTTTGCAATATTTTGTCAGTCCCTTTGGAATTATCGAAATTCAAAATTTTGCGTTTAAAACTTTCCTTTTAAAAAAATTTCTCCCGCCTATTAATTGTGCAGATACAAATTGTCAATTGAACCTCATTTCTGGTTCTAAACTTTACGAAGAATGAGTAGCCTTTTATCCTCCTTAAAAAAAATTTCAAGGGCAGCCCCCGAATCCCGCCACTAATTGTGCACCCACAAACATTAAATACTGGTTCCGCCACTGTGTGGATTTGATTTCTGACCAATTCTCTACGAAGCGCTAATTCTAGTTTTGTTTTTGAGTTTGACTAGGTGCTTCTTTGGAACCACTTAAAGTAAGTGCTTTTTCATTTTATTACACATACTCTGGTTATATATTTACCTGCGCAAGATCAAATAAGCTAATGAAAACAAATATCGAGTGTAGTTTATGTTGCGGAAGCGGGATATATAGAGCGTAACCGATTATACTAGAAAATTACCCAACTAGAAAACAAAGTTTCTAGACATAATTTAATAATATAATAAGCCACTACTACTATAACTAATTGCAACTAATAAATAATAAATAAGACAAATATAAGAGAAATAGAAGATATACAAATGTCTTAAGAGACAATTGAGGGATGAGTTAAAAGGGAGGAGGAGGGCCTCTATTTATACTAAATCCTCCACCTCCCCCCTTGTCTGCTAAGCGATGTGGGACTCTTTCCAACATCCAACAAATCTCCACCTTGGAAAGATACCCACATTCACGATTTCCTATTTACAAATTCTAGTTGCAACTTCTATTCGAAATACAATGTTCAACAATGTTGATCAAATCCGAACAGTGTTGAAATTAAATAGAAGTCACCACCTTCATCAGCATATCAGTAGGATTATCTTCTGTCCGTATTTTCCGTATCGCGACTCCTCCTTCGTCCAAAATTTCTCTTACAAAATGATATCGGACGTCAATGTGCTTTGTCCTTGCATGGTATACTTGATTCTTTGCTAATTGAATAGCACTTTGGCTATCACAAAATACTGTGATGCTTTCTTAACCAATACCAAGCTCTCCAAGCAACGCCTGAAGCCAAATCGCCTCCTTTACAACCTCTGTAATTGCCATGTACTCTGCCTCTGTTGTAGACAAAGCTACCGTTGACTGTAAAGTAGACTTCCAACTAACTGGTGCATTTTCCAGAGCGAACACATAGCCAGTCGTTGATCTTCGTTTGTCCAAATCACCTGCAAAATCTGAGTCACAATACCCAACTAGACGTTGATCTACACCCTGCTGAAAGACCAATCCAACATCTACAGTATTACGAATATACTGTAGAATCCATTTCACAGCTTGCCAATGCTCTTCTCCGGGATCATGCATATACCTACTCACAACTCCAATAGCTTGTGAAATGTCTGGTCCCGTACAAACCATAGCATACATCAAGCTACCAACGGTGTTTGCATATGGCACTCTAGACATATATGCTCGTTCGTCTTCATCCTTCGGCGACATATCGGCACTGAGCTTAAAATGCGGGGCAAGTGGAATGCTAACCGACCTTGTTTCTTCATTCATACCAAAACGATGTAGCACCTTCTTCAAATACTCCTTTTGAGATAAAAAGAGCTTCTTCGATTGTCTATCTCTTGTTATCTCCATGCCAAATATTTTCCTTGCCTCACCTAAGTCCTTCATCTCAAACTCCTCCTTTAGTTGATCCTTTAGCTTCTCAATCTCTGCTTGATTTCTTGAAGAAATCAACATATCATCAACATACAAAAGAAGATATATAAAGGATCCATCTTCAAGCTTCCGCAAATACACACAATGATCGTATTTGCTTCTCCTGTACTTATGCTGCAACATAAACTTGTCAAATCGTTTATACCATTGCCTCAAGGACTGCTTCAATCCGTATAAAGATTTTTCAAGTTTACATACCATATTCTCCTTTCCAGCAACTCTGAATCCTTCTAGCTGAGTCATGTAGATTTCCTCCTCCAAGTCTCCATTTGAAAATGCAGTTTTTACATCCATCTGAACTAGTTCCAAATCCAACTGTGCTACCAAAGCCAACAAAATTCTAATAGAGGAATGTTTAACAACTGGAGAAAAAACCTCATTGTAGTCAATTCCTTCCTTCTGAGCATAGCCTTTAGCTACCAGTCTTGCTTTGTAGCGCACATCACCTTGGTTAGGAAATCCTTCTTTCTTCGCATACACTCATTTGCAACCAATTGCCTTTTTACCCTTTGGGAGTTTGGCCAACCTCCACGTATCATTCTGATGAAGGGACTGCATTTCTTCATTCATGGCACTCCTCCACTTATCTTCTTCTAAGCTCCGGATAGCTCCTTTATAAGTTGAAGGAACACCATCAGTTGCAATTGAAGTTGCACAAGCCACCATATCCATGAAGCTAGTAGGCTTTCTAATTGTTCATTTTGGCTTGCCGGTTACGATTGATTCATGTTGCTGTTGAGGTTCCTGTGTTAAAACCTCATTCTCAACTGGCTCTTCTTCTACAGGAAAGTCTTCTTTTATTTCCCCGTCTTTTCTCTGTACTGGGAAAATCATATTTCCTTCAAACTCCACCTGCTTCGAAGCACCATTGGTCTGTTTGGTATCTTCAGATGCTACCATTTTCAACATAGCAGTCTCGTCAAAGGTAACATCCCTGCTAAACACAACCTTCTCTGTCTCTGAACACCATAAACGATATCCTTTAACTCTAGAAGTGACCCCTAAGAAGATAGCTTTCTTTGCTCTAGGATCCAATTTTGATTCTTTCACATGATAGTATGCAATTAAGCCAAATACATGTAAAGAACCACAATCATTAGCAGGCTTTCCATACCATTGTTCCAACGGTGTCTTACCACCAATAGCAGTAGATGGTAGACGATTAATGAGATGACTCGCATATGTTATTGCCTCAGCCCAAAATTCTTTGTTCAAGCCAGCATTGGACAACATACACCAAACCTTCTCCAGTAAAGTCCGGTTCATGCGTTTTGTCACCCTATTCTGTTGTGGTGTATTTCTGACGGTGAAGTGTCTGACGATGCCATCATCCTCACAAACCTTCTGAAAAGGATCATTCCTGTATTCTCCACCATTGTTTGTGCGAAGACATTTGATCCTCCTACCTGTTTGTGCTTCTATCATCGTCTTCCATTTGAGAAAAATTCCCAAAACTTGGTCTTTGGTCTTCATCGTATACACCCAAACTCTTTGGGAAAAATCATCAACAAAAGTTACAAAATAATGCTTTCCTCCCAATGAAGCTGTTTTGGAAGGACCCCAAACATCAGAGTGTACATAATCCAAAATACCTTCCGTATTATGACTAGTTGTACCGAACTTCACCCTTGTATGTTTCCCCTTTACGCAATGCTCACAAAAATCCATGATGCAATGCTTCAATCCTTTTAACAATCCTTGATCTGCTAGAGCCTTCAAGGATTTTCCTTCAGCATGTCCCAAGAGCATATGCCACAACCTGGTTACTTCTGCATCCTTCTCACTACTGGATGTCACTGCTGCCGTCCCAATAACTGTACTACCATGATAGTGGTATGTGTTAGTGTTCTTCCGAATACCCTTCATTACCACCAGTGCACCAGAGAATGCCTTCATTACTCCACTTTCTGCAGTGATCTTGAACCCTTTAGAATCTAGAGTTCCCACAGAAATGAGATTCTTTTTCAAATCCGGTACATATCGAACATCTTTCAATGTCCTGATCAATCCATCATGGTTCCTTAATTTGATTGAACCAATGCCATATGGGGTAAGAGAAGAGTTATCTGCTTTGTGAACGACTCCACACTCTGCTTCTTCAAAATCAGTGAACTAGTCTCTATTAGGACACATATGATGACTACAAGCTGAGTCCAACAACCATACGTCCGATGGTTTTGACGACGTCATTGTAGCTAGTGAGAAATTTGAATTCTCATCATCACAATCAGCTACATTTGAGTCCATAGCAACCTTCTCATTGCCAGGTTTGCCCTTGTTCTTCAGCTTCGGACAATCCTTCTTCCAGTGGCCCTTTTCACGACAAAAGGCACACTCATCTTTGCTGGTCTCGGACCTTGATTTGGATCGCCCTTTCTTTGATCTCTTCTTGTCTTCGCACGCCTCTAACCACTAGAGCCTCTGCATCTCCACCTTTTGTTTCTCTTTCCTTCTTTGTTCATGGTCGTACAAAGCGTAACAAACTTCTTCAAGAGAAACTTTCTCCTTACCGTGAAAAAGAGTAGTCTCCAGGTGCTCGTACTCATCAGGAAGTGATCCCAACATTATCAGGGCCAGATCTTCATCTTTAAAGGTCTCGTCCATATTCTGCAAATCCGTTACCAACTTGTTGAAATTAGTGATATGCTCATTTATTGTGATACCAGGAACATAAGTGAAGAGAAACAGTCTTTTCTTCATATAGAGTTTGTTCTGACAGTTTTTCTTCAAGAACTTGTCCTTCAGTGCCTTCCACAGTCTATATGCAGAAGTTTCCTTTGTGTGTGGATATTTCTGCTCCCTTGAAAGGTACGATCTAATAGTACCACAAGCAACACGATTGACCACCCTCTATTCTTCTTCCTCCATGCTATCTGGTTTTTTCTCTTCAAGTGCAAAGTATAGTCCCTGCTGAAAAAGGACATCCAAAACCTCGCCTTGCCACATCCCAAAATGTCCAGATCCGTCAAAAATTTCAACTGCAAACTTCGCATTGGGCACTATTCTTGTCAAATACGAAGATCCCAACGACAAATTGCTGACACCTGCTGCGGCTACATCACCCTTTTGTCCGCCATTTCTGCTTCAAAAATTATTTAATAGCTGCCAAATGAAAGCCCAAAATTAATTCTTTTCTGATCTAGAAGTTGAGACAAGGCTACAACCACAGAGCATACTGCATGTAACCAGCTCTGATACCAATTGTTGCGGAAGTGGGATATATAAAGCGTAACCGATTATACTAGAAAATTACCCAACTAGAAAACAAAGTTTCTAGACGTAATTTAATAATATAATAAGCCACTACTACTATAACTAATTGCAACTAATAAATAATAAATAAGACAAATATAAGAGAAATAGAAGATATACAAATGTCTTAAGAGACAAATGAGGGATGAGTTAAAAGGGAGGAGGAGGGCCTCTATTTATACTAAATCCTCCGCCTCCCCCTTGTCTGCTAAGCGATGTGGGACTCTTTCCAACATCCAACAATTTAACTTTGATTCTAGCAGCGGCAGTAGTAAGAAGAGACGATGAGATGAAGAGGTAAGATTTTGTTGTATCGAGGGTATTTTGGTATATTGATTTTAGTTTTGCCTAATCAAAGACATTCCAAACATATTTATAAATTTACTTTACACAGATATTTATTCCAGGTTCAATCTATTTTATTCCAATCTAGTAAACATCTTCTTTTCTTTCATTTTGTTTGGATGGATACATCTTTAGGTGTGTTTGGTTTGAGGGGAGGGAGTGGGAGGGTAGGGAATTGACCAAATTGCCATTAATGAAGGGAATATTCCTTTTTGTTAAAAGTATAATTTTGGGATATTGCAAAGTTTCCATGGGCTTTTTGGTAAAGAAGGAGCAAAAGATAGATCTCCCCCTCCCTCAAACCAAACATACTTCATGGCTTTGTTTTTGGGTCATAATTGCTTCTTGCCTCTTTCAAACCCATTAAATCTATTAATTCTTCGCCTATCACTCTCATGAACTTCATCGACAATGACTAAAGCATAATATTACACACCAACTTTTTTTATTTGGGCACAAAGGAATCATGGAATAGCTAGAGAGGTAGTGTATGGGGAAAGAAAAATATCTAAGAAAGATTTGCTTTATTGTTGCATGAAGAACAAGAGATGGTATAGTCACTTTCAGTTATCAATAATGTTCACAAATTTGTGAGAGCTAGACATCATTAATGTGTATGAAAACCGTCACTGTTGAATGTTAATGGGAAAGTCCCTCTTAATTATTGCTGTTTACTTTTGGCATAGGACCCTCCAACTCCAATACTCTAGTGATAGATACTTAAGGAATTGGATGAGAAACTCTATTGACAAACTGAGAATTGAGATGAAAAATATCACCTACTTAAAAACCTTATTCAAGGTTCCATATTACTTAATGTGAGACAAATTTGGCTTTGTTTGGTAGAGTGAAAACGTTGCCATGGAAAAAGTTTAATTGAACATTTTGATTAAAGATTAAATTTAATTATATATGTAGCTAACCACACAATAAGTCCACAACCGTATATCTGTATGTATGGCTAGATTTTTTTTTTTTTTTTTAATGATCCAAATACATGTTAATTGCAACCATGTATTTCATCTAACCAAACCTATACATATAGTTGTGGCTGTTAGTGATACATGTAGGCTATGTTGAACAAGTCCATTAAGTGTTGCAAGCTTACCTGTAGGCGTATCCATAAGATATTCACTACAAAAAAAAACGACAATTAGTAGCGGTTAAAATGATCTATTTGTAACGGTTCTTGGCGTGACTAACGACATTTGTAGCGGTTACATAAACCGCGACAAAATCCACTGTGGCAAGCTGATTTGTAGCGGTTAAAAAAAAATCGATACTACATACATATAAACCGCTACTACATCTGTTGCGGTTAAAAATAACCGTAACTAAATGAGCTGGGCTGACGTCTGTTTCGAGACATTAGTCACGGTTTGTAACCGCTACAAATACACTTGTAGCGGTGCTTGTAGCGGTTACATAACCGCTACAAAATTATGTTTTGATAATTTTTGCCGCCATCAATTTTTATTATTTTGAATATTTGTCGCGGTTACAAACCGCTACAAATTTTCCCGCCATTTTTTCGCAAAAAAAAAAAAAAAATAAAATTCCGCCATGTGAATAGTTGTAGCGGTTTGTAACCGCTACAAATTTTCCCGCCATCATGTCCTTTTGAATTTTTGTAGCGGTTTGAAACCGCTACAACATAAACCCGCCATTTTATTTGAAACTTAGTAGCGGTTAGTGTAACCGCTACAAATTCATGACGGTTTTAAAAAAATAAAATTATTATTTATCGGCTTAATTAAGTAATTATTAATAGTTTATCTTTTTAATAAAAATAAAAGTAGTAAATTATAAAATTTAAATATATAAGGTGCTTGTATAGATACAAAATAATAAGATTATGTAAGTAGAATAAGTGCTAATAATGAGGTGATTAAAACAATACTGAATGTTTAAAAATTATGTGTAAAAATCATTGAATAATGTATGTGAAAGAGTAGGGAAAGTTGAAAAATATATCCCGTTCAACTGCAAAATAACAAACTTTAATTAGTATGAGAACTTTAAATTAGTATGAGAAACATTAGAATTGATCCGGATACATGGCACTTACCCTCTTCAAACAGTTTATCACTATGTTCTGAAACGTAAAAATATTTGAGATGACAGAGAGAAAACGTGGGTAGAAAAGAAACTGATGCATATTAAATGAGGTTGGGTGGGGGTATTTATGGTGGTGTCTGCGCATCATTTTGTAGCGGTTGGTGTCTCACTTTTTGTAGCGATTATTATTGTTAGTAGCGGTTTGTCGGCGTGTTTGTAGCGGTTACTGTAGCGGTTGTTTTTTGTCGCGGTTGTTCAGTGTTTGTAGCGGTTATATAACCGCTACAAATTACTTTCTGGATTATTTTTTTTTAAAAAAAACTTAATAAAAAAAAGATTCTATATTACAGCATAGGCATTAAGTGTTTCTCTCAATCTTCTTCGCCATCCCTACAAGGAAAGTTTGCATAAAATGTTACGCGTGAGGTGAATACGTTTGAACACAATTAAAACTTTAGTTACATGTTACTATTTCATAAAGCGTAAATTGAAAAACATACCGAACTATAGGTAAATTGTCATCGCCGTCTGGGAAGAACTCTTCGAAGCTGGCGGGCTGGAACGGCTCACAATCGTAGGCGACGTTATCACCATCGCCCATGTCGTAAAGGTCCCGAGGCTTTAAGTGAACCATCATATTCCAATCCTTGTGCCTCTCATCGGCGACGTAATAAACCTGATGGGCCTCTGAGGTAAGAATATACGACTCGTCATCTTCAGACTGACCACTATGAATAGGCCAGGAGAAATTCACTGATGTGATGCCTAAGTCGTCAGTCGTGAGTCCCCTGGACATTGTGGTATTCGCCTACAAACACTTGAACAACGTCACGGTGAAAAGGCCTGTGTAACTTATCCTGACCACATCAAGCGCCTTTCCATAATACGGACGTCACCGAACCGCATGTTCCCGTCACCGCTGCCGCATAACTCCTCGTCCCAAACGTGCCATATACACCGTAGTTTTGGGTCGCAATCCCCGATCTCGTGCGACGGTGCAAAACTTAAAACCATTGACATTGTATGCCGTAAATCTTAGGGCGTGGTCAAGCTGCCTAGCGAGAGCTCTGAATTCTGGTGAGTGGGGGTTGTGGTCGTTCATTATTCTCCTTCTAAACCAACCCTGGAATTCTCTGTGGACCTTTCTATCAATTTCGGAGGATGTCTGTGTACGGATCCTCAGTTCACGCTTCACCATGGTAGTTAAAAACTCGTTTTATCACTACGATTTTACGTTTTTACGATTTTTTTTCATTAAAACGATTTTACTAATTTTCCAAACGCTTTTGTGTTTTTACGATTTTTTTACGTTTTTACTACGTTACGATTTTACGTTTTACGATTTTTCATTCTCCTTCCGTTTTCAGGTAAAATCTACGTTTTCACTACCATGCGCTTCACATGACTCCTGAATTCCCTGCAATTAAACATGCAATGACATGTGAGTATGTATAAAATGTAAAGAAATGTATATATATATATATATATATATATATATATATATATATGAGTGAATACCCTTTTCAGTCCCTGGAAAAAAACAAGGGCCCCTTTTTGGTCCCTGGAAAAAAAAGTCCTTTTTAGTCCATAAAATGACGAATAAGGTCCCTTTTAGTCCCTTTTAGTCCTTTTTGGTCCTTTTTTGTGGACATTTTAATCCCTCACAAATTCCCAAAAAGTCCTTTTTAGTCCCTAAAAAGGACGAAAAATGTCTTTTTTTTTTCCAGGGACCAAAAAGGGGCCCGTGTTTTTTCCAGGGACTGAAAAGGGTATTTACTCTCTCTCTCTCTCTCTCTCTCTCTATATATATATATATATATATATATCTGTATGAAATCCTTACTGAAGGTACGGTTCAACTTTGGTGCAATTAATCAAGACATGTCGGTGTGCTTGAAACTTCTCAACTGCCGTGAGTTTGAATTTCTCACTCCCGCCAACTGGTTTACCAACACGAGGGATTAACAACTCGTAGCCTCCGGCCAGATCGTGACAATTGTCTACACGAGGCGGTCAGTTGAATGACGTCTCAATGTCATCGAAGTACTTGGAACAAAAATACAAGACCTCATCCCCGATATAACCTTCTGCTATTGAACCTTCAGGCCACGCCTTATTCCTCACGTAAGATTTAAGTTTCCCAAGAAACCTATAAAGTAGAGAAGGAAAAATTTCGATGCATCAATGGTTAAACGTGCGACTAGGGAGTAATGCTAAAGTAATTAATTTTAAACAAGTACCTCTCAATAGGATACATCCATCGGTATCGAACCGGGCCAGCAAGCTTTGTCTCGTGAACAAGGTGTACCGTCAGTGAACCATGACCGTGAAGAATGACGGAGGAAAGATCATCTCCAAATGACACAAACGTAAGAATGATTTTCTCCTCGCACTGATCGAGCTCCTCCACTATCAAAACCTTGGAACACAAACTTTCCGAAAGAAAGTACAAAGCTCGACCAAAACGAGAGACACATCGAGAAGCAGCGTATTTTTCATGGCCAGTGGAAGTAACTGTAGCATAAGCACATGTGAGTCATGACTCTTCAGCCCTGTAACCTTTCGAGCCTGCAAGTCAATACATCGTGATATGTTGCTTGAATACCCGTCAGGAACTTTTATTTTCTTCAAGGTAGCGAGAAATATTTCCTTATTCGGTTTTGTCGTGTGAATCTTGCCGGTTGAAATCTGGCCATGCTCATCCGCCACTCGTCTCCACGAACGCCCATCTCCCGTAGATCTTTCCCGGCTCGCATGATCTTTGGACTTGCCTGGTTCGTTGAGAATCTTGTACAACACATTGTCGCACACATTCTTTTCAATGTGCATGACGTCCAGACTGTGTCGGATCAAATTATCTTTCCAATACAGAAGAGTGAAGAATACACTTACCTTTCACCATTGCTGGGGCGTAGAACCAGAAGCCCTGCCAGTCTTTGTCCCGGCCCTTGCCGGATCGTCTTTTTTCCCAAACTCAACATCAACATCCCGAAGTTGCTCTATGATGTCTTCGCCGATAAATTCCGAGGAGGTCCTCTTTTTCCCGTTGCCCATTAAAGCGATTGCGTTGCAACCTAAACTCGTGCGTACCATCGAGAAACCTCCGATGACCCATGAAGCACCACTTACGACCGTAGGAAAGTCGCTTATCGTCCAAATCAAGGCCGCACGCAAGTTGAAAAGTGTCTTCTCGTGCGCGTCGTACGTCTCCACACCTACATGCCACAACTCCACCAACTCCTTGATCAGCGGTTGGAGATACACATCGATGTCATTTCCCGGTGCCTTCTTCCCTGGAATGATCATGGACATAATGAAGGAGCTTTGTTTCATACACATCCACGGGGCAAGTTGTAGGGTATCAACATAATCGGCCATATACTATAGCTTCGCTAAGATTCCCAAACGGATTAAAACCGTCTGGCCGCCAAAGCAAGACGAACATTTCTAGGGTCCGCCACGAAACTGGAAAGGCCGTGGTCGAACGCTTTCCACGCTTCAAAGATCACGTGGATGTCTGAGTTTACCATCTTGATTCTTATCATCTTCATCGATTATCTTCTTTGCCTCGTAGAAGGATGAGGGAATGTCCGCGTCAGGGAAAGCATCTCGAAGTAATTCCAGGAACATCGACATTGCCTTATTAGTGATCCCACACATGCACTTGATATGGTACAGTTTGATCAGAAAAGATAACTTTGAATATTTATGACAACCTTGATACAAAGGACAATCGCTCTCATCCATGAGGCTAAAAAATTCCCGAGCTGCATCATTCCTGAAGAAAACAAAGTTCGGACCCTGCACTTCTGCTGTGAAGTTGTCGTCCTGAACACCAAAAGCATCACGAACAACTTCATTAACCGGATCATCTTGATGTACTTGGTTTCCTACCTGTGAGGTTCGAGGAAGATGAAGCCCATATCTCATACCACGTTGCTCACCATGAACCTCCCAGAACGTATATGCTTCTGGGAAAGGCTTTACAAGAAGATGTTCCAAAGCACCATCTCGTGTTTGCCACTTCTTAAACTTGCATCGCAAACAAGGACACACGATCTTGCCATTAATGCTAGCGTGAGAGAAGGCGAAATCTAAGAACGTGTTCAATCCCGCTAAATATACAGGAGAACTACGCGGCAGCTTGATCCATGACTTATCCATATGTAACAAACAAATCTAGGATAGAACATAAATGTGGATACAATGTTTAATTACATTCGAAGTAGAACTTGGGATCTTTAAATGCATCGAATGTTTTCTAGTGGTTACAAAACCGCTACAACAACCGTTGCACATATCCTAGACACATTTGTCGCGGTTTAAAAACCGCAACAAATTTTGATCCAAAATCCCGCCAGAGTTCTGTCGCGGTTGTAGAACCACGACAAAAACCGCTACAAACGTAAATTTGTAGCGGTTTTGGGTAGAAACCGCGACAAATCTTGGCGCCCTTCATCCATTTCAAAATTCATTTTTGTGGCGGTTAGGTTCCACAGAACCGCGACAAAATGGTGACCGTTGGCATTTGTAACGGTCTTATAACCGCGACAAAATATGGCGCCCTTTCATTGATTTTAAAATTCAAAATTTGTTGCGGTTTATTGATATGAACCGCTACAAAATTTAGTTAAATTAATTCACTTTAGAAAATATTTTTCAATACATTATTTATTTTACAGTATCTATTTTATTTGACTATAAGTCACATTCAAAATGTAATATAAATGAGTTATAAGTTTCGAAATAATGTACCAAAATTAGCGATAACAAATATTTAACTAAATCAAAGGTTAAACGAACCAAATATTTAAAATAAAGTAAATAAATATCCAGCGGTACAAAATGAAGTGTTCAAGAAAAAAACTAAATATTAGGAGCATGATCATCAAGTCCTGTCTCAGGGGGGTGGTGCACGACCAGAGTTGACAGCGTCGTCGTCATCAGCAGCACGTGGGGGGGATTCATCAAAGAGGAACGGAGGGGGAGGCTCGGGAGATGGAAGCCGTTTTCCAAGTAACAACTTATTCAGGACCCCACAAACAGAATTCCGGCCGAGCAATGACGCTCGTACCAACGGCCGATGCTCTCCCGCTCGCGCCTATTCCCGGCCTCCTCGTCGCCCTCCGTGCACCTCAAGTGTGGCAACCTGCGCAGAACCTTGTCAAGAATGATCGATCGAAATCTCCCACTGGTGGCCTTCTCGAGCCGGAGGGTCCGGCCGCAGAGGAGCCCACCTGGTACACGATGCTAGGCCTCGGCGCCAAGGCCCATGCCCCTAACGCGCCCGATGCTTGACCGGGCCCACAGCAGCCTTTCAATGGGGCCGTAGGATTCACGCACTCGTGACTCGGGTCTCGCGACGCTCGTAGCTCTGCCTCGGTCTTCTCAATCTGAGCCTGACCCACAGAGTTCATGAACCATTAATAAAATAATGGACGATCAATTTAAATATACAACATTCATTATATAAATAATGTTTTTTAACTTACTATTATCTCCTTTGCTGCCTCAGAGGTCGGCATCCCATCTGCGTGTCTATGGGTGCGTGTCCACAACTTCCCATAGTCCGTCTGTGTGTTCTCCTCCCGAGCCTTCTGTTGCTGAAAGAATTAAAACAATATAAACTTTGTTATTTCAAAAACAAAAGAATCATCAGGTTAAATAATAACATACCATCTCACTGTATGTCACTGCAAATGTCTTGGACCCTGCAGTGTGATGGACTCTCTGCTGTGCGCGGCTTCCTGTGTTCCTCTACGACAAAGCCTGCAAGGAGGAGGAAACAAAATTTAAATTTAAACCTTAAACTCAATTTAAATTATCAATTAAGTGAAACTATTAATTAATTTAATAAATATGTAAACTATAAATTAATTTAAATAAACTAATGTTTACACAAATTAAACTATAATTAATTTAAAAAGGTGCCTGCCTGTCAGCACCCCTCCTATATTGGACGAAACTCACCCTGTGATCAGGTTCCACGCCATCTGGGACTCTCTCAATCAGCTGCTGCAGAGGACTAGTGCCGTCTCCATTCATACGATTGTAGAGACGATTCCTCCGGCTCTTCCACCCTTCCCCCACTTTCATCATAACGTACCTCTTGTGCTGTTCGCGCAGTTTAAACTTTTTCTGTATCATAATTTCATTATTAATTATTAATGAATTAAAAGATAAATAAGGAAATAAATAAACTAAAACTTATAACTATTAACATGTACAATTTAATTAAACAATATTGACTACCTGCAGAACATCGGTAAACGCCTTGTCCTTTCTACCCTTTGTCACTTTCTTCCAATCCTTGAAAAAAGCTGGTCGGGGGTTCCCGTGGTCCCGCTGGTTTTCCTGATCGATGAACTGCTCCACCTCCGCTATGGGAATATGAAGACGGATGTGCTCATTATCGTCTAATTCATCCAACGACAAACTTGCTTCTCGATCTCCCCCTACGGTCCCCGTGTTTGGAATTTCTTCATCGGCGAAGAGCTCGGCAAACTCGTCCAGCCCCTGAGGTGGCGAAGGTATATGTCGGGCCCCACGTCCTCTCGTCTGGCCCCCTCTACTACCACTGCCCCTTAAACCCCTTCTCTCTAGGCCACTTACTTTTCCCTTTCCCTTATCTTGTCCAGAATCCATAATGCTGAAAGGTAGAAGTTAAACAGTAAAAGTTTAAAGTTGGGTTGAAAGGTAAAAACGGTGAAAACTCAAACCGTTAGAAAGAAGGGTGACTTTGAAAATGGGGTGTAACGGTTTAAAAAGCCGTACATTTTGTAGCGGTTATCCAAAGAAACCGCTACAAAATTTTAATTTTTGTAACGGTTATATATTAACCGCCACATAAACCGCTACAAGTATGCCTCGCTCTTCGCGCCATTTTGTCGCGGTTAGAAAACCGCTACAAAATAGCTGACCCTTGAAATTCTGTAGCGGTTATGTAGTAACCGCTACAATATGTCCACATTTTGTAGCGGTTATTCTCAATAACCGCTACAAAATGTTTTTTTTTTTCCAAAAAAAAGTCCAATGAATCAAAACAAATTAGTTTGGTTCAAAAATATGTTAAAAAAAACAAACCCTCAATTCATTTAATTTTTTTCTTTAATTTTTCCAAAAGTGTCCACAGTAATAAATTACACATAATGAAATAACCGAAAATAGTCCAACATGTCCGTGGGGATTCGGACTCAGTATAGCCGCCGATCTCCCACGAAAAACTCGCTGAGTCATTTTCATCAGAGATATTTTCATGAGACAAAGGTGGCTATAATGGAACCCAATCTCCGGTCGCATGTTGGACTATTCTCAGAAATGTAGAAGTATAGTAGAAGCCAAAGAAACAAGCAAACCTTCACTTGTCACTGAACGAAATTCCTCGCAAGGATGAGAGAGGCAAATATCTGCTGCACTTATCACCCGAGATAGGAGATTAGTGCAACTGATATCTGCCTGTCTTCGACGACCAAGCGAGATAGTTCATTCAGTTACAAGCGAAGATTTAGTAATTTCTTTTAATTGTTATAATTGATGTACGGACCTTAAACCTTATTTATAGCGTGAATATTTGTAGCGGTTACCCTCAAAACCGCTACAAAAATTTAGATTTTGACGCGGTTAAGGTCACTCTTCCTGGTGACCGCGACAAAATTGTGTCGTTTCGTTTATTTGTAGCGGTTGTGGTGATGTAACCGCTATAAAATAACCGCAACAAAGTTGGCGCCAACGTTGGCGCCAATTTTGTAGCGGTTATAGTGAAATAACCGCTACTAAAATACCGATACAAACATTCCCGCCATTGCGCGCCAAGGTGGCGCCAAATTTGTTGCGGTTTTTTTTTTTGGGTCAACCGCTACAAACATTGCAGCAGTCATGTTGTCATGGCTTCCGTTACTATTTAGTGGCGGTTTAGGGACAAAACCGCTACAAAATGGTATTTTGTAGCGGTTATTTTCAACCGCTACAAATAAACCGCGACAAAATATGGTTTTTTTTTGTAGTGATTGTAATATCTTATGTAGTCTTCCAGTCTTATTTATAAGACTATAAGTTACTTTCAACATATTTCGCCATAACTAGGAAAAATCTCAAATTTCATTAAATCTACTTTAAATTTTAATAACTTTTCAACTTTACCCATGTTTAATAGGGATAAGCACCATTTTTGCCATAGAAGTTTAGCCTAAGGAGCACTGGTCATCTGAAAGTTTTTTAGTCTCAATTTTACCTTGGAAGTCTAAAAAACATAGCATTTTCACCTTGACTTAACAGACCTGAACGTCAATAGTTAGTTAACCTAATTATGTTGATGTGGCACTACCATATAGGACTAAGTGCCACGTAAAAATCCACATCAACGCCTCATTCATCTCTCTCTCTCCTCCCTCTCGCTTTGTCTTTATACACATGCGGAGTTCTTGATTCTTCTCTTCATCTGATCTTTACCCCTTCTTCTGGAATCTTCTCTTCACTCCTTTACCCACTCCCTCTCCTTTCAAGCTTGAGCCTCCTTCTCCCTCACCGGAACGTTTGCACCGTTGCTAACCCCGATCCCACTACTCTCTCCTCCTCGGCTTCTTCATTGGTGATTGCGTCTTTTCCTTGGTCGCCTCTGGACATTGCAGCCATTGTTCCTCCAAATTCCATACTTTGCAACTGGTGTTCCTCCAGACATTGCAAATCACAAACACAACTACACAAATGAACAATATGATAAGAATCACCAAAACCTAACAATCAATGAAAAAAAAATCAGTATGGAAAAATCAAACTTCTTCACCTTCATCATCCTCGGCGTCCCTCAACAATCAACTGAAAAAAAAGCACCCAAACCTTGAGACCCATTCCTAATAATTCTTCTAAAAATGTGGGTTTGAAATTCATCGCAAAGTCAGGCGTCGATAATGACCAAAATATTTGAGCATTGCACTGATTGGAATCCAAGAAGAAAAATATATACAAAAAACTAAATATCAGTCTTTCCTTAGTACCTTGCAAACTAGTGTTGTTCAAATTTGTCGAACAAGAAAGTCACACGAGACATTACCTAATCGATCTACTTGCTCAACGCCTTCAGCCATATGCTCAAGCACCACTACACCTACAACTCCTTCTATCAAGGAGCCGGATCTTTTCCGGACTTCACCACCACTAGCGATGTTGCTACGCGTAAGAGGGAGGTGGTAGCTTTCCTTGGCCAAACTTCCCACGAGACTATCGGTGGTTGGCCCATCGCCCTTAATGGTCCTTACTCATGGGGTGTTGCTTCAAACAAGAATAGAATCCTCCAAACAATTACTATGCCCCCAACGATCCTTACGCATGGGGGTTGTAATGTCTAGAGGAGAAGATCACTATTAGAAAATGCGATTATTGCGACGGAATTTGCGACGGACAAAAATCCATCGCAAATTTGAGGAAATTTGCGACGGATAATACAATCCGTCGCAAAAAGGAATTTTGCGACGGATAATAATATCCGTCGCAAAATTTGCGACGGAAAATTTGTCCGTCGCAAATTTTGCGACGGATAATAATATCCGTCGCAAAACATTGCGATGGAACATGGTATCCGTCGCAATTTGTGACAGATACAAAGGCCGTCGCAAATTAAATTGCGACGGACCCGGAGGCCCGTCGCAAAGTGTCGGTCGCCACCGACACTTTGCGACGGACTGGTCGGTCCGTCGCAAAAAGTGGTTTGCGACGGACCGAATCTATCGCAAAATGGATGTTTGCGACGGATTCCGGTCCGTCGCAAATCACTTTTTGTGATGGATCGGAAGGTCCGTCGCAAATTATTTTATATCTGGCCCCCCCCCCCACGATATCACTCTGTGGTTTCGGTCTTCTCTCCTCCTCTACGATTTCTCTCCTCCTCTCCTTGCTCTCGTCCGGTGGTGGTTTCTTCGAAGAGGTCCAACGTCCTCCCCTTGCTCTTTGGTGCTGGTGGTGGTTCTCCTTCCCTTACTCATCGGTGCCGGTAGTGGTTCTTCCAACGTCTGTTCTTCTTCCCTTTGTTCACTGTCCAGGTATGTTTTATATAGATTATTGTATATAGATTAAAATGTAGTTACTATTGATATTGATTAGTGTAAATAGATTAAAATATAGTTGGTATTGATATTGATTAGTGTATGTAGATTAAAATGTAGTTGGTATTGATATTGATTAGTGTATGTAGATTAAAATCTAGTTGTTATGGATATTGATTTGTGTATTTAGATTAAAATGTAGTTGTTTTGAATATTGATTAGTGTATGTAGATTAAAAGGTGCTTAATGTTGATACTTTTTACAATAATGTTTACTTTGTTAGAGGCTTACAATAATTGTTATGATGTTATATTAATTGGTCACTAGATATATAAATGTATAAATATGATAGCCTTCAAATGAGAAAAATAATTTGTAAAAAGTGAGATTGAGGGATAAGAGAATTAATTAATTAACATAAAGTACAAAGAAGATGTGGGTTTAGAGAATAATGAAATTTGTATATTAGTAGAAAATTATAAATTACATGACTTTAAATGTAAATATTGCCAAAAGTATATGATATTAATTTATCTACCACTTTTTAGGAATTTAGAAATTCCAATTCTGATTTTGGTGTGATAAAATTATTATTTTTTATTAGTTGGTAATGATACATAAATCTTTATATAGGATGGTGTTGAAATTAGTGTAAAGTAAGAGGAGGAAGGTGTGACATTAAAGAATAATTAAATTTGTATGTGTTATCAAAATTAGTGGAATTTACTATTTGATTTAGGCTATCATAAAAATGACTGTTAATAAATTTTTTTAAAAATATTGCATTTAAATTTTTTATTTGAATCTAGCCCATATATGTTAGAAACTCTAAAATACTTAGTATTATATTTTTTGCTTGCCCCCTCCACATGCATGGCCCCATATTCTGGTGTTTGTTTTTCACTTTCTTGGTTAAGTGGCAATTGGTTGTCATAAATGGTTAGTTGTATTGGCCACTTATATATAAATTTATATATTTCTGGCATGTTGAGATGTTAATTAGGTTAGGAACTGAACTAGCTAGGAAATATGGAAGGCAACCATGATAGAAGTTGGATGTACAATCGTCTAACTGATAGAAGAGAACTAACGCAAGCATTCTTGGCGGGTTTGGAAAATTTCATCCAATTTGCTTTGGCGAATTCAAATAATTCAAGTAGGGAGATCAGGTGTCCATGTGCCAAATGTAGGTGTTTAAAATTTACAGATACGGGCAAGGTCAAAATTCATTTGTGTCAAAAGGGATTCATGAAAGATTATGAATGTTGGGAATGTCATGGCGAAGTTTGACAGACACCGAGTGGTTATTACGGGGACAGTAGTCATCAAGAAAACCTTAATCAATATGAGCAGTTGGTTATGGATGCCGCGGGACCGTCGATCGGCCAATATTTTGATCCCGTTACTTATGCTGAACCGTCATACATGGGAGAGGAGACCGATACACATACCTAACCATCATACATGGGTGAGGATCCTCATCCGGAAGCCGCTAGGTTCTACAAAATGCTTCAAGAAGCCCAATGTTCATTATGGGAAGGTTGCGAACACTTTGAAAATAGTGAATATTCATCGCTATCGGCTACCCTAGCAACACTAAGCTTGAAGACTGATCACCATATGAGTGAGAGGAATTACAACGAAATGATGCAGATCATGAGTAAGGTTGTTCCCAAAGACAATATTTTGCCGAAGGATTTTTACCAAGCAAAAAAAAAATGTGAAAGAGCTTGGGCTTGGATGTGAAAAAATCCATTGCTGCCCCAGAGGATGTATGTTGTATTACAAGGATGATGCTGAACTGACCAATTGTAAATTCTTGGACATGACAGATATAAAGTTGTGGGAAAGGAAGGAAAATGACCCGTCATGCGTTAAGCAAGATGTGGTACTTTCCTCTGGTGCCAAGACTTACGAGATTGTATGCATCAGAACAAACAACTGCTCACATGAGATGGCACCGGGAGCATCGTAGGGATGAAAACTTTGTGACGCATCCATCCGATGCGGAAGCTTGGCGTAAATTTGATGAGGCGAATCCTTTCTTTTCTATGGATCCCCGTAATGTTCGTCTTGGTCTATGTTTGGATGGGTTCGCTCCTTTCAACAATACGGGTAGGAATTGTTCCTGTTGGCCTGTCATTGTTGTTAGTTCTCCATAAGTTTTGATGATAACTGAAAAAGATTGTAAATAAAAAAGTTGTTCATGATCAAACTTTCATAATTGGTGTGACTCGAGTCAAGGTTGATGACTCCAGTCATATATGTGTCGACAGAAACCTCTGATGTAACTTTTGCTGATATGACTCGAGTCAAGGTATATGACTCCAGTCATCTTATGAACTTTTCGTCTCTGTCTGATTGAATGTTAATAATGACTCGAGTCAAGGTATATGACTCCAGTCATCTTATGAACTTTTCGTCTCTGTCTGATTGAATGTTAATAATGACTCGAGTCAAGGTATATGACTCCAGTCATCTTATGAACTTTTCGTCTCTGTCTGATTGAATGTTAATAATGACTCGAGTTAAGGTATATGACTCAGTCAAGTTATCGAAGTTCTTCTCTGTTTGCGAAAAACATAATTATGACTCCAGTCATCAAGGATGACTCGAGTCGTCTCAGTTGAATTCCAAGACAATGACTCCACCAAGTAGTATGACTCGAGTCAACTTTTGCGAACTTCTTCTCTCGTCTCGATAAACTCACTAAGATGACTCTAGTCATAGCAAATGACTCGAGTCATGTTCGCCGGAAACTGGGAATCGCTGATACGCAGCCTTCTGATTATAGCTAAATGTTCATATTACTCTTTGGGTACCTCTTATTATTAATTGTGATCGAAATTAGTTTATTCCTAATATGTTTACTCACAGTTTTCAGATGAGAAAGGAATATCGCAGAACAATTTCGAAAGTGACGAAAAATCAATTCAAAAACGCAGCAGATAAGGAAACATGCTTGAAAGGTGGCCAATCATTCTCAAACGGTCAGAGAACAATAGGAAACGATTGGTTGAAAGCATTTTTAAGAAAAACAACATCATGGGCAAACATTATGAAAAACTTCAACGGAAATATCCCCATTTAATGTGGATTATGCAGAAATGGGAAATGTTCCAATCAGCTATGAATTTCCTCAAAGGTAAAAGCTCAGAGTGCACCTACAACGGTCAGAAACTTCAAAGGGTTATAAATAACACAGACTTCCAGCTGCACAAGATATAACACAGAATCGCAATACACAGAACGCAAAGACAGACAAGAGCTTGTTTCTTTTCTGATAGCTATTCTGTAATACTCTGATCTTCAGTGTTCATTTACATCTGCTCTTTCTAGAGAGTTTGTATTCTATTATCATTTTCTTGTGAGAGTCTCATAGTTTTTGGGACTTTGGGATTGGGTCTTTGATTACATCTTGTAAGGGGGGTGTAATTCGAGAGAGAGAATTGCTCCGAGTGTTACAGAGTGTGTAATCATTTGATCGCAAGTTAGTGAAATCCCGGAGTGTATCTGGGGACTGGACGTAGGTCAAGGATTAGGACCGAACCAGTATAAATTGCCTTGTGTTCATCCCCTTCTTCTTCCTTCACTTCTTCTGTTTTAAACTTGCAAGAAAATTATATAATACCAATTCACCCCCCTCTTGGTAATATTCCGACTTTCATTTGGTATCAGAGCGTAGGTGTCTCAGTTGGGCTTAACATCCCGAGATAAGATCATGGAAGGAATATTGCCTGACGGTGCCTCAATCAATCGACCTCCAGGATTCAACGGAGAACATTACTCATTCTGGAAAGCAAAGTTCAAGGTGTACGTGCTAGCTTCTGAGTATGGACTCTGGCGTGTAATTGAAAAAGGAGATTACGTCCCTACAAAGATTGAAGGAGGAATTGCCACTCCCAAAACAGAAGATGAGTTCAATGAGACTGACAAGAAAAATACTACTCTCAACAGTAAAGCTATTTTGATGCTGCAAAGTGCTCTCAGTCAAAAGGAGTACTTCCGGATATGCAACTTATCTACTGCAAAAGAGATGTGGAAGGCTTTAGAAATAGCATATGAAGGAACTTCTGGAATCAAAGAAAATCGCATCAATATTCTGACTACTGAGTATGACTTACTACGAATGAAGTCTGGGGAGACCATCGCTGAGTTTCAACTCCGCTACACTCATCTAACTAATCAACTAGCAGCCTTGGGCAAGACCTATGATCAAGGTCCTCAGGTTAGAAAAATTCTCAATGTTTTAACAAAAGATTGGGAAGCTAAAGTAACAGCAATAGAAGAGGCCCGTGGAGAATCAATGGCTTCAGTTGCAGCTCTGTTTGGAAGCTTGTCTGAATATGAGAGTAAGTTGAAATTCAAGAAAGACTTGGACGAGGCTAACAACAGCAAAAGCAAAGGTATTATTGCTCTAAACTCTGTAAAAGAAAAGGAGGTCAAAACCGAAGGTGATGAGGAAATGGCCATGTTCGTACGGAGATTCAAGAAATTTTACAAAAAAGATCAAGGTTTCAGAAATAGATTCCAAAAAGGAAATTCAAGCAATAAAAGTGACAAAGCTCAAGTCATCTGTTACGAATGTGAGAAACCAGGACACTTCAAATCAGAAGGCCTATGTGTCTGCCATATGGGGAGACAGCTCCTCAGACGAGGAAGAAGATGAGGAAAAAGAAGATATTGCCAATGTCTGCTTGGTGGCAGAAGAAGAACAACAACAACAAAATGAAAAAGAGGTATTTGATCCTGAACCTACTTTTGATGAGTTACTTTCTGAATACAATGAATTACACTCTGAATTCAATAAAATTGCAAGGGAACTAATTACTATCAGAAAGGAAAACAAATTTCTTAAACAACAAACAAAAAACCCACTTCCAGTTTCAGATTGTGAAAACTCTGTTTGCCCTGATAATGATGCAAAACCTACTTATGATGAAATGTTTACTGAATACAACCTTGTTCAAAATGAGTTTGAAAAACTTGCTGAAAAATATTTTGCTTTGAAAAAGAAGAATACAACTCTTGAACAGCAAGTAGAAAATCTTTCTTCACCCGAAAATATCATATGTGACAAGTGCCTTATTCTGGAAGAGAGAAATGAGTACCTTACAAAAACTCTTGAGAAATTCACTAAAGGTAGTGAAATGCTAAATGTTATTCTAAAAGATCAAAGGGTCACTAATGATCGATCAGGTATAGGATATAATCCTATTTTTGACAAAAAGAAAGGTAAGAAGAAAACAGGTGAAAAATCATATTTGAACTACTTTCAGAAAACGGTTCACATTTCAAATCCTTTTGCTCACTGTAATTACTGCAACCGAAAGGGACACAGTACCTCTTCCTGTTTTCACAAAAAGGATGGAAGAAATAAACCCGTTGGCAATTATCAATGGATCCCAAAAGGAACCTATGTTCCTATGGCCCAAACTAACCCCAAAGGACCCAAGAAAAAATGGGTACCTAAAACTTAATCCTATTTGATTCGCAGGTTTGTTTGAGAGCATCAAGAATGAACAAATGGTACATTGACAGTGGATGCTCCAGACATATGACAGGGGATCAAGCTAAATTTGTTGCAATGAAATCAAAGGATGGTGGTAAAGTCACTTTTGGAGGCAACCAATCAGGAAACATCACTGGAATTGGTGAAATTGGTACAAAAGATGGACCGATGATCAAAGATGTCTATTTGGTAGAAGGTCTCAACCACAACCTTCTAAGTGTGAGTCAAAGTGCTGACAAGAATAATTGGATCATCTTTGATTCAGAAGAATGTCTCATTGTCAATAAAAATGATCTTCCTATCAATAAAGGTAAACTAAAGATACTGTTTAAAGCTCCTAGAGAAGGTAACTGCTATACATTAGATTTACCTAAAGTTACTTCCGAAAAGTGTTTTGTTAGCAACTTGGATGAGAGTTGGCTATGGCATAAGCGTCTGGCTCATGTCAACATGCTTCAACTAGACAATTTGTTAAGAAAAGATTTAGTTATTGGCTTACCTAGACTACGATTTAAAAATGACATGATTTGTGATGCTTGTCAAAAAGGTAAACAAACTAAATCATCTTTTAAAAACAAATTTGAAATCTCTACAAATCGACCTCTTCAACTACTTCATATGGATTTGATTGGTTCAGCTAGAGTCAAGAGTCTTGGTGGGAACTTATATACTTTAGTCATTGTTGATGATTTCTCTCGATTTGCTTGGACTATTTTCTTATCTTCAAAAGATGAAACTTTTGATATGTTTGTTGTATTTGCCAAAAAGTGCAAAATGAGAAAGGTATGTGTATTTCAGCTATCCGAACTGATCATGGAGGAGAATTTGAAAATCAAGCCTTTCAAGAATTCTGTGATGCTCATGGAATTAACCACAACTTCTCAGCTCCAAGAACACCACAAATGTAATGGTGTGGTCGAAAGGAAGAATCGAGTACTCACCGAAATGGCACGTGCTATGTTAAACGAAAATCAAACATCACAGTCTTTTGGGCGATGCAATGAGCACGGCCAGTTATATATCAAACCGAGCCTATATGAGAAAGAAGGTGAATAAAACACCTTATGAGCTCTACAAAGGAAGAAAACCAAATCTGTCCCATCTGCGTATCTTTGGCTGTAAGTGCTTCATACACAATAATGGTAAGGAAAATCTGGGTAAGTTTGATTCTAAATCTGGTGAAGGCATATTCCTAGGTTATTCTAATGTAGTAAAGCCTATAGAGTCTTTAATACTGTACCGTGTTGTTGAAGAATCAATGCATGTTGTATTTTGTGAATCTAAAACTAAGATGGCTCTGGATGATGATGAAGAAAATGTTTTCAAAGATCAGTTCTTTTCAAAAACTACTCCTGCTTCAATTGAAAATCCTGAAAATGTTTTCGAATCTGAATCTCAAAATGATTGTGAAAATTCTAGTTCATCACAGCCTAAGGCTTGGAAGTTCATTAGAAATCATCCTTTAGATCAAGTAATAGGCAATGTGAATCAAGGAGTAAGAACAAGAAAGAGTACTTTAAATGAAGTAACCTTCTCTGCTTTTATTTCTCAAATTGAACCCTCTAAAATTGATGAAGCCCTTTCAGAAAATGATTGGGTGATAGCAATGCAAGAGGAGTTACACCAATTTGATAGAAATCAAGTTTGGGATTTGGTACCTAGGCCTAAGGACCATCCGGTCATTGGCACCAAGTGGGTATTCAAGAACAAACGAGATGAATCTGCAATCATTGTTCGTAACAAAGCTAGACTAGTGGCTAAAGGTTACAATCAAGAAGAAGGAATTGACTATGAAGAAACCTTTGCTCCCGTAGCTAGATTGGAAGCTATAAGAGTTCTTCTAGCCTTTGTCTGTGTTAAAGATTTCAAACTCTATCAAATGGATGTCAAAAGTGTTTTCCTTAATGGCTTTATTCAGGAGGAAGTTTATGTCGAACAACCTCCTGGTTTTGAAAATGAACATCATCCAGACCATGTGTATCGATTAAAGAAAGCTTTATATGGCCTTAAACAAGCCCCTAGAGCTTGGTATGAAAGACTAAGTAAATTTTTATTAGATCAAGGGTTTATTAGAGGCAAGGCAGATACAACACTATTCATTAAAACCAACAAATCAAATGAAATTTTGATTGTACAAATATATGTTGATGATATTATCTTTGGTTCTACTAATGATGCTTTGTGTGAAGAATTTTCAAAGATAATGCAGAATGAATTCGAGATGTCAATGATGGGTGAGTTGAACTACTTTCTTGGTTTACAAATCAAACAAAGAAAGGATGGAATCTTCATTTCACAAACCAAGTACCTTCGTGATTTGCTTAAGAAGTTTGGCTTGGAACATTGCAATGGTGCTGATACTCTAATGAGTTCAACTGCGTCACTAGATGCTGATGAAGAAAAGGGCAAGGACTTCAATATTACAAAATATAGAGGAATGATTGGATCATTGCTCTACCTTACAGCAAGTCGCCCTGACATTCAGTTTAGTGTGGGAATGTGTGCAAGATTTCAATCCGCTCCTAAATAAATACATGCTGAACATGTTAAGAGGATCTTTCGTTACCTATCAGATACTAAGGAGCTTGGATTGTGGTTCCCAAAAGGACAACAAGAATTCCTGTAGCCTACTCGATTCGACCATGCCGGGTATAAACCGACGAAAAAGCACAAGTGGGCAATGTGAGTTCTTCGGAGGTTCACTTGTGTCATGGTTTAGCAAGAAACAAACCACGGTAGCAGTATCCTCTACTGAAGCTGAGTATGTTGCTGCCTCAAGCTGCTGTGCTCAAGTTCTTTGGCTAAAAAGCAACTATCTGACTTGGGTGTCTATCTCAAAGAAATCCCAATTCTTTGTGACAACACAAGTACAATAAGCTTAGCAAAAAATCCAGTACAACATACAAGAACTAAGCATATTGATGTGAGACATCACTTTATCAGAGACCATGTGCAAAAGAAGGATGTCAAGGTTATGTTCATCCCAACTCATTTGCAGCTTGCTGACATTTTCACTAAACCATTGGCCAAAGAACAATTCAATTTCATTAGAAGAGAATTGGGTATGGTAAATCCCAATGAATTGTAAGTATTTCAAATCTAATGTTAGTTAAGTTTATGATGATTAAGTACTGACTTAAGCTTCGGAGTAGTCACTTATTGTTTTTGCAGGGCTATGTGATAATTATTCAGTAAAAATCTTACCTAATCTTGATTCTGATAAGCATCTGTCTACTGATGTAACTCGAGTCATTGTTAGTCGACTCGAGTCAAAATACACACAGAAAGCATGCAGGATTCTAAAAAATACACCTGACTCGAGTCAGATAAAGTGTAACTCGAGTCATTAGGCAGAGAGCAGATGCACCAGATATGACTCGAGTCATCCCTACACAACTCGAGTCACAGGTAAACATTAACGATCCAGGTCAGCATTTCTTTCATATCGACTCGAGTCATCATTAAACGACTCGAGTCATGCGCGATTATATATATATCTCGTGGCTGCACCGTCGTTCATAACTCGTGACTTTGAAACCCTAACCCGAGTCGCGATTGTCACTCTCGCATCTCTCGCTCAAAATCCTCCGAAATGGCTCCCAAAATCTCCAAATCTCGAAGGAATCATCATCCGAATATGAACCAACAAACCTCCACAACTCCTCCCAGATCCATTAAACCTAGAAGCTCGAGAAAACGATCGGCTATTCCTACTGATTCTTCTTCCAAGAAATCTAGAAAGCTGCAAATCAACGAACCTTCTGATTCTCCTGCTCCAAAGAAGATTGATGCATCCACTGCTACTCGAAAAAATAAGGAACCAGTGGTGGTTCTGCCGAAAAAGATGAAGAGGACTGTCACCATCTCTGGAAATCAGGGGTCCAAAGCATTTTCAACCTCAACTGCCCACATTGGTTCTCCACCAATTGCTTCTGGTTCTAGGAAGGTACCTGAATTGCAAAAACCCTCTTTTGACCCTTCTTCATTACTTAAACCACCTCATTCATCTGAATTTACATGTAGACCCACTGTCTTTTCGATGCTCAATTAAAGGAGTTCAAAGAGAAATTTGGTTCTCGTGGCTTTTGTCCCACAAAGTGTATGTGGATTTGGCTAAGCTAAAGGAGGAGTGTCATCTTGACCTTTCTCCTTGGCTAGAGCAATTCAAAAATTTGCTTGCCATATATACTCCTTATAGTCCCAACATTGTTAGGCAATTTTACTTCAATATGTCTATGGCCAATAAATTGGATAAACGTGGTAAAATTGTTGAAGATAAAGTTATTACATCAGTTAGAGGTGTCTCCATCACTTTGTCTGCAGAGATTATCAATTCCCTTCTTTTAATTGATAATCCTCCACCTGTGCCTGATATTGGTTATAATTCTAGAAAGTTTTTCGAAATTCTTAGACCAGGCGAACCATTAGGGCCTCTGAAATTTTCTCCTGTGGTAATGCCCCCAGTGTACAGGGCTTTGTGGTACATATACTCCAGAAATCTTGTACAAAAGGGGAAGAACTTTACTCATTTTAATTCCACAGACTATATGTTGTTTGCCTCTCTGATAGACAAAGTACCTTTCAATATAGGCCACTGGGTCTATCAAGAAATGAAGCGTTTTAGGTTTGAATCATCCTCATCTGCCACCATTCCCTATCCAAACCTTGTTTCCCATATTCTTTATCTTCACAAAATATGGTATCTTGATAATTCTGAAAAACCAGTCAAGCCCTTAAGGTTTGGACAAGTCCACCTGAACTTCATGAAAATCTCCTTCAAAGAAGGATTAGGACAGTCGTATTGTGGAAAAGGCTATGCAAGAGACATTTGGCACCCTTCAGACAACTCTCACAGCTCAACACTATGAGTTGTCAAGTAAGCTAGAATCTGAAGTTGGGAAATTGATTGAGGAAGTCACCTCCAAGCAAGATGCTCAAGCAGAAATCATGGAATCATTGGATGGCAGAGTGGAAAATCTTGAAGGCCATTTTGATGATCTTGGATTCAAAATTGAACAAATTCACACAATCTTTCATATGGTGGACTCCAAGATGGACAGGATTTTAAAAGGCTCAGATGATGCTGGTCCCTCAAAAGTAATTCCTTCACCTCCACCCTCTCCTAAACCTCAAACAACCTTTCAGACTCCTCCTACCTCTTCTGTGCCTCCTATTTTACCCTCTGCTTCTGGCAATACTGCAGACCTTTTTGATGAGCATTCCAACTCCTCCACTCATCCCTTACTCACTCCTTCCAGACCACACTCTCCACTACCCTCCACCTCTCCTCTCGATCCTTCATCTCTCTCACTCACCATCTATTCCCCCATTCCTATTCTCCAAGCCTTACATGCTTCCCTCACCTCCGATCCCTCCTTTTTGCCTGATGACAAAGGGGGAGAGAAAGCCAAGTAGTGTCATTGCAACATCCGATGTAGTTAGATATATATATTAGTTGCAGCACATTATCTATTCCATGTATGCTTAGATGCTAAGGAACATTTTGTATGAAAAGCATTTCTGTTCTAACTATGGTTATATGCAAAGGAACATTTTGTATGTTATCTGCAATGAATGAAAATTAAATGCTTATCTTTATGTGTCTCAAATTTCCAAGACTTGAAAACCTTTTTGATTCACAAGTGTTGTCATCATCAAAAAGGGGGAGAATGTTAGTTCTCCATAAGTTTTGATGATAACTGAAAAAGATTGTAAATCAAAAAGTTGTTCATGATCAAACTTTCATAATTGGTGTGACTCGAGTCAAGGTTGATGACTCCAGTCATATATGTGTCGACAGAAACCTCTGATGTAACTTTTGCTGATATGACTCGAGTCAAGGTATATGACTCCAGTCATCTTATGAACTTTTCGTCTCTGTCTGATTGAATGTTAATAATGACTCGAGTCAAGGTATATGACTCCAGTCATCTTATGAACTTTTCGTCTCTGTCTGATTGAATGTTAATAATGACTCGAGTTAAGGTATATGACTCCAGTCAAGTTATCTGAAGTTCTTCTCTGTTTGCGAAAAACATAATTATGACTCCAGTCATCAAGGATGACTCGAGTCGTCTCGCTTGAATTCCAAGACAATGACTCCACCAAGTAGTATGACTCGAGTCAACTTTTGCGAACTTCTTCTCTGTCTGATAAACTCACTAAGATGACTCTAGTCATAGCAAATGACTCGAGTCATGTTCGCTGGAAATCTGGGAATCGCTGATACGCAGCCTTCTGATTATAGCTAAATGTTCATATTACTCTTTGGGTACCTCTTATTATTAATTGTGATCGAAATTAGTTTATTCCTAATATGTTTACTCACAGTTTTCAGATGAGAAAGGAATATCGCAGAACAATTTCGAAAGTGACGCAAAATCAATTCAAAACGCAGCAGATAAGGAAACATGCTTGAAAGGTGGCCAATCATTCTCAAACGGTCAGAGAACAATAGGAAACGATTGGTTGAAAGCATTTTTAAGAAAAACAACATCATGGGCAAACATTATGAAAAGCTTCAACGGAAATATCCCCATTTAATGTGGATTATGCAGAAATGGGAAATGTTCCAATCAGCTATGAATTTCCTCAAAGGTAAAAGCTCAGAGTGCACCTACAACGGTCAGAAACTTCAAAGGGTTATAAATAACACAGACTTCCAGCTGCACAAGATATAACACAGAATCGCAATACACAGAACGCAAAGACAGACAAGAGCTTGTTTCTTTTCTGATAGCTATTCTGTAATACTCTGATCTTCAATGTTCATTTACATCTGCTCTTTCTAGAGAGTTTGTATTCTATTATCATTTCCTTGTGAGAGTCTCATAGTTTTTGGGACTTTGGGATTGGGTCTTTGATTACATCTTGTAAGGGGGAGTGTAATTCGAGAGAGAGAGAATTGCTCCGAGTGTTACAGAGTGTGTAATCATTTGATCGCAAGTTAGTGAAATCCCGGAGTGTATCTGGGGACTGGACGTAGGTCAAGGATTAGGACCGAACCAGTATAAATTGCCTTGTGTTCATCTCCTTCTTCTTCCTTCACTTCTTCTGTTTTAAACTTGCAAGAAAATTATATAATACCAATTCACCCCCCCCCTCTTGGTAATATTCCGACTTTCATTTGTGACTCTGTACAACCTCCCACCTTCTATGTGCATGAGAAGAGAGTTTTTCTTCCTTAACACGTTAATCCCTGGGCCATCCAACCCAAAAAAGAAGATAGATGTGTACCTCAGGCCTTTGATAGACGAGTTGAAGATGTTGTGGAGTGAAGGGGTTCTTACGTATGATATATCATTAAGTCGAATTTCACCATGCGCGCGCCTTAATGTGGACGATAAATGATTTCCTGCATATGGGATGTTGAGTGGTCAGCAAACGTCGGGGAAGCTTGCATGCCCGGTATGTCTTGAACAGAACATGGGTTTTAGCTTGGAACACAGTCGGAAGGTCAGTTGGTTTGATAGGCACCGACGATTCCTACCCCCGATCATCCGTGGTGGAGAAATAGAAAAGACTTCAAGGGGAATGTTGTCGAACGAGCAGATCAACCTCATCGTTTAAGTGGCCAAGAAATATGGGGCAGGGTCAAGTACATTCAAAGTGTCGAAGAGGGGGCTGCTTCCAGGGAACCTGAGGGATACGGCGTTGACCATCATTGGAACAAACACAACATCTTCTGGGAACTACCATATTGGAAAGATCAATTGTTAAGACACAACCTCGATGTCATGCATATTGAGAGGAATGTGTTTTGCAATATTATGTACACCGTGATGGACACCAAGGGCAAGACGAAGGACACAATCAACGCAAGACGCGACATAGAAGCGATTTACAGAAGGCCTGCTTTGCATTTCGTGGGGAATGGCACGGGACGGACTTCCAAACCTAGAGCGCCGTACACATTCAACAAACAACAAAATTTAGAATTGTTGCAATGGGTTAGAGATCTAGAACTCCCGGACGGTTATGCGTACTTGAAAAGATATGTCGACATGCACGAGGCGAAGTTATTCGGGATGAAGAGTCATGATTGTCATGTTTTTTTCCAGAGATTGTTGACGTGGGCCTTCAAAGCACTTCTGAAGCATATATGGTCTATTCTGACGGAATTTTCCATGTTCTTTAGAGAAATTTGTGCTTCTGAGCTTAATGTTGAAAAGCTACGGCACCTGGAGGCGAGGATGCCCATAACACTATGCAAGTTAGAGATGGTGTTTCCTCCTAGCTTGTTTGACTCAATGGAACATTTGCTCGTTCACTTGGCCTACGAAGCAAAAGTAGGAGGCCCGCAACAATATAAATGGATGTATCCGTTTGAGAGGTAATATATATATTTCTTTCGCGCTGCTATTAATTGACCGACATGGTACTTTAGTTTATAAATACCCTCTGATATTCCATTATAGGTTTTTACGCACACTTAAGCACAAGATCAAAAATCCAAGGTACATTGAAGGATCTATCGCTGAAGCATATCTAGTCGAAGAGGCCGCAAAATTTGCGTCATACTATTATCCCCCTGAAATGATGTCAAGATGGAGAGGCGTACCTCGCAACAATGATGCCGGTGATACGAGGAATCAAAAATCAATATTTAATTTTCCAGGGCGAGTCGTGGGAAAACGTTCGAGGTCAACTCTTGACTAAGAGATAAGCGAGTAGCGGAGTGGTACATTCTAAACAACCGTGAAGAGACCGCTCGCATTTAAAGTAAGATTTATTTTCTTTTTTGCATTACGGTAAGTATCCCAAGATTAACTTCATTTTTTTCTTACGCTTACTTCTCTAATTCGGTCCGATCGGCAAATCCTTCAATGTCGGAACCGAAGTTGACCAATTCACAAACTCTGAGTTTCCAAAATGGCTTCGATCCTACTTCGTAGAAAATCCATCAGATCCCAATGAAGTTGCGTGGAGTTTGTCTTATGGAGCTGCAATTAGTGTTACCCGGTGCAAGAAATACATAATCAATGGGTATCGGCTTTCAATTGTTGAGGCGAACGCATGTACACTATGTTGTAATTATGGTGTATGTTGTCGACGTGAAAAAGTTGATGGGGTGGAGACTGACTACTACGGGAAGTTAGTTGACATAATTCAGCTGAGTTACCCGTGGGACAAGGTGGTGACCCTTTTTAAATGTGAGTGGTTTGATAACAGTCCGCGTGGGACAAAAATGGACAAACATGGAAATATTGAGATCCACTGGACAAGGAGATATACGGTTGGTTATGACCCATTCATCCTTGCTCAACAGGAAGAACAAGTTTATTATACATCATACCCCACATCCCGCCAAGGCTGGAGGGGAGTTATTAAAACCAAAGCACGAAATATTATACCAAAGTCGAAAGAGCCGGAATCAAATGAGGATATGGCTGAACCATTCCAAGCTGATGTGGAACATGTACTGCCCATAAACATCTTCGATGACGAAGTACCAAGCAATCTCTTTGATTCTCACAAGGGCTAGAATTAATTCCTATACAAATTGACGATGAGGAATCAGACGATGAGGCAGAAGTCATTTACTCTGATAGTGAATCTCAGTTCGACGACTATGAGACTTCAGAGGAAGACGTGCAAGCAGATGTCGATGAACATGAATCGTCCGGTTGATTTGTGTTAGTTCTTTGTTTATGACGATCTGTTATACTACATACTTTGTTACTGCACTACTGTCATATTATCTAAATATCTTATTGTTATATATTTTTTGACATTATGTCTATAAGTGTTCAAAGATGGAGCATCTAGGAGGACGTTCAGGTAGTGGACGGGGTAGTGGTCGAGCCCAACCCCGTCCTATCAGAGGGGGTAAGGCGAAACCATCTGCTCCCTATGGAGGCAGAGGGCTAAGAGCTTCCCCAGAGGTGCCGCCATTTGATATGTCATCTTCACCGTCGGGTTATTTGTCATCTTCACCGTCGCTCTATATGTCGTCGTCACCGTCTACCCCCCCACTGATCCACTACAAGGGGGACCACAGGTTTACTTTACCATTTGATTGATTTACATATGTTTAGTTTCCTTAAACCATCTATGTACAAACATCTTCAATACTGCACATTCCTTCCTTAGCACACTGTGTCGCCTCAGAGACACGTCGAGGAAGAAGGTAGTTCCTCTGATCCACCAATCTGGGGCTCAACAGATCCTTCGACAGGGAAGCTTTGGATCCGTCCTGACGGCGTCGGGTAAGACATGTCATGTTACCAGTAATGTTACAATTTTCTTCTTTAATTGGTTTGTATGCTAATATTTGCATGGTGTCCTCTCTCTTCAGATTTGAGCCTCATAATGAGGTATTGCAGTTCATCTCGACCCAATTATTTCGTAATTACAATCAAGCTTGGGCCAAGTAGACAGACGTTCCTAAGACCGTTCGAGATGTTTGGTTCGATGAGTTCTTGGTAAGTTTTTTGTTTTATGGTTATTTAATTAAGTACTTTTAAAATTTGGAGTACTAATTGTTCGTTATTGATTTTCAGCGCCAGCATATGACGTTGCTTGAACATCGTCAAGAACTGAAAGCAAATTATAATCATAAGGCAGGCTGGTATTTGACTCAAAAGCTTTATGGCTTGAGAAATAAAAGAGGCAAGAAATATTGGATTTCACAGGACACTGTAGACGAGTTATTGCAGAATTGGGCCACAAATGAAAAGTTTCAAAATGTAAGCGCAAAAAATAAGCAAAATAGGGCCAAAATGGAAGGACCGTCATATGCTGGCGGCTGCATTCCAATTAGTGAGCATCGACGGAAAATTGTAAGTACACGTTATTTTCTATTTAGGTATTTGATATTTTGTACTTTGAAGTAATTAATTAAGGTCATCATATGCGTTTGCAGGTAGAGTCTGGGGAAGTTCCTGAAGGATCGATTGAGTGGGCTACCTTTGAGCGGACCCATTCCCGACAGTCTGAAGGGAGTGAGAGACAATGGATTAGCCAAAAGACGCAGGAAGTAGCGGTTAGACATTTATTGCCTTTATTACTTGTTTTATGCACCACCATATTTATTTCATTTTACATGTCTTATTTGTTATGTATTTTTGTGCTTGTAGGAAACCTTTCAGAAGCTGTCGCAGGAGAGAGAGTCGCAGCTTGGGACTGACCCCGCATCCTCTCAATCCGATAATGAGAGTCTGTTCTTTGAGGCCGCAGGCGGATTTAACAAGAAAGGGAGAGTCTTTAGATACAGTGTCTCTGCTAGCCGACTAAAGCAACCAAAGCGCTCCTCATCCAGCACTGAAGTTGTTTCTTCAGGTAAACGTAATACATTTGATATTGATAATTTCCATTCTCTTGTCCATTCAAATGAAGTACTATACAAATAACAAATGTACTTCATAATGTTTTTGCAGATGAACTGAAGAAGATGAAGGCGTTGGTGCAGGAGCAAGCAACACAGATGAGTCAGCAACAGGATTTGATGAGGCGGGAGATGATTCAGGAACAAGAGCAGATAAAGCAGCAGATGCTTCAGGATGTGGAGAGGATGGAGCAGCGACGAATCAGAACGGGAGAGGATGCGACAGGAGATGAATCAGCAAGCGGAGATGATGAGGCAGATGCAGCTTCAACTCCTGTCCCTAATGAAACACAAGGGTTTGGGGTCGGCTCCTGGTGATGATGACCATGCGGGTGATGATGATCACAATGCTGTTGTTTAGACTACTTTTTAGTATTTGCTCTTTGCAACATTATTATATATATTCTGTGTTCTCTATGTAAACTCTTTTTATTATATATATTCATGATACTTCTTGCAATCAATTTTCAAAAAAAAAAAAATCAAAAAATTTTAAAAAATAAAACAATTAATAAAAATTTAAATTTAAAAAGAATCAAAAAATTTAAAAAAATTTAAAAATATATATATAATTTTTTACTTTTCCTACGGAAATTTTTCCGTAACAAATTGTATTTGCTACGGAAAAAATTCCGTAGCAAAATTTGGTACGGAAAAAAATCCATAGCAATTGCTACGGAAAAAATCCGTAGCAATTGCTACGGATTTGAATTTTCGTAGCAAAATTTGCTACGGAAAGTTATTCCATAGCAAATTTCGCTATGGAATTTTTTCCGTAGCAATTGCTACGGATTTTCCAATTTCCGTAGCAATTGTTACGGGGTTTTTTGCTACGGAAAAAATCCGTAGCAAATTCCGTAGCAAATCGATTTTGCTACGGAATTTTGGCATTTTTCCATAGCAAAATCGATTTGCTACGGATTTTTTCCGTAGCAAAAATCGATTTTTTTTTTTTTTGTAGTGGATCTCGATGATCTACAACATGCATGGGCATGGTCAATTCAGAGTGGAAGAAATTTTAGCAACCCACCTATAGTTGCTTACCTGTGATTCCAACAACACAATGAAGCCTGCATACACAGCAAGAGGGAGGAGAGAGAGATGAACGATCTGCACTAACACGTGTACCACCTCGGCCTCCACTGTGTCTGTTTAAAAGCCATGTGTCATCTTAACAATCGACGTGGAGTTATTGTGACGGTTGGGCGAAAATGATATGTTTTTTAGATTTCTAGGACAAAAATGAGACCAAAAAAACTTCCAGATAACTAGCACTCCATAGGCTCAACTTCCATAGCAAAAATGGTTCTTATCCCTATTTAATATGTATACTTATTTGTAAAATAATAATGTACACGATAATAAACGAAGAGTAAATAAAATAATGCATTCATGTTAAAAATTTAACAATATGACTTATAAATAGGATAAGAAAACGTTCTCTATCTTATAAATAGGCATCATTCCCCATATCTTCGTCAGCTTCACGAATGTCATTTTACCGTTTGAAAACCATACACACACGCACGCACTTATATCCTTCATTATATATGTTTCATCTAACTACGTGATGACATCTGTCTTTTTGTTTTTATAATGTTAACAATATTTGATTAAAGAGGAAATAAGAACAAAAATGAAGCAACTGTACTCCTTGAACCTTGATCATGAAAGAGCAATAAGTTCACACAGCAACAATTAACCATAAACCCACCTGGGTTTTACAGTACTAAGCAAGCCTTATTTGAGGGTGATGAACAAACTTTATGTTAAGATATTATATATTATTCTAATATTTGATATATTCTCGTGTTCAGATTTATATCCCATATATGTTTTAAGTATAAATCTGACATATAATTATATTTAATATTTGATTATATTTAATTAGATTATAGCTAGGTTAGTCTATTTACTTAAGGCATACTCTCATTCATTTAAGAATTAAGGATTTATAATTTTTAGAGGTCATTATTTTGTCTCTACTAAATCGTTGAAGTTCTAACACTCTAAAATATGAGGAATCATGATGAGAGATATGGTATTTATAAAAAATAAAAGAAGAACTTTTTATTTATGGTGGGGATCAACATCTCCCTTCCCTTCACACCTAATCCATTTGCCAAAACCCCTTTATACAGAGATTTATTAACCAAATAATTCACAAAAAGAATATATCATATCTCCATCATATAATTACAGCATGTGTATACTTTTTTTCTTTGTTGGGACCCATATGTTATGCAGATATCATCATCAATATCATCATCATCATCATCATCATCATCAATATCAATATAAACTTAATAAGAATAGCAAAATAAGCTGTGCACTGTTCATTCTCTCACAAATTAGTGTTGATTTAAACAGTGATGGCTCCACTTTGGCTCGGTCTTGGGCTTTGTGCACAGATGTGGTTACCGGTTTTGAATTTTGAAATTCCTTCCTCTGTTCGTATCAGAAATAGGCATAGGTTCTGCTTGCTCCCAACTTTCAGTTTCAAATTCATTGGTGTGTAAATTTAAAATCAGCTTTCACCAAAAAGCCCCTCAAGAGCACCGGTAAGGCCGCTTGGATCGCTGGCACCACTTTCCTCAAACGATTTTTCATCTCCGGATTGATGTTACCGTAGTTTGATCTCTGAAACGATTTTTTTTTTCGGTGTATAGGTTGGTTTGCGAACCTAATATTCACTAAAATCTGTTTCTTTCATCCTCGACTTTCGACACCGCCTTCGCATCTTCTTGCCGACGCTAGCCCCTCATTCTTCCTGTATTGGCAAAGTAACTACAAGATGGAGGATTGTGGTAATGATTCTGCATTATGTTCTGTTATTTTGTTCTTGTATGCTTTTCAATTTTCTTTTCATTGGTAATCTTTTCTTGAAGTTCATTTGAGAATATGTTAGAGGATGTGCATATTGCACCTCTTAATTTGAAAGAACGGCCTAAAAGTAAATGGGATGATGAAGACGTGGATGAAAATGACGTGAAGGAATCATGGGAGGATGAAGATGAACCAGCTCCGGTATGATTAATAATAAAATTAACTCGTATTTCTGGTCTGGCTTATTAGTTTGCTTGCTCAATTTCATGATGTCAGTGCTATAGTTATTGGTTAGGGGTTGAAATGACAATTTTTTTATGTGCTATTTTATACATTGTTGCTCTAGCTGTTAATAACTATGAGGCTAAAATGCAAATGGTTTCGTTGGGCAAGTAGTTCTTCCATCTGATTCCAATTGTTTCAACTGACCAAGCTTATTTTTGGCCAAAAATTGATCTACTTGAACTTTGATAATATAACAATATACCATCCTTTAAGAAGTGAAATAAAACAAGCTTTTCTGATTATGTGTTCCTCTTTACTGGTCCTTTTCCTGCCTTCTCTCTTTTTCAGTTTTTAGACAAGATTTGTTCTTTGCTCATAGTGTTGATTTTGCCTTTAGAGCTTCAGCCTCGAAGCTTGGCTGAGAGAATAAGGGAAAAAGATTCAACCGAAGAAGCTTTTTTGGGCCAATGATAGTTTCCCCTATCCATTTTTGTTTAATTTATGCTTGCTTGATGGTGCCACAGATAATATGTTTATTCGGGAAAAATAAAATTTCATAGAGGAAGGTGGAGGATGGTTTATACGTGAAAAAAAAAACTAAAGATTTTTTTAATTGATTTTTTGTAGCTCTGATTTGGAGTTTCATTTCTGATTTTTGCCTCCATCAGTAAGCCAAGAAACTGACAATCAGAAATTTTTGCCTATGAAAAGGATGACACAAATTTGGATAATAAAATATTCAGTCATTCTTAGCACGTTTTTGGACTCCAAGAAGTGTAAAATATTGAGTGATACCTGCTGTTACATATACCCTCTGAGTAGTACATCTTTTTTAATCAATTAATGTAGGCACAGTGTACATGTCAGTTTGAACATGAGGGAAAATCTTGCCATAACTTGATCAATAAACTTGGTCATTGATATTGACGAAATATAGGCATAGTTAATGTCAATTTTCCATAACTTGACTGATATTTTGATTTGGTTTTAATATGGATCACCATGGTTTAAGAGGATTGGTTTAAACATGATTAAATAAATCTAGAGGTGCACTTCTGGGTGATTGAGATCAAGATATTATAATTTGAATTGAATAAATGATCAACCTGAAACTTTTAGGAGTAGTTTTATAATGAATCTCTGAATATCATGGTTTCTCATAATTTTTAAATAACTGACATGCATCCATTATGCTATTTTTTTTCATTAATTTGTACGATCTTGAGTATCCAAAAAAATAATTCCAAGTTGTTGAGAATTTTAACCATATGATGTGCATTGATCTTGCTGTCTTTTGTAATACCCTAAAAACCGTATTTATGATAAATATCATAAATTAGGAAATAATACCTATTGAAAATAGGTGAATATGTGGTTTCAAAAAGAATTTTAAATTTATCTTATTTTTCTAAAGGAAAATTTCTTGGAAATTAGGAAAAATTAAAATGTGTCAGAAATGACCAAAATGCCCTTGTGGAGCATAAAATGACTTAAGGAAATTATGAAAAATCCTTAGAGGCAATAAAATAATTATTAAAAATTAGAGAGTATGTTGTCTCTAATTTAGAAAATTTTGGGATTTATTTCCTTGGAAAATAGTGAGAGAAAAATTAAAAAGTATTCCGGGATCATTATTGACCCCGTGATTTTTAATATTTTATGTAAAGCATAAAATAACAATGTAAGTCCAATAGTTGTGAGAAAATGAGTTATTATAATTAAGAAAATTATCGATAATTGTGGGTAATTAATTAAATAATTATTGGCTAATTATTTGGGCTTAAACAAAGGAAAATCCAAAGATAATTATATAAAACCCTATAATTAGTGGTTTATGGCTAAAATTAGCATAAAATATATGTGCTAATTAATTGGAAAATATGAAGAAAAATATATGAGGTTAAGAAATTTTAAGCTTAAAAACAAGTATGGACCAAAAGGAAAATTTGGTGAATTATATAATATAATTAAAATATATATAATATTAATTAAATAATAAATAAAAAACGAAAAATAAATAAAAGGACCAGCTGGATTGACCGAAATTTTTGGCTCCAAATGGATAAGAATGGATTGGAAAATATCATGATACTTATATGGTTATATTAATATAAAATTGTGATATTTTGATAAAAAAGCAAATAGGATAAATGATCACCGATAGAGATTAAATCATATCTAGAAAACCATGAACAAGGTTTCTAAGGTCAGAGTATATTATGGACGAGTGTAATTTTATCTCGGAGTGAGCTGTCTCCGAAGTCATTTCCAAAACCGACGGAACAATAAGGGAATAAGACGAAAAGGTCAAAGGAGCAGTTGAAGAAATGAAAACCTATAGAAAATAAATCATAACTCAATATCTAGGGATGAGTTGGTAATCAACTGGACAAATTATGAATCAGTGAATTTTTGTCCTGAAGTTGATGATTCCTGAAGTTATTTCCGTAACCGACGCGTTTTTCTGTAAATCTTCGGCAGGACCGGAGAAGACCTGAAAGGGATCAAAAATTTAGTTAACCCAGGCATTTTTAATGAGTAAGAAAAGAACTTCAAAGTTATGATTCTGGATTTCTAAGATCTTACAAGATTACGCGATTCGAACACCGATCGGGGACTTTATCGGTAGAAACCTTCTGGAAGCAATGTAAGGTGGCACAAAATGATTGCATTTTTGACCTTTGGGGAGGGGGGGCAGGTCGGCCAAAGTGGATGCTTGGTGGAGAAAGGATTTCAAAAATTGCATGGCTAATATTGAAGAAGGAGGAGTTGGAAAATGACCGTTATGCCCTCGCAATTTTTCTATAAATAGGCACCATCCCCTTTGAGTTTTTCACACCATTCTCTCTTGAGAACTTTGAAACATAGAGAGAGTTTAGAAAGAAGGAGGAGTCCGGGGAAATTTGCAGCAAAGCTCTGGGTAAGTTTTTCGGTACCGAGTCTTAAGTTCTAGTTTTCGATTCGATAGTTATAGTAGAAATGTTGTTTTGGTCTTTAATCTTCCAAGTATGATTAGATATCATATGTTAGGGGTATTTTAGTCATTAATTTCGAAATTCATGATGGGGTCAGAGTTATGGCAAAATTTTGGAAGATTAGGGTCAAAGTAGCGAAACTCTGGCGAAATTCCGCCGATTAGGGGCATCAAGGGCAAAATGGTCATTTATGCCTAAAATGCCTGTTATGATGTCAAATGTTAATAGAATGTGATATTATCCTTATAGGATATCTGTAATCACGAACCGCTGTCGTACCGCTGTCAAATGTATCGTTTTCCGTTTTCCGCCAGAAATACCGTATAACGTCAATGAAGGTACGTTCGCGTACTGTAACACTAACTCTGATGTTTATTGTATGCGTATATGTGATATGTTTATGGTATGTCTATGTGTGATGGATGATAACTCTGTTGTAGGTTTATGTACTGTTGATATGTGATAACTGAGGTATGTACGTTCGCGTATTGTAACACTAACTCTGATGTTTATTGTATGCGTATATGTGATATGTTTATGGTATGTCTATGTGTGATGGATGATAACTCTGTTGTAGGTTTATGTACTGTTGATATGTGATAACTGAGGTATGTACGTTCGTGTACTGTAACACTATTCTGATGGATATAGTATGCGTGTATGTGATGTGTGTGTGGTATGTATGTGTGGTATGTTGATTGGTGCATATTATGTTAGAAGATAACTATATGCATGCTGGGAGCGATATATCTGTAAGGCTGGGAGCGATACATCTGTAATGCTAGGAGCGATACATCTGTAATGCTGGGAGCGATACATGTGCATTGGTTGGGTGTGATTTATATGTTGTGTTAATGTTGTTCTGTAACCCATATGTGTGTATGTATACATGAGGTTAATCGTTACCTGAGATCCGGTGCGGATCTCAGCTCTTAACATAGCATCAGGGTCGGAAGGACCGAGGACCGAGGAGAGAGGGAAGCAGCAAGCTCGGAGATCCGGCTGAAGACTTTCTGTTGTTACTCTTTACTTTTGAAAACTCTCGGTCACTATACCGCTGGATATAGTATGCATGTATGATATGTGTGTATGGTATGATGTGAGTATGGTATGTGTATATGTGGTGTGTTGTTGGAATGCGTATTATGTTAGAAGATAACTGTATGCATGGTGGGAGCGATATATCTGTAAGGCTGGGAGCGATACATCTGTAATGCTGGGAGCGATATATCTGCATGTTGGGAGCGATACATGTGCATTGGTTGGGTGTGATTTATATGTTGTGTTAATGTTGTTCTGTAACCCATATGTGTGTATGTATACATGAGGTTAACCGCTAACTGAGATCCAGTGCGGATCTCAGCTCTTAACATAGCATCAGGGTCGGAAGGACCAAGGACCGAGGAGAGAGGGAAGCAGCAGGTTCAAGGATCCGGCTGAAGACTTTCCGTTATAGTCCTTTACTTTTGAAAACTCTCGGTTGTTGAACCGCTTCTGTAATTAGCCTGTGGGCATTTTGAATAAATATATCAGTTACACTCTTGCTCCGATGCTCTACTCTGATGAAAAAAATTTATACTGCTTTTGAAAAATGGGATGTTACATCTTTTAAATCTAAGGTGCAGGGTGTGGTACCCTTAACCTAATATTGCAATGAGTTCATGTTATGGCATTTTACATGATACTAGACTATGTTTCTCTGAGTTAAGTCATCATTGTCACTGATTTCAATGAGCAAAGTATTATGTCATCTTAAGTCATGCTCAAAAGATTGTTTTACTCCTGGGGAATTGTGGGCATGGATATAATGATTCTTGGTGTTTACAAGGAATTAGTTCTTATTCTTCAGGATCCAGTCAAACATAAAGGTCAACAAATTTTAGTCAGTCGTGTCTTGTGTCATGGAGGCAGCTGCTATAATGGCGATAAAGCTTGCCAATGGAGGGGGTGAGTATATTATTTACCATCTACTTGATGTCCTTTCTGCATTTATTAGAGATTTTGTTCAATATAATCCATTTTTATTAGAGACTTTCTGTAGTATATTCAATATGTAGCAGTGTATTATTCAACAAATTTGCTTCTGTTTCTTCGTTTATCCCTCACAGAGTTTGTGAATAACTAATAAAGATGTCTGAGAATGTAAATCGGGTGTCTCACATGACATGATTGAATATAATCTTCATCCTTTTTGCTTTGCAATAGCTTCTTGGTCTTGGTTTAAAACAATAGGCAAAGGCAGATGAAGAAGTCTACGGTCATCTTGCATTTGGAGCCAATCCTTTTGTGCCAATGGGAGTTTTTGGATCTGTTTATAGAACCGTACCTTTCTATTCATAATTATTGCTATATATCGTGTATAAAGTAAGAAAAATGGTAAATTAATTGCTCAAAGTAACAGAAGTAAAGTTTTGGTCTCTCTAGTCGGTTTTCTTGTAGTATATTCATCTCGCTATTGCAACTGATTCTAAAACCTACATGTGGCAGTGTATTGTTCAACAATTTTGCTTCAGTTTCTTGGTTTATCCCTCAGAGTTTATTATGAGGTATGTGATTGAGTAGTATGTTTTGGTTAGTTGTACCTAAAGGTAAGTGCATTACATGGCGTTGAGTTTCAATTTCTCATCAGAATTTGAGGATGAAACAGAGTTGCTTCAAGTTGGTGGTAACTTTATTGGTGTGAAACTCTTGGTTATTCAAGACGTCACAATGTCTACTCAAGATAAAAGAGTAATTATTGTTATTTATTTACTAACCAAAACTTTATGGAATATTATAATTATCTTTGCATGCAGTAAGTGACATTGTAAATATATTTACAAGATTAGCATCTGTGATGATATGCTGCCTATATATGTTGGAGATGATTGGTTTGATGAAGATGCTTTTCAAAAGGTTTGTAACAAATTTAAGCTATAGTTGGTTGGAAATATATTTACAGGCTCAAGATGAATGGTTGGAAATATATTTACATGCTCAAAATACTTTTCAGAAGGTTTATTTTTAGGTCTTCACATATGAAACCTGACGTCTTCTTTTTAAACTTTATTTTTCTCAAGGAATAGGACAATAAGGAAGGATCATTGCGTGAGGCCAACTAGGTTTTCCTTAATGAATTTTCATATAATATTATCTTATCAGGAGCATTTTAACTAATTTTGGTGGGGAAATTTTTATTTTTAGACATGGTCCTTAGTTTAGTTACTTCTTTCAAGAGTATGCATTGATGACTGCGTAAAGTTCCATTCTATTACTTTATTGGTGGGAGCTGGGAAGGCCTTAGTGTCTGTATAGAAATATTGATTCCCCCTATTGTGTTCTCATTTGATGCACAGAGTGTGGTGCCCCCTTTCATCTATCCCTTGCATATAGAAAGGTAGTTAGGTTGTAGTTCCTACCTTTAGTCTGGTATCTTGGGAATCAATTGGGGAATTTGTACACATTTTTCCTATAATAATTTCTTCACTCTAGAATGGCTTGAAATTCTTTTGCTCAGAAAATATGTCATGTACTTTCTTGCTCTTGCATACAAGGGTGGATGTTAAAATGAAGGAGAGCCTATATATGCTGCCATCACTGGAATAGTTACTCTGATTTTTGCAAATGTCTATCATCAGTTTGTATTGGTTGTTTTGAAAACCAAATCTCATCTTGCATGTCTGTTTGTGTTTTATTCAATTTCTTTATGATTTGGATGAGTGGACGGTGATTATATGCTTTCAAGTTATCAAATTGTTGCACCGCGCAACGCGCGGGGGAGTTGCTGCTTGTTTTATCAATGGAGGGAGCAGGTAACGTTTTGATTATATGGGAACAGGGAGGAACTAATGGCCCCCCACCTTATGAACGTACTTGGTTCTACCCCCACAGCACACTGTTTATGAGAATCTCCCTTTTATCACTAATCAAAACCCTAGCCAACATAATCATGATAAACATATATATATTTGTTTTTAATTTTGTTAACAAGAGTTATTAGAGATATAACATGTAGAAATTAAAAGAATCGTAATATATTAATGATACAAGAGCAACATGTTAATTAATATGTAAGCAACATGTTCATATAACATGGTAACCCAACTTAATTCTAGGGATTATGATTAAAAAGAAACTTCTTTCTCTCTTAACTTAGTGAGATTCTATATCCCATACACTCAATTCGTTAACTAAAACTTTTTATGTAGATTGGGGCTCTAACCAACTGACTAATCAATTAATTTCACTTTAATATCTCTAACAAATCTCTAGCACAATGGGTTGGGTGGTGGAAGCTAGTGGATAGATCATACAAATTTGTTAGGGAAAAATGATAATTTTCGAAGAAAGGAAATCTATGAGGGTAAGAAGGCAGGAAATACAAATATAATCCATGGTGATAAATTTCCAGGATTGAGTAATGAAACTAGAACATCCAGATTTATGTTTTTTTTTTTAAATTATGATTTAAAAAAATTATTTTAATGTGTGTTGAATCTCAAATAAAGATAATCATGTAACTATCAATTTTTTTAAAATATTTAATTATTTAAAAATCATTAGTTGAACATTTTTAAATTTAAATCGTTGAAACTGTATTTAGATGATTTTTTTGTCCTATGTAGTAACTTTTATAGTTATTAATTTGTACATGAGATAAGTCGATATAACTCATTAATTCTTCACCTATCACTCTCATGAACTTTATTCACGAGCGATGACTCAAGCCAATGGCGGAATTGTCTTATGGTCAGCTGAGGTTAACCTTCTCTTATCTTATATATTTATATGTATGTATTATCTAATATTTTATTTTGGCCACTAATTTTGTCCATATAATCTCTTATCTTCTTTATAATTATACTTCTTTTTTTATTAGGAAAATGTTTGGTTTATTACTCATTGGGCTGTGAGAAAAAAGTAAAATTCTTGTTTGAGATACTTAGTGAAAAAGTTAATATCATCTTATATCTTGTTTTGATTTTTTTTTTTTTAAACCGTGGCCTATTAAAAAAATTGAATGATAATAATAATTGAAGGAGTCCGTGGTCCTTTAGCTTGCACGTAGCCCACCTTCCTTTGTCATTTTCTTTGTGCGCATGAGATGGTCCAAAAACCAACGGGGGTTGGCATAAGTGGTAAGCGGCTTGTGTTACTTAAACAAGGTCTCGAGTTCGAGCCTTATGAATGCAAAAAAAACCCCGCTGTGAGACTCTTCCACCAAAGCCAGGTGCGCGACGCGGGTCGAATCCGGATTAGTTAGGGCGAAGCTTTGGCGAAGCTTTGGCGAACCGAGTGGGCAACCAAAAAAAAATGAGATGGTCCAAAAGCGTCAAACTTCTTCCAATTCCGGGCTCCAACGCTGTTCATCTTCATTTTAAGGACTAAATTAGGTACTCAAAATTACTTCTTTTAACCTCATTCCTTTCATGAAAGTTATTCTACATATTTTTCTCTTTCCAATGAGGGTAATATTGTGCTTATTAGTAAAAATTTTGGGTTATGATTTTGGGAGAGTCTTAAGTTTTGATAATAGATGACTATATTTATGTAGAGGATAATTAATGGCTAATTTTAATAAGTTTGGATTTATTATTTGGTTGTCTTATGATTTTAATCGGTTTGAAAAATAAAATTCTTGTTTGAGATGGCTACTGAAAAGGTTAGTATCATCTTATATCTTGTTATGATTTATAATTGTCAATTATTATTTATTTGTATTTTTAATATGTGACATTATTTAATAAATAATTCAATATATTTATTTTTTGACTCGAACTAAAAAATTCTGGTTCCACCACTTACTAAAGTAGTTCACCCCACTTCTTCTTCTTGGTACAACATGAATGAATCGAATAGTTATTGTAGAGAGAAAATTATGATCTAATGAATGGTGGTTGTGTCATGCATGTATGATGTATGGAATAGGAGAGAGAATTGATACCCCTAAGCAAAATTGTAAGTTTAAACTTGTGGATGAAATAAAGTCACGTTAGGAGATTTGACTATATCAATGTTAAGGGGCTGAAAATGGAATCTTTTAATAAACCTCTATGGGGAGTTGTTATTAATGGAGGTAATCTAACCATGGTTGAACAGGGATCAATCTAATTATGATTAAAATAATACTTTTTCATGGCTAAATATAAAAGCTAGACCAACGGGTTTGGTATAAGTGGTAAGCGGCTTATGTCGATTAAGCAAAGTCTCGAGTTCAAGTCTTGTGAATGCAGAAAAGCCCCGCTGGAAGACTCACCCACCATAGCTAGGTGCATGACCCTGGTCGGATCTGAATTAGTCAGGACGAAGCTCTAAATACCGGATGGGCAATCAAAAAAAATAAAAATAAAAGCTAGTTAAGGTCAGGCAAAAAAAAAAAAAAAAGCTAGTTGAGGAATTATTCTTGATTTTAAATATAATATCTTAATCTACTTTATGACTAATTTATAAATGGATATATAATAAAATTAATGTTATTCATGGGTATTTTAGCAGAATTAGATAACAAATATTATAATTAAGTAATTTATCTTGCTTCCTTAATTTATTAAAAATCGTTGTTATATTGAGTACGAGAGGAGTATAGTTTAATTTAAATATATAAAAATAATTATAGTAATATTTAAAAAAAAAAAAGATATTAATCCACAAGTAAATGAACATTCCGGGAAAAAAAAACATAGTTATTAAAGCATAAAAAAGATGTTAACGTTGCTATCAAGTATGAATGTTGAAAACAACAATCCAAGGGAAGGGCCAATAGGGAATCGAAACGTATCAATGTTGATTGGTGAAGCAAAAGTCCTTCTGCAGGGCCAATAGGAAATCGAAACGTATCAATTTTGAATGGTTAAGCCTAAGTCCTTCTGACGGGCCAATAGGAAATCGAAACGTATCAATGTTGAATGGTTAAGCCTAAGTCCTTCTTATTGCCGTATGCTGTTGTTGGTCCCTTTTTCCTGTGGGTGTCATGAACTTCACCATTCATGGGTAGGGGCTGGATTGGGTTAAACCCTTATCCAATGCCCTATCCAAAAAGTTATTGAGCAGTAAAATATAGCCTAGTACTCCCTCCCTCTGGTTCTTATTATAAGGCACCAACTACCATTTTCTCGCAGACCAAGGAATGGAGGTTAAGTCATTAATTAGGTCTAAAAGTAATAAATGTTTCCAACTTTACCCCTACTTTAATGATGTAGGTTTAAATAAGTTAGTTAAAAATGAGGGCATAATGGAAAAATAGTAATAAATGAGTTAGTTAAAGTAAGTTGGTGCCTTATAATAAAGACCAAAAAATGTTGGTGGTTGGTGCCTTATAATAAGGACCAGAGGGAGTATCTAATTTTGTCAATAGAAATCCTAACATTTTTGAGTTGAGTAATAATAGGCTGAGCAAGACGGACCTTCTCTACCACACTCTATGTGAAAAAACAGGTTCAATTATATCTAATAAATAATATTACAAACTTCAAATGAATTCTATAATTCTACATTTTAGAATATTTCAAGATAAGTCTACAATTTGAGTCTTAAAAATAAAAAGACAACTATATGTTTTAATAAATAATCAAATACCCATAAGTAAAAATAATAAAAATAATATTATTATATCAAAAAAATAAAAAACATATAATACTATATATACTACCAGGCAGGGTCAAATAAGAAGGGCGACATACCCTGCCTGATGCCAAGCCCTGCCCGAAAAAATGGCCAGCCCAATTGTGTCCAATTTTTTTTGGGCTTCTTTTTCTCAGGTTGGGCAGGGCGATTTTTCTGAGGGCTCGGGTGGGCGCATAAGGCCATGGGCATCATGAACACCCTTAATTAACTCTCATTAATATCACACTTGACACGTATGCTTCCTCCATTCTCTTTTTTGATGGTTATTAAAAATATTGTATTTCAATTTAATTCTAATTACTAGCTCCCTGCAATCCTTAATATAAGATATATTTAACAAATTTCATTAGATTAAGAAAGTTGGTTAATATGACATGCATTTTTTAAAATTTCTTAGTCATCTTCATTAATTTCCTCATTCCCTCTCATCTTTAATTATTGTTATGGCCTTATGAGAACATCGATCAATAAAAATAAATTAGGAAAAATATTGACAAAAATGAAAAATGTGTATTATATTTAAGAATGAAATCAACTCTCTAAACATATCCTATATGTAAAACAGGAGGGAGTATAAATCTGAACTTGAAATGAGATTTTATGAATTTATACATTTAAAGAAAGATATAATTTTTTTACTATTAATGCTTAACTTATTCATTTTCTATATGCTAACAATATTGTACAAAAACATTTATCAAAATGTATTGATATAATCAGACATATGTGTGTGTGAAAAATATCTTATTAATCTGAATATTTTTTATTTTTTATGCCAAAAGGATTGAAAAATATATAATAATATTAAACATTACAAAATTATAAACTATAAGAATCAAATTAGAAATTGAGTAAACTTGGATTAAAAGTATACAATTTCATCTTACTAATATTAAAAAAAAAAAAAAAAGAGAGAGAGACTTAACTGAGTGTGTGTGTGTGTATAATTTCACAAAAAGAGTTAAATTAAAAAATCATACAATATAAGGATTTAATTACAAATTTCTTCACGTATATATAGAAGCCAAATAAAGAAACTGAGTAAAAACATAGCTACTGTGAGTACAGTTTTTTTTTTTTTTTTTTAAATTAGTACATATGTGTTTTGTCCTAATCTATTGTCTGTCATTATAATAAGATCAACCTGATGCAATGTCTTTTGATCAAGGTTATCAAATCCAGTCTGGACCAACCGAGTCAGCCCGAAAATCAGTGACCCGACCATGAAACTTGTCCTGGTAGTTCCATAAGCCGGAATTTTGTGTAACCGAGGGTAAACTTGGTCAATTGGGAAAGTTGCTCGGTTAACCCGGTTTCCTTTTTTAAAAAAATTAATATTTTGTTATATGGAAAATGAAAATATTAGTTGAAGTTAATGATAATTTTTTTATTAATAACAATTAGTTTAATGATTAAAGGATCGTAGGTAGGAATACTTTATTATCATCTATCTATTTTGATAATTTTTTAGAAAGAATATTATGATTATTGATTATTGTGTCATTAGAAAGTCGATTGATACTAGATGTCAATATGCCAAAGAGATTGTAAAGAGTGTTGGAAAAATCTAGAGATAAATACCAATTTTGCCATGGAAGATTTGGTTTTGGAGCATTCAGCACCCGAAAGTTTTTTTGGTATCATTTTTGCCCTGGAAGTTTACAAATGTAGCAATCTTGCGCATCGATTGATTTTGACCGTTGAATGATCATTTTTTGTATCATTTTTGCCCCAGAAGTTTACAAAAATTTGCTCTTAAAAAAAACTTCCGGATCAAATTTGCTCCTAAAAAAAACTTCAGAGGCATATTTGCTCCTTTTTGTAAACTTTCAGAGTAAAAATGATACCAAAAAAACTTTCGGGTGTTGAATGTCCCCTAGCCAATACTTCTGTGGCAAAAATGATATTTAACCCAAAAATCTATCATTGTTTTGTTAGTAATTCAAGGTATTGAATTAATTTAAGATGGTATTATATTATAATGAGAATTTAAATTATTCTTAATTTTTTATTTCCCAATGGTTTGGCTCCGAGTTGATTCCATGTTTACTCTTGATCCATTACCTCGACCAGTTCAACTGCTGGTCCAGATTTGATAACCTTATTTTGACTTGATTAAATCACAATTTACATAAATTTCAAACGTCAAAGGAGAATCTCACACATATCATGAAATAAAGAATAAAAAAAGTATACAAATCACATTGTTTATAAAACCATGAAAAATATAACTCATCTTGACAATACATAAGTCCTACTAAGAAAACATGAACAACCAACATATATAAAATTTATAACAATTTAATTAATTATTACTACTATTTAGTGCAACTCATATGCAGAGATGACCAATAACTACATACTTTATAATAATATTACACTCAATCCTTAATATAAGAGCTTAACTTGTTTGGAGTATCGATTACACTATGGATGGACGAGCTCTTATATTTATTAAAAAGAGGAGGTAGTATCAACTACTCACTAACATTGGGTTATGAGGAAGGGATTATCTGAAACTGAGCAAGTCTATTATCAGACAATCTTGAAGCATAGGCTGATTTTTTGTATTCAAACCAAGAAAATTGCGTGTAAAGGCTTTGTTGATTGGCTTGTTTATTGATGAAAGAAGGCAATGGAGCTATTATCTCACTCAAGGGAGGAGCACTAAAGAATATCATTGACACTCTTGATTTCAATCCATTTGCCATAACCCTATGCCTTGCACTCTTCAACCTTCCATTTGTCATCACCTGCTTGTTATTATTAAAAAGGAAAAACAAGTTAGTCATTTAAAAATTCGAAAGCTCTCTTAAAATATATGGAATTAATTATGATGATTATTTAAGTTGATATTTCTAACATTACAAAAATCTCAGAAATGAAGTTGCAATGAATTTAGAGAATGTGGATGATATATTTTTTTTTAAAAAAAAAAACACCAATAATAATTATCCTTATAGTTTCTATATAAAGAAATTTTGATCTTTAAACTCCCTTCTCATCATAAATATAGAAACCGGATAACCATTATTACAAAAAATTATCCAAGTTAGTTATTTGCTCTTCTCGGAGAATCTGAAAAAGTCTGATTTCATCCTCCAAGTCAAAACTTCTTGTATTACACCTCATCAAATAAAACACAAACCATTTCAGTCTAAATAGAAATAAATGAACAAACAAACCAACCTTAAACAACTTGCATGCTTTTGTGTTATCAGAACCGTATCTGAGTCTATATTACCTGAAGAGAATCACCAACATTGATGAAGAAGGAGGATTGGTCAGGTGGCACAGAAGCCCAAGTTCCATCTCTAAGACATATTTGAAGTCCTGAAGCGTTATTTGATCTCAACACAGAAATAATCTGTGGGTCTGTGTGCTCACCAAACCCCACAACATTTTCGCCATTGTTGGACCGCACAAGCTCTGGGCATGGAGGATAATGATTCAACCTGAAAACAGAGTCACTCTGTTCGTTCATCACCATCTTGCTCCACACATTCCTGGGCTGAATCTTCATTCCTTCAGCCAACAATTCCAGAACCTCACACGCAATCTTCCTCACACTCGATATATAATTATTCAACGCACGTCTGAAACACACAAACAATTAAGTACCCAAACGATCATCAGAATCGATTAAAGCAGAAAGTGATTCTGGTTGTTCAGTTGTCTGCTTACTGGAATTTATCTGGGTTTGAGTCAAGAACAGTGTAGAGTCTGGGAGAGTTGTAATCTGGGTTTGTTGTGAGAAGAAGGTATTCGATCCAGCCAACGTCGCCGTTTCTACCGATATGTTTGTTTCCGTAGCCGAATGGATTGGGAGGGCCAGCTTTCTGTTTGAGGGTAAGAGGGAGAGAGAAGAAATCCAGAGCTTGAGACTCGAGTTCAGAGATGGCTTCCATGGGGACTCCATGGTTGGTGAGCTTGAAGAAGCCCAAGTCTTCGCATGCTTTCACTATGAGACTCTTGGCTTCGGGGACTTTGAGGTCTATTGCAGGAATCCCAGAAAACAAATGTGGTTGCTTTGCAGGGATTAGTGACATAGGAACATTGCTGTGTTTTGCGCGTATGTACGATCCCACCATTGTTGCCCGGCTTTTGAATGTTAATCAAATGAGAATAGATAGATATATAGACAGAGACAGAAAGATCAGAGTCGATAGATGAGAGACAAGAAAAATGCTTAGGAGAAAATGGTCGGGTTAGTGGCTATTTTATACCCATGAGTGAGGATAGGCATGGGGGGGGGGGGGGGAATTTGAAGGTGTTAGATTCTCTGTATCGTAGATCACAACCTTTTGAATGTATTGACTAAGTAAATCTTGAGTGTGGTGGAATGCCACTGAGATCAATAAATGTAATCTAATATTAAACTTTTTGTAAACCTCAAGCCTTTGATTTGCCAATGTATTACCCCAAAAAAAAAAAGTTAGCGTTTTTAAGTTTACATTGAAAAAATATGTTCACACAAATCAAGATAAAACTATCTTATATACTTACCTCATATATCGTAAATCACGTCAAAAAGCAACAGACAATTAGTTATATTAAAAGAAAGTTAAAAGTCAAGTCAATATTCTTTTCTTCATCAATATGATAGGAGCAACATTGTCCGGCTGCATTTATAATAAGTAAATTATCTTTAACACTTTCACCCTATGAGGAAAAACAGGATAGAGGCTAAAAAGGACAATTTTAAGGGAGTTATCAAACAAGATCTCTTATTGTTATGTGATATCTCGTAGAAATTAATTCTTAATATAAATAAGGTTGTCAAATTTACAGGGTTTAAACAAACTGATGACATTAGTGTAAACTTATAAGAGTCTCTTTTAGTAATAAATAGCTATTAAAAGTATATAATATTAAATAGTTAAAAATATATCCGAGTTGTTTGACTCGAGTACTACAAAACACCTCCTTAAATTTTGGTTTGAGTCAAAAGTAGCCTTCTGAGAAGGATAAGCACGTGAGCTCCTTCAGCTAAGTGAAGGAGATGACAAGAAAATCATGAAAATAAAAAATGATATTACATCTCATCCTTAATATAAACCAAGTTGATTAATTTGAAGAGATTAATGAAATTAAATAAAGTATTTAATTGTATCACATGTTAATTACATGATTTCTCTAAAATACTTATATTGCATTATTATATTATATATTAGTTTATAAGTTAGGTAAATTAGTTCGAACAAAAATAATAAATATAAATAAATAATTTATTTAACTTCCTTAATATCCTCAAATTAGTTAACTAGGTCTTATTTTACGGATCATACTAGGGTGTGAACCAATTAGAGGCTTCCCTAGTTAATTTTGCCTTGGATAGATCCAAAAAAATTCTTTAGTCGGTATGCAAGTGATTAAATTTATTAAATTAATTTCCAACCACACAGAAAACAATAAGTTTTTAATTAATAGTAATGCATTAGTGAATTACTATTAAAAATAAATTCAAGATTTGCAATTGCATGCATATATTCATTATCCAGGGCAATTTGTTGACTCTGTGATTTGATTTTGGAACAAGTTCGTCGTATTCTAATGTGAATGAAGATCAAATCTTGATGTAATTTTCAAGATCAGATACTGTGAAAGAACAAGAGAGAGAGACCTCACATTTTTTTCTTTGGCCAAAAGTCTTATATATCATATTTTTTTATGATAAATATTGTGTAAAGTATATTCGGATAAGACATGAGTAAAATCAATATGAAGGTGAAGTGAAAAGAAAAAAAAAAGTCAAATCTATTAATATTAAAAAATTCATTACCGACGTAAAGAAATTAAAGCAAAAACATTCCTAAACATACAAACTTAATCAGAGCATCCATTCATTACATGTACACCCCTTTTCACATCGGGTTTCTTCATTCTATTTTGCAGCTCTTTAGACCAGTTGAGATAGTAGTTCAATCTAATTATGATTAAAATAACATAATTTAATTAAGATATATAAAAATATTCAGGTATAAAAAGAGAACATTCATGTATAATTCATATATAATATAACAAAACAGAGTTGTTAAACCACAAATATATGACATATTGTTAGTGTTATTTTATTTTAATTAAGAATTAAAATGACATCGTTCTTTTTGTTTGGTTGTCCATCCGGTATCCAGAACTTCACTCTGACTAATCCAAATTCGACCTGAGTCGCACACCTAGCTATGGTAGGTGAATCCTCCAACAAAGCTTTTTTGTATTCACAAGACTCGAACTCGAACTAGACTCAACCAAAAGACGAAAAAAAATGAAAGGATATGCAAGTTTGTCCCGGAAGTTTAGTAATGCTGCCTCAGAAGTTTTTTTCAAATTTAATATCATTATAAAAGTTTTAAAAAGTAACAATATTACTATATAACAATATTACTATATAACGTTAAAAATTTAGCATTGACGTTAATTTTTTAAAGGTAAAAAATAACATTGCTCTATTTTAACATCTAACCTCAAAGTACTTCCGCAATGACATGACTTCTGAGCAGAGTGTAAATTTGTACTTTAACCTAAAATAAAATTCAATTTGGTCAATTTATCAAACTTTTAACCGACAAGCCAGATGACTGAGCCATTGGTCGCTGAGTCTGACCACTCAAACTGGATTGGGTTTTAAAACCATGCGTGCTTAGTCTCATCCATTCCTTATATTAGCCTATTAGGTAATCGGTGGAGTGTTATTACTTATTATAGAACTATATTGCTTTTTCTTTTTCTTTTTCTTTTTTGTTAAGGGAAATACGTTACATGTTTTAATTTTTTGAACAATATTCAAATCGTATTGAAAAGAGAGAAAGCATATTCGAGATCCTATGAATGCAGTCACAAATTAACCCCAAAAGAGAATAAATATTTAAGAGTGGAGGGAGTAGTTTGTATTTCTTACTAACTTAAATGTGTAAAAATACACATGTGCTTTGGTTAGAAGAGCGTTCAGTAGTAAGTGTTTTTTTGAGGTGTAAAAGTGCACACGTGGTTACAAATTAGGTGTAAAAATACTGACAGTTAAGTTTGAATTTTTTTGCAGACTGGACGATGACGTGACATTTCAGAGGTGTAACAATACATATGTGGTTTGTCAAAAACAGCGTCCAACACCAATTTTTTTTTTTTAATTTAATAATTTTACTTCAATTAAAGGAAAATTATTATTTGTCTAGGTATTTTTCCTGGAGGCCAAATTTTTTCTTATGATTTATCATTTTGGGAAGCGGGATTTATTCAATGAGTAAAAACGGTAAAAATTTTATTTCCATAATTTATTTTCTTTTTTAAAAAAATCCTTATTAAATTGCTCCGTTTTGGAGCATTTTAAAGTGAACTTTGCTTTTTAAAAAATAAAAAATAAAAAAATATCCATAGGTACTAAAAATATACTTTAGTTATTTCATGATCATGAAAAATTATTTTAGGATGTTCAAAAAATATCCTGAAGAATATTTTTTTAGTATCATTCAATACCCTGATATATTTTTTCAAGATCCTAAAATAATTTTTCAAGATCATGAAATATTTTTTTTAATGCCAGTCAATATCCTGAAGTATATTTTAAGTACCATTCAGAAATAATTTTTTGAGATCATAAAGTATTTTTTCAGCACTAGTCAATATGCTGAAGTATATTTTTAATACGAGTCAGTACCCTAAAATATTTTTTGAAGATCCTAAAATAATTTTTCAAGATCATGAAGTAATTTTTCAGTAACAATCAAGTGGTATTTTTGCACCTAATTTGTAACCATATAGTTACTTTTGCACTTCAAAAAAGGACTTGCTACTGGGTGTTCCTCTAACGAAAGCACATGTATAATTTTTGCACCTTAACCCTTCTTACTATATAAAAGCAGCAGCCACGTAACCTACGGGGTTGACATAAGTGGTAAGCGGCTTGTGTAGCGTAAGCAAGGTCTTGAGTTCGAACCTTGTGAACGAAGAAAAACTCCACTAGGAGACTCACCCACCATACTTAGGTGCACAACCCGCGTCAAATCCAGATTAGTCAGGGCGAAACTCTGGATACTAAATGGGCAACCAAGAAAAAACAACGGCCACGTAAATATTTCACCTAGCTTATTTTTTATTTTCATATTTTATTTTATATATTTTATCTTATGAAATAACTTTCAATATTTAAATCATTTAGATTAATATTAATATATTAAATAATATTATAATCCCAGAATTATTATGAAAAATTTGATAATATCCTAAATTTATTTTTTATTTACATTTATTTTATATATTTTAACTTAAGAAATAACTTACAATATATGCGTAACAACCCCACTACTCCCACTAACAACATTCTAAATATTTTAATAACACATTTGTTTGTTTATATTATCTTAAATATTTTAAACATTAATTTATATTACTTCAAATTATAAGAAAAAGCTGGTATGCTTAGAAAATTTAGTCATGGTCATTATTATATATATATATATATATATTATATTGACTTTAATGATAATATCATAACTGAAATATATTTTATATATTTTGAATTAAAATTCTTCAACTGCCTTCCAATATTTAAATCCTTTAAATTAATATTTAATATATTAATATAATACCATAATCGACCCCTTGCTTCTAGATGTGTTGAATTTGGTTTGGTTTGATTTTATTAAGCAAACAATTTACACGTTTGATGAATAAAAGAAAACATATTGTCAATATAAAAGGTAGGGTTGCTAGTCGCCATGAAAAGGAAGGACATTCTTATGATCTTGAGATGCTTTAATTTATATATATCATTAATTAATTATCACATTAAATATATATTCCTCCTTATCCCTACCAAAGTAAGATTTATTCAATTTTTTTGGTTTATTCCATAAAGTTAAAGATATTCCTTTTATTCTTACAAATCTTTGGATACGCATCTTCAACAGTTTTGATGATCAAAATCTTTTATTTGGAGTTGGATTTGTAGATGTCATAGGTGAGCCGTGAGCCTAAACAGTTAACACTTTTAAATTTATAATAATAATTTTATAAAATATTAAATATCAACTGTTAAAATTGTAGAGGAAAATAATAAGAGACACCCATTTCCCATTCCTTGCTATACCACCATATAGTTTAAGTAAAAAAAGTAACCTTTCTTAAGGTACCTAAATTTGATCTGAATAGTTTGAAATTACAGTGAAAAAAAATAAAAATTATTTAATAAGAAAATTAAATAATAAAAATATCAATATAACGTGATTAAAAGGAGAAATTAATCTTTTAAATCTCTAACTTGTAACTCAATCATTCAACTAAGACTCACTCGATTATGACTTAGTCTAGGCTAGAGCTGGGAAATCGAGGCGAATCCATTGGACCGATCCTTTCAAGTCTTAACCCTTCAAGGGCTAGACTTGAAAATTAGAGGAATTAAATGAAATTGACCCTGCAAGGCTGGCTTTGTAGGGCCTCGGACTTAAAAGGGCTGGCCCTATAGGGCCTTTTAATTTTTTACTATTATTTCTTGGATGCATGGATTCACATATTATGATAATTTACTAATTTATATATATTTTGTATTTGTTATAGAGTTATTTATCCATTTATGTATAAATACATAAATACATAGTAGCTATACCCTAATTTTATGATTTAGTTTATTATTTGTTGAAGATAAAGATTATAGATGTGTTTATGATGCTAGAGAAGAAATTCATGATATTCTTACTCATGAAGCAGAGCCTACTACTCAAAATGAAGCATGATCAAATGTATTTGAAATTAATGATAGTGAAGAAGAAGATGACAATGATAGTCATCATACTAATGTTGCTTAGTGGTATGCTTCTTATATTTTATTGAGTTATTTGTGCATAATAGTTTGCTTTTGAATACGAATTAGTGAATGTGTTTATTTATTGGATAATTCGTATTGTTTGGATATTAATGTTGACAACGTTTATTTGATAAATTAAAAATATAATTATTGTAATTTACTAATTATATTTCTTTGAGAAAAAAACGGAGGAAAAATATTTAAAATTTGAAATAGTAACTTTTAGGCTCGGTAGGGCCGACCCTAGCTGTTGTGCTCTCGGGTCGAACTTTGAAACACAGATGTTTTTCTTACCCTAGGTCTTGTAGGGCCGGCCCTGGCCTTTCAAGAGATGGCCCTGTAGGGCCGGGCCGACTCTGATTCCCAACTCTAGTTCGGACCCTTATATCTTTTCTAAGTGAATAAAGTTTCCCCTTCTCTCCTTCCATGTAAGTGCCGCATGTGAGATATCGCATCCTTGTAATCGCCACATCAGCAATAAACCAGCATGAGGCTAACATAGAAAGCTAATTTTATTTCTAAGAACTGGTTTAATATCATTTAAATTTCAACTTAACTTAAATATATTTTGATAAAATTTGGCCTGTCCCTACTGGATAATAAAATTTGGCGCCCTGTTTCTCGTCAGTGAGTCATTCTCCATCCTCACCTGTTCGGATTCTTTCAAAATTTCTTTTTGAGAAAATTTTAGATAAAGACCAGAGTGGCAAATTAATTTGGGAAAATTACGCTCAGGTCCCAAGAAAGGAAAAAAATTACAAATAAGTCCCTTAAAATTACAAAATTACAAATAAGTCCCAAAGGACTTTTTGTTGTAAATATATGCATTTCCTGTTGTAAATACATGCATTTCCTGATGTAAATGGTTTGAGACTTTTTCGATATTATTTGTATGGAATTAAAATCCAGGTTTTTAAATGTTGTTGCAAATACATGCATTTTCTGTTGTAAATACATGCATTTCCTATTGTAAATGGTCAGGTGTTTAAATGTTGTTGTAAATATATACATTTCCTGTTGTAAATCGAAGTCCCAAGGGACTTTTTTAATATTTGTATCAACAACAGGAAATGCATGTATTTACAATAGGAAATGCATATATTTACAACAACATTTAAACACCTGACCATTTACAACAGGAAATGCATGTATTTACAATAACATTTAAAAACCTAGATTTTAATTCCATACAAAGAATATCAAAAAAGTCTTATATCATTTACAACAGGAAATGCATGTATTTACAACAGGAAATTGATGTATTTACAACCACATTTAAAAACCTGGATTTTAATTCTATACAAATATTATCAAAAAAGTCCCAAACCATTTACAACAGGAAATGCATGTATTTACAACAGAAAATGCATGTACTCACAACAAAAAGTCCATTGGGACTTTTCTGTAATTTTGTGATTTTACGGAACATTTTTGTAATTTTTTTCCTTCCTTGGGACCTGAGTGTAATTTTCCCAATTAATTTCCTTTAGAACCTGAAGAAATCTTAAATTTCATTGCAGTCCGGTGGGATTGTGGTGAAATTAATTTCCGAAGTAAAAAGACAAAAATAACCTTTCAAAATTGAGTATAGTGAGGCCCACAAGTTTTCTTCTCCCCTCCTTTTTTCTCTCTCTCCTCCCCTCAACCAAACATACCCTTAGAACCTGAAGAAATCTAAAATTTCATTGCAGTCCGGTGGGATTGTGGTGAAATTAATTTCCGAAGTAAAAAGACAAAAATAACCTTTCAAAAATTAAATAAAATCGCAATTTGTAAGTGGCGAACACATCATTTTATGAACATATGAAATAGTCCTATGAATAAATGAAATTAATTTATTAACAAGAACACATTGGAGCATAATCAAGTCAAATTTCATTTACAAGTAATGAACACATCATGAACAAGTGGAATAGTCTTATAAATAATGGTTTTTGGTGAAAAAGTGAAATTCCACTTATTCACATGCTTTCAATCGGAATTTGATTTGATCATGCATTCATGCGCCAATGTGTTCTTTTTAAGAAATTATTTTCGCTTGATGATGTGTTTGTTACTTGTAAATAAAGTTATGTCTCCTTTAATTTTGAAAGGATTATTTTTCCCTTTATACTTAAAAAATTAATTTCACTACAGCCCCACAAGACTATAGTTAAATTTCATATTTCTTTGGGAGAAAGTAGAAAATAATTTGCTACAGTAATCTTTATTTAAAATTTTGGGTGCTGAGCGCAGGTTAGCCCATTTAGAATCTATTCTTATGTCATATTCGAATTGTAATGGATATTTTGAGATTTTAATATTTACTTATATGTCGACTCACAGTGTTTGGCTAATAAATTAAAAAAGATGCTTCTAGAACCCAAACCTTGATTTTGAAAAGAATTTGCCAAACATTGGTTAAGAGTTCAAAAGTGTTTATTTATTTTTGGTTAAAACCATGGTTTTGGGGTTCCAAAACCATAGTTTTGGAGAAGCTAACATTTCTCACTTTTTATGTGTGGCCCCACCAATTTTTCTCTCTTCTCCTTTCTTCCTTTGTTTGTCCTATTTCCTTTTTTTTTTTTCCATTCCTATTTTTTCATGTGTGAGTTTTTTTCCTTCAGAATCATTGTTCCTATTAGAAAAATAAATATGTCAAAACTTATTATTCTCTCCCGTCTTAAATATAAGATAAAATTAAATTTTTTGACTAGGTTAAAAAAATTAATTAAATTACTTTAGAGTATTTATATTTTAATTTTTTTCCCAAATTAATCAGTTTGACTAATAAACTTATATATAATTTAAGAACATATAACATATATATGATTAAGTAACATAATTGACTAATGTTATAATTTTAATTTTGTAGAAAAATTTATTTAATTTTTGGTATTTATTTTAAAATTTAATTTAAAAAATATTACTTAAAATTTAAGTTTTGAACTCCCAAAACGACGTAGTTTTAGGGTGACTTGACATTACCTTATGTCAAGTAACATGACAAACGATAAACCCATATATATATGTGTGTGTGTGTAAATCTATGTGTATCTTTGTCAATATATATGTGTGTGTTTATGTGTATGTACATATATAAGCACACACATATATGTGTGTGTACGTACGTATATATATATATATATATATATAGCAGAACCATTATTATAATAAGATAGTGTATGGAAAGGAAAATTCTAGATCAGGGAGGTATGTGGCAAAAGCAGTTGATTCATTTTTACTTATATCATTTTAAATTTATATAAGGATATTTTAGGGAAATAAGTAAAATTAACTTATTTCCTAAAATTTTTCTCAAAATCGATTAAATATATCCCATAATTAGGACTGGAGGGAGTAGTTAACATCTGATAAAATCAAATTGAATAACAATTGGTAAATTCCCGGATATTCTGTTATGTTGATCGTTTCTTAAAATATACATGGTTATTTTAAGTATTGAACTATTAATTGACCTAGCACGCTACCAGTATATTTTATTCAGAATTTAACGAATCCAAAGTAAATCATATAAATTAAAATTAAATATCATCAAATCTCCTCTCTACGAAATAAAACCCTGTCCTTGTCGAACAATACACTCAGAACAGATCAAGACTGAATAAAAGTGTTTGATATTCAGGTACTTTTTTTTCTTCCTACTTTTGATTCTTTATATTCTGAATTTCTATCCAGAAAGAACAAAAACAAAAGAAAGAAAGCACCTCTGGTTGTATAGTTGATTCGGTTCTGTGTGAAATAATTATGACGAAAAAATGATGAGTGTCCATTAATTTGATTGTGCGTTTGATCTGAATTTTATGTCGATGATGATGAATTTTGAGTAATGAAGTGGTTTAAGTTATTAGTGTGGCAATCATGGTTAGTTCTCTGGTTAACTTAGAAGAAATATTTCATTCAAAGCTCAATAACTTGATGTCTATATGATCCTTTTATTCAAAGGATCAATTAATGAGAATAGATATGTAGTAGTCTAAAAACCAGAATAGCCCAATTATAGTTTCGAATCCCAATCGATCACAACCCCAGCCCTGCATACCAAACAGGCATTAGGATTCAAAAGCCGAATCTCCCTGAATTTTGTAGCCTCTTTAACTTTGTGCATCCCCTTAGAGTTTAGAGGCGGTTGATGTGCCAGTGAGAACGTTGGATCCAAAGGTGAGTAGAGTGTTATGTTCTACATTGACTGGGAAAGAGAACGAAAGATCCTTTATAAAAGTTTGGATACCTCTCTCTCTCTCGACGAATTTTAAAGTCGTGAGGGGTGATGGATGGGCTCCAAAACGGATAATATAGAGAGCGAGACATTGGGATGTTACAATTTCAATTTGTGTTATACTCCTTAAATACTAGGGCAATTAAGGCTGTGGTCTTTTTTGTGTGTGTGTGTGGTAGTTTTAGTGGTCTTTTTTATTTCATTTTTATTTATTTTTGTAGTTTTAGATGACGTGAAATATTTTCTTCTATGTGATTATATTGAAATGTTTCTTTTATCTTCCCTGTTGCTCAGATTATTAATATGGAGACTCAAATTCGACCTCGTAAATTGCAAAAAACCTCAGAAAATCGTCATCGAAGAAGATGTAGGAAGTGGCAACATCTTCTCCCCCAAGACATTTCAGAATCAATTTTAAGAAGATTATGCCTCAGTGACTACCTAAACTTTGGTTTGGTTTGTTCATCTTGGAATGATATGCTTAAAACTGCCATGAAAAACAAACAATGCCATCCAAATCCTCAAATTCCACAGCTTCTTATGTGCCCTAAATGGTCATATTCTCTTCTGAACCCTTTCTTCTTGGACTTAAACAAAAACACAATTGTTCACCCTAAAAGACGTCTATATCCCACAAGCCAAGGTGTTGTAGGTACAGTTGATGGTTGGTTGATTATGTCTAAAGTCACAAAAACCTATATTTTACCGTTCTTCTTCAACCCTGTGTCAAGACGCAGATTTTGGCTGCCCTTAATGAATGATATGAGTTACCATAAGATAAGAAAAATGGTAGCCAACTCTGCACCAAATAATATTAATAATCATCACCATGATCATGTTGATCCAACTTTTGTGGTTTGTCTTACATATGACAGGATCATGTACTGTAAAATTACAGACAAATCATGGAGTTTGATCAAATCTTGGAGAAGAGGGATTAATTGTACTTCAGACATAGCAGTGATTGGAAATTTATTATATGTTACTCGTGATGAAACAAGATCTGATGATATAAATATATATTACCTCAATTCTCCAACCATGGCTGCCCGAAAGCTTGTTGTTCTTGATCCCAAGCCTGTTGTCAGTGTTTTTGATGACATTTACTTAGCTCATGATGAAGTTTCTGGAGATTTAATGCTTGTTGTGGCCACATATGATCCTGATTGTATTATCAGATCGTTATTAGGAGATGGTGGTGATCATAAATCTATAAATGACTTCAGAGTTATGAAGATGGACAGAAATAGAAGAGGTGGTAATGATGGTGTTAGATGGGTTGAGGTTGAAGATTTGGGTGATTGTTTGATATTTTTAGACCAGAAAAACTGCAGATTAATCTCAACCGTTGGTTTGCAGATGATGGAAAATGTTACAAAGAATTGTATATATTTTGCAGATGGGACTGAAATTAGAGTATTTTGCTTATCTGATAAAAAATTTCACTCTTTTCATGTAAGTGAATCTGATGGTTCAACTCAATCAGTCTGGAATCATTGTCTGTGGTTTACACCTAAACTCAATTAGAGGGATTTTCTTTTTATGTGCTAAAGCATATGTATATCTTTTTATTGGGATAGTTTTATTCGAGACATTATTATCCAATACTAAATGTGAACACATCTCTTAACGAGGACGCAAACATTTGGTCAGTCACATTGTAAGGGACATATCTCCTTTTATTAGACCATGTTTCATTAATTAACTTCTTTAAGTAAGGATTTAAATTTCAGTTTGTTACGTTGTGAATAGTAATATCTTCTCCTCTTTCTTGGAGCTTGAATCGAAGCATGTTTAGTGGCTGTGAAATGTCACAAAATAAAATGGTGTGCTTAAGGCCTTTACCATCTAATACAAGTGTGAACCAATCACCTTTCAAGTCAAATAAAATTTCTTGACGTTAATATAGTCAACCCAAATTGCGGCTATACTCATAATATATTCTTACTTCTTGACATTCATATAGTCAACATGTGCTCGTATCCCGAATCCATATTATGTGAACATAATTATGTGCTTCTTATGTGTTCATACCTTTATTAGTTTTGTGTCAAGGTTTGGACACTATTGCATTGCTATGTACTGTAAATGGACAAAATTGCATCATACTCCTCACATCCTTAACCTAGGACTTAATTATAGAATTGATATTGGTCCTATATATAAGATGATTAAGATATTTTAAAAAATACATACTATCATATGCCTTCTATCACTTTTTATAAGAAACAACCGTTACATATAACATCTCCTTTTTATAAGAAAAATGTTCTGAGAATGTTTTATTTTTAACTCTTTATGTTTTCTTATTTAATTATCCTATTTAATGTTGATATAATAAATTCTCACAACCCCTAGAGGCCTATTACTTCTACCATTTTTTTAGGGAAAATTACGTGCAGGTCCTAAGGATAAGAAAAAAAATGCAATTAGGTCCTTGAAATTATCAAATTACATATAAGTCCTTAGAGACTTTTTTGATATTATTTGTATTAACAACAGAAAGTACCATATTTACAATTGAAAATGTTATATTTACAACAAAATTTAAAAACCTGACCATTTGCAACAGAAAAATGTATATTTACAATCAGAAGTATCATATTTACAATAAAATTTAAAAACCTAGATTTTGTTTCAAACTCAAGTCCCTAAACGTACAGAGGTCATTTACTATAGGAAAAAAAAAACTATATTTACAAAAGGAAGTGCGATATTTACAACAAAATTTAAAATAAGGCCATTTACAACAGAAAAAATTATATTTACAACAGGAAGTGCATTCACAACAAAATTTAAAATCTGACCATTTACAACAAAAAAAGCTATATTTACAATAGCAAGTGCCATGTTTACAACAAAATTTGAAATCTGGTCATTTACAACAGAAAAAGTTATATGTACAACAACAAGTATCATATTTACAACAAAATTTAAAAACCTGGATTTTGTTTCCATACAAATAATATTTAAAAAGTCCATAGGGACTTCTGTGTAATTTGGTGATTTCAAGGGACCTAATTGTATTTTTTTTCTCATCCTTGGGACCTGGCTGTAATTTTCCCTTTTTATTATTATCTCTTTTTAATCATTTTCTTTATTATAATAATTTCCTTATTCTCTCTCTTATTCACTGATAAATAAGGGTATTTTAGTCAAATATGATTAGAATTTTAACACATTTATGATTTTTGACTGATGCATTGCAATATTGGCTTAAGTGTTCCTTATAAAAAGGAACAAATTGAGTATTAACTTACTTAAGTAATATTCTTAATCTATACAAATTAATTAATTAAACATTATACTCCCTCCGATCCTAATTATATGAACATATTTTGGAGTTGATTTTGGTCCTAATTATAAGACCAAGTTTTAACTTTTATCAATTGTTTCCTAAAATATCCCTATTAATACTTTCTCAATAATAATTAAAGATAATAATAATTTAATAATACACCTATCTATTTTATAAAATAAATAGTGTTTTCAACTCATTAATGTCATATACACCTTAATTATATTGTTTTTATTTTGTAAAATAATTTATTTAACTTCCTTAATCCCTTTAAAAAAGTGATTTGAATCCTATATTTAGGATTGAAAGTAGTATTTAATATACTGCTTGTGGTTCATCATACATTTTCTTTACCATTATTGTACAGAGACTATGAAATACAGTAAATATGTTAAAATATCATATACTTTATGAAATTTGCTTCGCATTCATTACTAACAGTATTTTAATATCTCTAAAAACATGATTTTACTCAAAATTTAAAGCATAAAAAATAATATTTTTTTTTTAAATTAAAAATATAATATAAAATATTAAAAAAAGACATTTTTTTTTTTGGTACAGATAAAATGAAGGGAGTACAGCTAGTAATAAATGAAATAGTTTTTTTTTAAAAACAAATATAATAGTTGCCTGAAAAATGAGAATAAAACTCACAGAGCGTCCTAATTTCGAACATTCTTCTAAGTTCCGTGGAGACGTACCGCAAAAATTTCTCAGTTATCGTTCGTATTGTTCAGCCATGGCCGCGAGTCTCTAGAAATTGAAGATCTCACTGTTGCTTATCCTCTTTCTCGCATCAATTTTATGCTTCGCGAAGGTTCCTCCGACATGCAAGCGCATGGAGTGCCCTTCCTACGATGTGATTCATAACGGCCAGGCCTCGAAATTCGCCGCTATAATTCCACTGCCTGGGCCTCTACTTCTCCCATTCAAAACATTTCTCTTGTTAAGGGCCGGTAGTGCGGTGTGGAAACTGAATTGATGTCGGCTTTAACAAATAAAAAACCAAAAATAAGAAAACACATAAAAACGGCTTTTGTCTTTTAATTTTTTAAAACAATTTTTTGTTTTTTTTTTTTTAAATCTTTAAAAAAAAACAAAATCAAATAAGTTCCAAGTTTGTTCTCTCGGAGGTTTTCTTTGGGAATTTCTCATGTTTCTTCGAAGCAATAAGTCTATTTTGTGAACAGATTTCATTACTTGCAGTTTGTTAATATTCCCTCCGGTCCTAATTATAGAAACACATTTTAGAGTTGGTTTTGGTCATAATTATAAGAGCAAGTTTTAACTTTTGTTAATTTTTTCCTATAATCCCCCTATTTATACTTATTATTATGAGCTTTTATATATATATATATATATATATGTGTGTGTGTATGTATATGTGTGTGTACATATATATATGTATATCTGTGTTTATGTGTGTCAATATATATGTGTGTAGATATATATGTGTGTGTGTGTGTGTGTGTGTGTGTCACACATATATAAACACACACACAGTGGCGGACCCAGGATTTTAGATTTGTGGGTATACAATTAAGGGTGGATTTGGGGGTTTAGGGGTAGCGCGCCCGGAATTTTTTTTAAGGAAAATTTTAAATGCATTAAAAAACAAAAAATATAAACAATAAAAGAAAAGAAAACTTCAACTTAATATAGAAAAATAATAATCGTATCAAATTATATCCGCTTGCTTTAAGGAAGCAAGTCCAGATCTGGAGATCTGCTTGCTTTAAGCCCGCAAGTCCATGCCCATTAAATAATTAGGAGAGTTGCCTGAGTCTCCTTCTGGTTCGAACTGGTTCGAACAGGGGACCTTATGTATGTGAGACTGAGGTTATAACTACTACACCACCCACACAATTGTTATTAGACTCCTTCAAAATATATATATTCAAAAAATTTGTGTCTGCACCTGCCCACACAAACACAAGTGTGGGTCCGCCACTGTGCGCGCGCACACACACAAAGACGGACATTCATGCTTACAGGGGGGCATGCTCCCCCCCCCCCAAAAAAAATTATTTAAAATTTTCTTTTTTAAAATTCAATATAATGTAATATAAAATTTTATATAGTTAATGATTATACATTTGGCTTCCCAAATTTCACTCTAGCTTCTTTAAAAATGTTATATGATCATAAAATTTTTTAATTAGTTAATTAGTATACATTTAGCCATAGGCGGATTCACCTATAAGATAAGGGGGGCAAGTGCTTCCCCTTGAATTTGGGGATTTTTTTTATAAAAAATTAATACATATTTGAATAATTGTCCACCCTTAATACATCAAGATTGCACTTCATAATCGGATGGGGATGAATGGTTGAATGACTGTTAAGTGACTTATATTGAAAAAGATGTATTTGATAACATTGATAATAAGACAATTATGATTGAATTCCAAAAAATAAGGCCTAAAAGGATGACGTTGTAATTATTTTTATTGTAATATACTTTTATTATTAAAATATATGTACTTGAACTTATTGAGTGACCCCTTCATTGTAATTTATATAACTGCATTTAACTTTGCTTTTCTAAATGACAGGTTTAATTTATAAAATAACTGTCTCTCTTATTATATCATCAATATTAACTTGATTTCATGAATATTTTTTTTATATTCTTTTCTTTTTTTGTTTATATTCTTTTCTTTTTTTAATACATTTAAAACTTTCCTAAAAAAAAAAATTAAATAGGGGCGCTACCTCCCGAACCCCCTGCCACTCCCTCTTCATAAATTTTCTGAATCTACCCTACATTTGGCCCCCCAAAAAATTTGTCTCAAGCTCCGCACACGCGCGCGCGCGCGCACACATATATATATATGTGTGTGTGTGGATATATATGTGTGTGTGCATGTAGATAGATCTATATATATACACATATATATGTTTATATAGCAAGACCATTATTTCAATTAGAAAGCGTGTGGAAAGGAAAATTGGTCGCAGAGATATGTAACGAGGTTGTAATTCACTTTTACTTATGTCATTTTAAATTTATATAAAGGCATTTTAGAAAAATGAGAAAAATTAATTAATTTAACTCATCTCCTTAATTCCTCAAAATCGGTTAAATAGTTCTTATAATTAGGATCAGAGGGGGAGTATATTGTTAGTATCAGTCTATTGATCATAATTCTAGCTGAAGCGACTAGTTTCTTATCTAAATAGCTTGTCCTAGTGTTTTGTTAAGCTTGTGTGATGACAAAAGAGGCACAAGACTGAGGGAAAAATAATGCGACTTTATTCTGATGTTTGTATTTTGTTTTTGAGTTTTTGATGAAGTTATATTGAAGATTAGAAGATGCATATTTAACCACTTCGATGAGTAAAGTTCATTGTTAAAATAGGCCCCTCAAGACATATTTTCCATGAGATATTTCAAATGAAGTTAATTCTGTATGTACAATTGTGTTGGGGAGTGCTAAACTATTAACTTCTCAAGATCAGTAAATACTATTCGTATTTGATTAGTTCTTCTACATAACAAAGTCCAAGTGTAACAAATGAGCCCTTGATATAATCTAGTGCACTGTCTTCATGTTTTCCAGGTTATTTGATTATATTCAAGCAAGAACAGCAACAAGCAACAAATTGAGATGACAGCACCTGTGATAACTGAAGTAGAACCTAGTGATAGACCTTTCTGTGAGTTCTCATTTGTGGTAAGCCTGTGTACACGGAAGTTCGACGGGCTCGTGAAGGATTCTAATGTTGGGGAGGAAGCTGCTTCATTGAACGCCAGTATTGCAGGCACTATGTGGGCTTCTGCCATTGAAAAGAGTCACAGAGCTGGAAATGCTTCTGTTTATACTGTTGCTCAGTATAATGACCCTCTTGACTATGATAATAGGGTGAATGAGATATGGTTCTTGTTTGATTTGGAGAATGTAAGGCTTTCTATCTGAAGCTGATTTGGGAGAAAACAAAGATAGATTGACCAATCTGTATCTTAACCCTATGTTTTATATCATCATGAACCGTGCAAGACACCAAGAATTCTGTAGTATTTTAGCGGGTTAATTTGATCAAGAAATAAAGTTGTTTTACACTTCCCAAGTTTCGAAATAGAATAAAGTGTTTTTACATTAAACAGGGTCGCTAAATGTAATTTTCTCACCAATTAGGATATTTATTTTTAATTCTGAGTCACTAACAATGGGGAAAATGCTACTGCTCATCATCAACAGTGCCCTGCCAGGCACGGTCAGAACCGGAAGCGGCTTAGGTTCAGGTGCTCCGACTTTAACATCCTCTTCCATCAAATTGTGTCGTTTTGGCATAAAAATAGTGAACCTTATGCTTTTTTTTAAAAAAAATATATATTTTAGGATCCTAACATGTGTTAAAAAGATACTTCATAATATTGATCGATATTAAAAAGAAAATACTTCATGATGTTGAAAAAATAATTTAGGTACTGAGTGATACTAAAAATATATATTTTTTAAAGTACCGGTCAATATCCTGAAATATTCTTTTAAGTATTTGTCAGTACCCTGATATTTTGTTAGTACCTATTAGTATCTTTTTAGTACTAACCAATATCCTAAAATATTTTTTTAAGATCATAAAATATTCTTTCAATATCGAAGTATCTTTTTAACACCCTTTAATATCCTAAAATATATATATTTTTTTAAAAAAAAAAACATGAGATTTTTTAATTTTGTGCCAAAAACGGCACATCAAAACCACACACAAGAAAAAGTGAAGATAAATATTAAAGATGATAGAATCAGTGGGTCCCTTTGATTGACAAAAGAGGAACTAAAAAAGTCGTTTCTAGCCACGTGTTTGGTCAGGAAAATCAGATGTTAAGCCATATGAACATTATTATAAGAATTGTGTTTATCAGCTTACAGTATTGTGATAAGTAACGTTCAGCCATGGCCGTGGCTCTAAAGAAATTGAAGCTCTCACTACTTTTGAGCCTCTTCTTCCTCGCATCAGCTTCAAGCTTTGCAAAAGTTCCTCCAACATGCCGGCGAATCGAGTGTCCTTCCTACGATGTGATTCATGCCGGCGACAGCTACGAAATCCGCCGCTACAATTCCACAGTTTGGGCCTCTCCTCCTCCATTTCTAGACACTTCTCTTGTTGAAGCCACCAGAACTGGATTCGCAAGGTAAATGAATATCTTCTCTCTCGGATGTGTTCTGTTGGTTTTGGGAATTTCTCTAGTTATTGGGTTGCTTCTTGTTTGTTTGTTGCCATAGTCCACTGAAGATTAATTGATGTACGATTTAACTTTAGGGACGAAGTTAAATAATACATGATTGAGTTCTTTTATGATTTTGTATTCGCTGCTCATCAATCTATTTTTAGTACTCCTCCGTAATTAATATATGAGATATTTAGGGTATTCATCAGGCATAATTTTTATATTTATTAATATTTTTCTAATTAATCCCTATCGATATTCTTTCAACCATAATTAAGGAGTAAAAAATGGAAATTAAGGAAGATGTCTAGAGTATTTTAGGAAATATATATTTTATTAACTAATTTTCTTAATCTAATTAAATTGGATAAATATATCTTGATTGCTATCGAGCACTACTAGGAGAGACACACGTTAAACTATTTGATTGCTATATATGGTCTATTCCCTTCATATTTTACTTGCTAGTCATTTGACTACCATCAATTTTGAACATCTATCTTTAAAATTCAAGAATGAAATTGATAAGATATATGTTTTTAATCACCATTAGATATTTCAAGTTAAGTTGATTATTGTACTCCCTCTGTCTTTCATATTCATCTTGGTCATTATGACGTAGTTTACATATTTGTCAATCTTTTCTCAATTTACACCTTATTGATTTCTTCAATAATAATCAAGGAGGAGGAGAATGAGCGAGGGAATTAAGAAAAATGACTATAATATTTTGGAAAAGACATATCATATTAACTAACTCAACTAATTTCCTTAATTTTATTTAATTAAATAAATATGTCTTATATTAAGGAATAGGGGAGGACTATTTTGTTGGGAAATCCTTAACTGTGAACTTCTCAGGTTCAGTAATCCTATTAATACTTAAGTTGTTCAACTTTGCAAAATAGCCTCTTAATTTGGATAAAGCTTTTGCATAGTTGAGAGATTTATATTCATTTATAAACACTTGGTAATATTATAAGCCTCCAATGAGATGAGCTGTTCTTCTCAGTAAGGATGAGAGCTTTGTCAATAACAGTGCATGGAGTGTCCGAAAGCTAAACTCAACTTCACAGTATACATCCAACTGGCATCTAATCTAACATATATACTCCTCCGTCTTTAATATAAGACAACTTTAGAGAGTTGATTTTGGTCATAAGTGTAAGACATAGTTTTCATATTTGTCAAGTTTTTCCTATTATGCCCTTATTGATGATCAACAATAAAAAAAAAGGAGAAGGAATGAGGGAATTGAAGAAGATGATTAGTTTTAGAAAATACATATCATATTAATTAACTTAATTAACTTCATTAGTATAATCAAATTAGTTAATATGTCTTATATTTAAGACTTATAATACTAATAATTATTCATTATTAATCCACACATTGTTTATTTTGATCAAGTGTTATCTACTATATGAGTTATATCCTCCAAAAACTATCTCTGTATTCAATGAGTGTCCATCTTTTTATAGAAGTGAGGAACAGCAGATATTTAGCTTCCTTTCTTTAATTAGAACACGGCATGCACCATTAATGGAAGATTCAATGGTTTTGGGATGACTTATATCAGTAAATCCAATAATAAATACTTGGATTTTGCTCAACATAGTCCTGAATAAGCACTGAATGAGCCTTTCATTAATCTTTTGCTTTGTGTTTCATAATGTTTTACGCAGGTTATTTGATTATATTCAGGGGAAGAATGCTTACAACCAAAAAATTGAGATGACAGCACCTGTAGTCATTGAAGTAGCACCTAGTGATGGACCCTCCAGTGAGTCCTTATTTGTGGTAAGCTTCTACGTGCCGAGGAAGAACCAAGCGAACCCTCCTCCGGCGAGTGGTGTCATCGTCGGAAGAGTGAAGCCTGTGTATGCAGCAGTAAGGAAGTTCAGTGGGTTCGTGAGAGATAATAATGTTGGCAAGCAAGTTGCAGCCTTGAAGGCCAGTATTGCAGGCACTGAATGGTCTTCTGCCATTGAAAAGAGCCAGAGAGGTGGACATGGTTCTGTTTATTGTGTTGCTCAGTACAATGCCCCTTTTGAGTTTGATGATAGGGTGAATGAGATTTGGTTCTTGTTTGATGTGGAGAATGGGAGGCATTTTGTCTAAAGTTAATGGGGGAGAAAGCAAATTGATCTTTGCTTTTAATTATGATGTCCACTTCTAATAATTTCATGAAGAGAACAATCTAGCATGTGAAGTCTCCATGAGCAAGCTGTAATAAGCGAAAACTCTAGGAGATATTTATCATTTCTTGAAGTTTTAAGACAAGCTTGAATGGTCCCTTTCTCTTTCTTTATGATGTCCACAATCTCAAGATTTTATGAAGCTGTTTCTTCTCTCTTGAATCACTTTCCACACTCACATTTTCACCAGGATAGGTGAAGCATGAATTTAGTGACTCGAGCAGCTTATTTGAATTAATGTTTCTAAAATTTACTTTTATTGATTTGAGAGACATTATATTTTGAATTCTCTGACGTGCCATCTCATCTCTCTCAACCTAAGGTTTCAAAATTCAAATCTCTTGCTCTTTCCCCACTTTATTTCTCTCTTCTTCATCAGATTCTTCCTTGTGCAGCACAAGTGATCATTGTGTCACTGCCAGAAATCACGCCTCCATTAGAATCCAATGTGTGTGGGAGCATTTTGCATGAAGCTTCTTCCTTTTTTCTCATCGCCGCAAAAGGGGGTTTAATTTACTGGTCCAGCCGCTCTCTTCTTTGTCCTTCTTCCTCTATACTATATGCGAATATGTTCACGTCTTCCCCTGGGTTGTATTTGGTCCTAAATAGACTTTCTCTCTCAGAATTAATAAGTTTGTAGTTTTAAAAAGTGTTTTTTATTGATTGCACACATTAAAAAGTTTGGAGGTAGTATTTACTTTTTTTGCTCGGACACATGTATCTTACTATTGGAAGCAATCATTCGAGACATTGTCGGACACTAAATAGTGATTACCTCTCAACAGGGATTTGAGTCTTTTTTTTTATATATATAAAAATTTTAGGAAAGGGGTTGGGCTCACCTACAGTCCAAGGGTAGAGCGCTTGGAGCCCAATCCACAGGGCATACTGGTCAGAGATTACACATGTCTCCACCCCTGCCAGCGTTTCCACTGCTTCCTAGACCCCTAAGATGCTTCTCCCAGCGCCTTAACCAACGCAGGGATCAGGGATTTGAGTCTTGATTCACTACATTATGAAGGATTATTCCCTTTCATTAGACCCAACGAGCTTGTGCTTCCCGTGCGATGCACGGGATGAAAGTATTTCACAGGTCACTTAAACATATTTTGTTATCTAAGTGAGACAATTTTCTTGTCTTTATAGAACATTAAAACATCACAATCAATTAATGACTACATATTAATTACAAATGAAACATTAACAATGGTAAACAATAATATCCTCCAATTGATTCAGAGTACATAATACAAATGAAATCTCAATAATGTTAAACAACAATGTTTTGTAATCAATTCAGATTCCTAAATATCTCTTTGTAGATAACATTCCTTGTTGTGTTGTTGCCACAACCATTATCATCCACAACAATTTTTAGACCATCCATGCTTTTAACCTTGGATAATGCAACATATAATTGGCTACGTGTAAAAACTGGCTTGCAAAGATATAAATCAACATGACGAAGAGATTGTCCTTGACTTTTGTTGATGGTTATAGCAAAGGAAAGGGCAATAGGGAACTGTCTCCATTTTATACGAAAAGGCCATCTACTGTGAAGGATTCATGTCCATCCTATGAATGAGGACCTTTTGATTTGGATGTGAACCATTTAATGTGATTGCCTCAATGACACTCCTTCCAAGCTGAGTTATAAGGAGTCGTGTTCCATTGCATAATCCAGAGGATTGATCAATATTCCTTAACAACATTATAGGTGCTCCTACTTTCAATGTTAGCTTATGTGGAGGCATACCAGAGCAACTAATAGTGTCAAGAAATTCTGTGGTATAGAGGTTGTCAAAAGTATCACTATCTTCACTTGACTTACAAATTGAGTCACAACTGAGAAATTCATATGTCTCTCCAGGCAACATGGAACACATGTGGTCATTTATACAATTAACCATTTCAATAGTTGGAGCCAGGATTGCTCTATCATTGAAGTATTCGTTAGAGTTCAAATTTTCCAAGAGGTTTATGTATGTTGATTCCACAATCGCATGAATTGGATCTTGATAGCCTGAAATTAACAAATCACGGGGTATTTCAATTTCCTCAACACCATCATGTGAGTCCCCTAATTTGCCATCACCAACATCTAATAACCATCTTGAGAACCACACCAACTTATCATGATCAGTCCCCGAAGCAGAAGAATTCAACCGCATATTCTTGGTCAATTGGAAAATGATGCAATGATCCCATAGGTAAGAAGAATTGATGCATGAATTGACAATTGTGCCTCTTGTTCCTTTTGGTATAACTGGTAAAATCTGACGAATGACATATATTAATAAGTATGCATTTTGTTTTTGGAGAGTAATAAGCAATTAGCCTAAGAAGAATGACATATATTAATAATAGATATCATATCTATAAAAGAAGAGTAAACAATATTATTCATATAGCTACTGAATTATGGGATAGTATTATTCATATGAGACAATGAATCAGAGTAGTGATAAAACGCTATGAACTTCCTTTAATGATATAGTGTGAATTTGAAACAATATTATACTGGGTGTTCATGTACATATCATATCTAACAATGTTTATTTAGAATGATTCACCAAATTCAGTTAACATTGTTAGAAATTTGCTATGTTTCAAATTCTTTAGCAGTTAGGTATTATTACACGCATAGAAATTTGCTATGTTTCAAATACTTTAATACACACACTATAAACCTCCTTTAATACTTTATGGCCATTAGACACGCATAAACTGCCTTGCACTGAATAAAAACTAAACAACCATACAAAGAGAAAAGTAATGATTCACCATAAGCAATAAGAGGTAGTACCAGAAACATTACAAGGCATGTTCAACATCATCTGAGACAAATGGTTAATTATCATGTCCACAGTTAACATTTCCATGTATGAAACTACATGGACCAAAGCAAAAGCAAAATATTGTTGACCGATTAAATCATAGTGTTTGCAACACTTGGTTACAGAACATACTTGTGTACAGAATTACATGACAACACTTTCTCAAAAGAAGGAAATAAAATAGCCATCCATCCACATGTAATACAGCCTAACTACTTCTCTTGCTTTATCATTTTTGAAGCTCTTTCTTCAACCGAAGCAGTAGAAGGCACATGAGAAGTAGCTGTTAAGTCATCTAGAATGACAACATTCCTCTTGTTACTTGTCCTTATTTTCCCCTTAACAGGAGCAGGAGTGGCATGTTGAGAAAGGTCAGATACGGAGCTATCTTCAAGAGGTGTTACGGGTGGAGTAACACCTTCAGCCACATGATTCACAAATATATTTTGAGCACTGTTTTGAGTATCAACACGCTCCACAATTCCCTTCAGACAACCATAAATGTAAATGTTAGAAAAATATATTTAAATCCTTTACCATTGGGAGAAATACATATTTGATAAAGACATAACACGAGTAGTTGGGAATGTTTAAGTACCTCTGCAATAATCCTAGCTGTTACTATTTGTTCACTTGAAAATAAGCCATCGAATGCAAGAATACAAAGTTTGTCGCAAGTGGTCACCTTCTTTACTAAATGAATCAATTCAGATGCTGTCTTCTTAACCAACTGAATGACAAGTTTATCCCAAAAAACTGTGAAGTAATGGGTTGAGAAAGTGCACCCATGACAGGGGATTTTTCATCCTTTGCACTACATAAATACCTTTCTATGAGTGAATGGAAAAATAAATATAAATGGTAAATGAAACAAATAATAAATACCTTTGTATCAAATTTTTAACCTCTGTGATAGAAGGGTTAAATAATGCCCTAGTAGCATTGAAGGAGCTACACACTTGTGGAGTACCTGTAATGAAGTGTAATGAAGCTTAGTTTAGTTGATGTAATATGATGTGCTTCTAACTATAAAGTAATGAATTGCTCGGTATTACCATCCTCAGAAAATCCAACTCTTGCAAAGTTCAATAAAACCACAACCTGGACTTTCGATTCTGGAGGTAAGCCATATAGGCATCTGAAGCACAATTATCAAATAACGTGCACTCCACTTCATTGTTCCTGAAATTTGCAATCATTACCTACTATGAATATGAATATAAGAAAACATGTCATTGGGTAAATCTATTAAATATATTGATATTTGCATTACTCAGAGTCAGCCAGTAACAGACGTAGCCTATTTTTCGTCTCATTGCCTCAGCGGAACTCATCCAATGTGCCAACATCCTTCACAAAAGCCAAGACATCCGCCAAGAAACACAATGAAGAAGTAAAAATAGTCATGAACATTGGTATGTCATAAAGAGATCAATAAAACATATAAAACACCTTGAATATTCAAGTACCAAGAAAAATACACAAATCACAACTTGGTATCAATCAGTAACAAACAACTAAAAATATGTGAAGACCATGTAAGCTAAGCCCATCGTTTGTATATTATTCAATTTTCAAAAAATGCAATAAAGCTAAGCCCATCGTTTCTAACATCTTCAACCTTCCCAACAAAAATCTGGATAATTAGTTCAAACATAATGGGATCACGGAACAAAACAGTATTTTCACCTTAGAAATAACAGAACATTGGAGGAGAATAGAACATAACTATATGGCAAGTGTTTCATTGGCATGTCATATAGCCATCTTGAATATTCAGTACCAAGAAAAATAAAAGCACAAATTCATTGAATTACATTCCAAAGGCTTTCCTCTTGTGCAGTGATGACATACCAAAAGGTGATAAATAGAAGAGATTGATAAATGACACAAAAAATATACACTTCAATTGTGCACAAGGGAAAGAAGCAGAACTAAAAAACTCCTCCATGGATGGTAAATGGACATGATAAATAAAAAGCATGTATTTAATATCTAGAATCAAAGGCCTTAATGGTAAAGAATTTAATATCCAGAAGCATGTATTTAATATCCTGAATGAAAGACCTTAATAGTACAGAGTTTAATATCAAGAAGCATGTATTCTATATCACCACTATTATATCAAATGAGTTTCAGTACAATTATGCCCAAGGGAAAGAAGCAGAACTAAGAAACTCCTCCATGGATGGTAACATGACATGATAAATAAAAAAAGGAAAAATTCAATTTATCTAACACGACATGGAAAAGCATGTATTAATATCTAGAATCAAAGGCCTTAATGGTAAAGAATTTAATATCCAGAAGCATGTGTTGAGTATCCTGAATGAAAGGCCTTAATAGTACAGAGTTTAATATCAAGAAGCATGTATTCTATATCAGCCACTATTATATCAAATGAGTTTCAGGGACTTGGATGATATCAAATAAAAGGCTATAATCTAAGAAAAGGATGATTTATGAAATAGCATATGTAATCTTAGACTTGTGGATGGAGAGATATGTGTGCGTGCAAAATACAGATGTTCTACCGATGAAAGAAGCAACAAATCTATTAAAAAAAAAACTAGTTTCAAAAAGAGGGTAAAAGGCATGACATGTCAAAGTGTATTTGAAGCATATTAAATGAATTATAAGGGCTAACTTGAGGTATTGCATTTAGTCAGAAAATCAATATACTAAAGATGCATATTAATGAGTAAAGGGCTAACTTGAAGTCATGCATAAAAAATCTGACCAAATCTATATTCTGCAAAAGGGTTGAAAAATTCATATACTGTCTTGAAAGGCAAAGGAATTTCTTCTTAAGGAAAGTAAAGAATTGCAGAAACATACAGTCAAAAAAGATGAAATATAGTCATGGGTGGTAACACGACATGATAGATGAAAAGATAAAAAATTCAATTTATCTAACAGCTAAAGACGAAATTTAAAGCAACAATATAATCATGAGTCAAAGACCTTAATGGTTTAATATCCAGAAGCATGTATTTGAAAAGAATGTATTTTGAAAAGCATGCATATAATATCTAGAATCAAAGGCCTATATGGTAAAAGCAGAAGCATGTATTTAATCAAAGGCCTATATCCAAAAGCATGTATTTAATATCCAGAATCAAAGGTGTTATGGTACAGATGTTCTACATTTTTTTCCTAGTACTGTCATGTTGCTTTTATATTAGTTTTTGCTCATTTCTTACCTCTAGTCGTTGTGTTCAAATTCCCTTTGGTCTGTAAATCTTTCCTGATGATATGTTTAGAAAGAGAGAAATTTGAAGACTTGGATTTTAAGAGGAGGAATCAGCAAGTATAAACAAACTTGGACTAAGGTAAGGGACAGTTATTGTTGTTATTGATGATGTTGGCGATGTGGTTAATGATTGGTTGTATTGTTTTTGACTTCTTGTAAATGTGGGAAGCATGGTAAATGAAAAGGCAGAAGTAAATTGCTCTTAGCCTCTGATCTTCATCATCGTATAGATAATTAGATATAGATAGCATTAGAAAGAAGATATAATCAAAAATGATTTGACAAAAAATTGTTTGACAATGCAAGTTGGTTCCAAAAAAGATTGAAATTTTTGCATCACTTTCCCCTGTTTTTAGAGTCAGGTTATACAAACTTTCATCTGTTATTTTTTTTTTTTGGGTGATAAAAGCACATGGTTCATGGAGAAAAATAAAACACGCTCCACAAAAGAGACGATTACAGTCCATTGACAGTGCAAATCAAAAGTTAAAGAAAGGTCAATAGGTCACTCCTATCTCAAGCTTTTATACTTTCCCCAGACTTCACCAAAAAAAAAAAACTTCGTATAGATATGAGTGTTCGTTTGATATGTATGGTCCATGGAGAAAAAGTTCAGTATTATCTTTCATAACCGAACAGTTACATATTGCATCACCTATAGATATGGAAACTTCAATGCTGATAAATGAGTTGCTAATGAGTTTCATAACAACATTGATAACATATTTCATGCAATGTTTTTAGTGCTGATAAATGAGTTTAAGTATGAAAAGCATCACACATAGCATAATAAACCAGATATGAAGGATGACGAAAAAACAAATATGAAGTATAACATACCAATAAGATTATCCACAGGATGACGGAAATCAATTTTCATGATTTCTAGTGGCTCTGTACTGATTAATATTTGAAGTGACCTCAAAGTTAGTAAACTTGTAAATTTGGCCTTCTTTAATGGAGAGGTGAAATCTAGGTAGAAGGTTCTTGTTTTGCACACTTGCTTGAATTGTCCTACCCTGAGTTCATTTGTAAATAGAAAAACACAGTAATTATTAGTTCATTAATCAATTAATTGAAACAGACATCCTCATCAATCAAGACTCTAACTACAAAAGATATTGAAATATACCTCCTCATCAATCAGGACCATCGTAACACAAAACAATTCAGCTGGGGCAGATTTTTGGTAAACATTCCATTTACGGAAGACTCTAACTACAACAGCCCACCGATCAGTTGAATCATCCAAGTCCTTAAGTGAAGCACGACGCACCATGGTGAACAATATAGAAGAAAAGGATGATGTATGCTGAGGATTGAATCAGAACTGATGATGATGATGAATACAGAGAAAGAGGTTGAGTCCTTTTATGGACGATCAAAGGTGAAAATTTCGTTGGAGTAAATTTGAAATCAGTTTCGATGCTTAACGGGTGGAGATCATGACACGTTGGAGATCCTTGTCGAAAGGAATTACCAACGTCTTCGATGGATCCAGCAGCAACGTTAAGAAAGCAGGTCCAAAGCAAGTTGCGCAGTCGGGCGGCGAGGAGGTTGAGCGGCGCACGGAAGTCTTGCCGAAAGGAAGCCCCAAAGCCGGAAATGTCAGAGATGGTGTTTCAATACTCTGGGTCACTCTGAGCTTAGGGTGCTGGGATAAGGTCTGTTGTAATCGATCTACCCAAACTCGCAAGATATGCATGTAGCTTAGGGCAAAACGTGCAGGAGTCGTAGGATTGAAGAAGGAAGAGTGGTTGGAGAGATTTCTATTCCTCTTTCTCTTTGTTGTTAGCGTGAGAAAGAGGATTGTGAGCAAAAAAAAGTGATTTCTCTGTCAGAATCAAAGTGATTTGTCTTTGTGAGGGAAAAAAAAGGATTGAAGAAGGAAGAGTGGTTGAAGAGATTTCCGGCTCCTCTTTCTATTTGTTGTTAGCGTGAGAAAGAGGATTCTGACAACAACAAAAAAGTGACCAGACTATTAGACCATTAGAAAAGAAAAAGTGAGAGAGATCAATGAGGAAGAGTGATGCGACATGACCAAACAAATAAACAAACATGAGAGAGAGAGAGAGAGTGACAGGAAGGGAGAGAGAAGGAAAAGAAGGTGGATGAGTGAGCCGATTGGGGAATATTTTAGTGAGAAAATATTGCATCGGCTTAGCTACAGTAAATTGTGAGAGGAGCCATGTATAAGCCATTTTTTGATCACCTTGTGGGATGACATTTTATATATATATTGATGTCTGGTGGTAGTCCTTACTTTTATAAGTAGACCAGCCAATTGGGCCTTCGAGCAGGCCTCCAAATTAATGAGCTTTGCATGATTCCATCATCTTTTGCTCTCCTCTCGACACATGTGCTGTCTTTGTTCCACTCCCTACATCTTTTGTCTTCTCATGAGTGACTAAAGTATCATCCTTTCTATCAGACCAATTGGCTTTCCCAAACGAGCTAGTAAGTTGCATCTCCACAAAGGAAGGAAACTGACCTATGTGCAAAGTTGAGTGTGTTGTTTATTTTCGCCCTGGCAACTTACTTTCTTAGGTTATGTACTGTCACTTAATAGCTTCTCAAAAGGGAATTCCTTCTATCCTTTATGTAAGATCTCGTTTATAGTGTATATTGCACTACTAACAAGATCTTATATGAAGGGCATGAGGTAGTAACATTTTGTGCGATGAGCTCCAGTCTACAATATAACTATATAAGTCATTTTACCTAATTTATTATAATCAATAAATGATTGTTAACTCATTAAATTTGTCTTAAATTAAAAAGAAAATTCCAACTTTACCCATATTCATGAGGTATTAAAGGGGAGAGAAAAAATAAGGAGCCATATTTGAACATTAATTATTGGGGAAAAATTGACAAATAAGCATTAATTGCTCTCCAAGTGACTTATATTATAGACCAAGTGATTCTTCCAAAAGTGACTTGTATTGTGGTCCAGAGGAAGTAGACGGATCAATGAGTTAATGCTTAGGTTGTTTGTATAGTGAGGTTATAATTGTGAAGTTGATATTAGTATTAAATATAAGACATATTTTCCTTATTTGTTAATATTTTTCTATTTTACCTTTATTGATATTCCTCGACCATAACCAAATAAAAGAGAGATAGATGAAATTAATTAAGGAAGATGGTTACAGTGTTTCAAAAGAATGTTATATTAACTATCTTAACTAAGTTTCTTAATCTAATTAAATTAGGTAAATAGGTTTTATATTAAGAATTAGATATAGTAGTTTTTTCAATAAACATTTTATGTCATACTATTTTTTATTTGAAATCTGCTCTTATTTATAGTTCTTTTTTTAAAAAAATTAGTTTTTTTCTTCTTGTTAATACAGAATTTATAATTGCAAGAAATAGATTTCGATCCATATGAATACATTTTAGACATTTTTATTGGTTGGAGCAAAATGTTGCATTTGCAACCGTTCAAGGGCGAAATGAGTTCAAATTTACGCAGCAATCGTTCTCACCAAGATAAAGTATCATGATGGGACATCAAGTTTTTTTAACGACAAAACAATACTCCAAACGTTTCACCTGAGACCAAATAATATTCCAAACGTCTCACTTGAGAACAAATAATACTCCAAATGTCTCACTAGAGAGAAACAACAAACGGGTCACAAAAGGAGGCCCAAACATCAAATAATTGCCAAACACCTCACTAGAGGCAAAGAACAGACAAGTCACACAAGGACCACCAAACAACAAATAATTGCCCAAAACGTCCAACTAGCAGAAGTCGCAAAGCACAACAGATGCCAACACACGAAAAAACCAACTTGAATCAAGAAGAACCACATAAGCCAACCACGTAACAAGATGGCAACACAACAATCTGTAGCAAGAGCAACACGTGTGCACCCACACGCCGCACTCGTCACAATTCACCATCTCCTCCCTATCGTTAAAATTTCCACCACATAGAAATTCTTCAGCAAAAAATAAACGAAAAACCTAAATTGTACCACCACAAATTATTCCATGCCAAAGCAACCCGAACAGCAACAATCAGCAGCCTTGGGGAATTGGGACCCCTTTTTTTTCAAAATTTTCTATCACCACGCAACACACATACTCTCTCTGTGAATAGTGATGAGTCATAGTCACTGTTCTATCAACAGTACCAGACTCATTACTGTTCGCAGAACAATACCAAATTCAAAGGAAGAATAAAGGAACCTGAAGCTTTGATATCATGTAATTGGATAATCTGAATATTATTTATTCTTTTTTGAATTAAAAGAAAGTACAAGGAGGCATTTATATAGGAAAACTAATAAGCTAGCTATAATCCCTAAATATATGGATCTACCGTAATCCCTAATATATTTTCTAACAAACTTATACTAAAATCGTTCTCAATAAGTTGAAGTTTGCTTCTGCATTTTGGTACCCTTCTCAACGTACATGTTGTTTTATTAGTGGGGAGGATAATGTATGAGAGAGAGACCGAGAAGAGAATGGGTTTTGATATTTTCTTTTTCAGCTTTTTTGGCTTACAAATACTGCTCGCAGTGGCGGAGCTTGGCATTAAAATTTGGGGGGGCCAAATAGTGGTAGGGGGATTCGGGGGTTCGGGGGCAGCGCCCCCGAAAATTTTTTTTTAAAGGAAAGTTTTATATTCATTAAAAAATGAAAGAATATAAATAAGAAAATAAAATAATATAAAAAAATTACACCACAAACATTAGAAGGTTTTTAATTTATGTGATTGTGAATCTTTGGTTCAACCATGACTTCATGTAATTGAACACCACAACATTGGAAGGCAAGAGGCCGAGGTTTAGAATGAAAAATCAACAAACTTCATCTACAGTGTAGTGTAAAATGGGTGAAAGCATACTAAAGAATACACCACAAAAGTAAATTTCACCGATAAGCTAAAAATTTCGTAATTAGAATGAAATATAGAAAAAAAAATGACAATATTAACATAAATTATATAAGACCCCACATGGAATACAACTTGAATTATAAGCCCCAAAGATATAAAAAGAGGGGGGATTTGGGGGGGCCAAAAATTTAATTTTACATTATATTAAATTTTTTATAAGAAAATTTCTAAACATTTTTTTTTTGGGGGGGCCATGGCCCCCACTTGTCCTAAGGAAGATCCGCCCCTGCTGCTCTGGTTCTATTTTATATACAGAGAGAATAGCTTTTCTAATATAATGTACGACGCCACTCTAGTGGCGTCAGATTGTCTGACGCCACTAGTGGCCTTTCGTCAGATGACGCCTTTGACTGTATTAGTTTGATAATTCTTTTCTCAAGTGCTCTAATTGGATACAATTTTTGTAAAAAATTCCTATATTGGTGTTTTTCCCTACAATTTAACCATTCATTTATTATTATATTATCTTTATTTTTATTTAGTATTATGTATATTAAATAGGGATAGAGTTATAAAGTTGTTAAATTTTATGCCTTGAGTTAATAAGATTTAAGATTTTCCTATGAAAAATGTTGGAATTACCTATAAATGCCCAGAGGAGTAAAAGTTTAAGCTTTTATTACTACTCTTCCGGTCCTTTTTGATGTATTATTTGGTAGACTTTTATACTCATAAATTTTGATGTATGTAAAATACAGATAAAAATAGAAAATCATTAAATTTTAAAACAAAGTTCAAGAGATTTAATTGTTGTAAACAAAAACTCGGAAAAAAAAAAAAAATCTAAACCCCCCATTCGTCTCTCTCTCCCATTCATTATCCTCCCACCAATAAAAACAGCATGCACATCGAGAAGGGTACAAAAATGCAGAAGCAAAAATCGTTCTGAAACTTTATTATACACATGGTTAAAATGAAATTAATTTTTGTCAGTAAAAAAATAATGATACTATTATTTTATTTATCTTATAAATACCTATATTTATCTTTTGAATTTCAATATTTATTTTATTTGTCTTATAAATCCCTTTATTTGTCTTGTAAATGCTCATATTTATTTTTTAAATAGCTAAAATTTTTTTAATTCGCTAGGCTCTTTTGAATCCCTTTATTTTTCTTACAAATATCTTTATTTGTCTTGTAAATTCCCTTGTGTATCTTGTAAATGCTCTTCTGAACAAAATAAAAGACGGGCATCATTTTCTTTTCACTCATAAAAATTAATTTCATTTTGACCATAGGGTGCAGTGAAGTTTCAGAAAATTTTGTAAGTTGATTGAAATTAATTTGCTACAAAGGATGCTGACTGAAATTTTCCCTTGTTTTAATTTAATGGAAGAGACTGACAAAGACATCAATCGTGCCAGGAATGGCTTCTCTCTTTTGCTGTTAATATCCGCTGCCATCTTTTGCTATAAAATGTCATCGTTTTGTATTAAAAAATGGGTGCAGTTGCTTTTTTTATTTTTGTGATTTTTTTTTTATACAAGAGGAAAAACCTTTAAAATAACAAGAACCTATATAGGGGAATCAAATCCTAGGCTCTCTTGTGATACTAGGGTCCTTAAAGACTCAGGACATATTTCTAAAAACATCGACGAGGAAATTCCTTTCTTGGCAAGAGCATCCACCACTCTGTTCATTTCTCTTAGGATATACTCAACCCTTAACTCCCAACACTTTCTCATAAATTCTCTAATTTTCTAGAATAAGAGGCTTCCCCTAGTTTCCAATATATGATGTTTTAGCATATTGATTAATTCCTTAGAATCATATTCTAGAACAAGTTTCCGAAAACCCAGATCCCATGCCAAATTGAGCCCCTTAATGACCCCTTAATGATAGCCCACTCCTCCGCTTCAAACACACTGTAAGTTCCCAAAAATGAGAAAAAGCAGCTACCTTCTTCCCCTCATGATCCCTTATAACTCCCTCACATCTAGAATAGGTCGCATATCTAGTAACAGCCCCATCAACATTCACTTTAACCCAATTTTTTTCAAGAGGTTTCCATCTCAAACTACTAGAAGAAGGAGGTTGTGGCTCACAAATTGTCTCCTATAACTGGGTAAAGCTTTTCCAACTTTTTAAGACAACTTTAGCTGGAAAACGAAGGTTTAACAAATTCCTCGATGAATATAGTATTATTTCGCCACATCCAGAGTTTCCAGATTGCCACTCCCCAAATTAGTTTTCAATTCCCATCCCTCTAGATCCCTAGATCTCTCTTAAAATTGAGTCATTCCTAGTCCCTTAAAGAAGTAAAGAACTGAGAAATAAAGTTAGGATAAAGTAATATGTACCACATGTCCTTCGCATATTTGCAATCTCTAAGAATATGCAACACATTTTCAATCTCATTGTCACAGGAGGGGCACATTGGAGATGATTGAGACCAAAGACTTCTCCAACGATTTTAGGAAGATGGTCATTAAAAGCAACCCACATAAAAACTCATATGTGTTGGGACCCTTTCCAATGCCAAATATATTTGAATAGGGACTCATTATCATTTTTCGAAATACCTTCAGTAGTTGATAAGCACTCTTCAAATAAAAAGCACCGTTGTTTGTCTCTTTCCAAGACAATACATCTTCTCCTGCATTCGGCATAGGCCACATGATAGAAATCAACTTCTGGATTGCTCGGCATGGCAGAATTGATGACAATTAAGCATAATCTCAGCATCCATGTGATACCCAATCCACAACACTACTAGTTTCCTCGTCCACAAAGAGAGGATGAAGACACACCTCTTTCAAGTATTTATCCTAAAGCATCCAATTATCATTGAAGAATTTCACACTTCTACCATTTCTAATATTCCATTTAGAACCTCTTTCGACTAAATCTCTTTGTTGCACTATAAATCTCAAGAGTAAAAAATCAATTTTTTTTTTTTTTTGTTGCACATAAAAGATTCTCATCAATTCTCAGCATGTATTTTCTAAATAATACATCTGCTCATAAGCCACTTGAGCCATTAATGAGTTTCCATGGCACTTTCACTCCACATACATCATTTAACAAAGAAAGTCTCTTAAACTTGAGACCTCCTTGGTTCTTTGGCATCAAAATTTGGTTTCATTTGATGGGATGATAACCATATGATGTTTCACTATGACCCCATATAAAATTCCTTTAAATTCTTTCCACCTCTTGACATATAGATATAGGAACTTTTGCTACTTGTATTGGATACAAAGGGATTGCCTAATAACTGATTTTGCCAATGTAATTCTTCCAACAATTGATAGACATTTTTCCTTCTAGGCTGACCATTTAGCTCTGACCCTATCAATGATGTACTAGAAGGTCTCAGTAGACTTCCTTTTTCTTGATAAAGGAAACCCCAAATATCTCCCTATTTCTATAGAAATCCTCATGCCCACTGCAGTTGCTATACTCTGTTTCACGTCATTTGGAACTCTCGGGGAGAAGAATATAGAGGACTTATCTTTACTGATCTTCTCGCTTGATATCCCACAAATTCTATTCAAACAAGACATCATGAATTCAGTCTAGACCTCCGTTGCTTCTCCAAACAGTAACAAGTCACCAGCAAACATGAGGTGTGAGATGGTAGGCCCCTTCTTTGAATCAATTGAATAAATTTAGCATTCAAACCCACCTCTATAAGTACTTGCTCAATAAATCCCACTGTATCCTATTGTAAGCTTTTTCAAGGTTTATTTTCATTGCCATTAAACATTCCCTTCCTCTTGTCTACTTCATGGTATGCATAATTTCTTGGCCAATGATGATGTTATCCTGAATTTTCTTTCCTTTAATTTGATCAAACTTGATTGAAAGATTGAGACAATCGAATCCATCAAACTTTTTAACCGTCCAGTGATCACCTTAGTGATGCATTTATAATGTATAGAGCATAAATATATGGGTTGGAAATGTCCCACACCTTCTGGCTTATCTCTCTTTGGGATCAAAGAAATAAGTGTTTTATTATATATGATTAGCAAGTTCTTGACTTCCTTCAAACATTGACTTCACAAAATTGCATAGAGACTCTCCCACAATGTTCCATTTAGATTAGAAGAAGATAGAAGGAAACTCATCAAAACCTGGAGCTTTATGAGGGCTATAGTAAACAGAGCCCTCTCAATTTCTTCATTCGTTGGCACCCCACCAAGATGCTTCAATGCTTCCGGCTCTAAAGAAGAAAAATTATTATTAGTAACAAACCAATTCGAACTTTCCTCCACCGCTTGATACAGGTTTGGGAAATAATTGACAACCATCCTCTTCAGTTCGTTCTCATTCTCGACCCATCTACATTGATCATCTTTCAGCATCAGAATCTTGTTTCTTCTTCATCTCATTGTTGCCTTCAAATGATAAAAGTGAGTGTTTTGATCACCTTTTGTAATTCATTCAGTTCTGGCCTTTTGGACTCATTTAATTTCTTCTCCTTTTAGTATTTGATCGAGTTCTTCTTGTAGTTCCTTTTCCATAAAACAGAGGAATTTTGAGGCAGGGTATTTCGGAGAATTTTGAAGTCCCCTTAATTTGGCTAGCAGAATTCTTTTGTTACTTTTTATCAAACTGAAACAATTTCTATTCCAGTCAACAAGGGCATTCTGTACTTCATGTAACGAATCGCCCATGTCTTTATTTCCTTCCCAACAATCTTTTAGAAAACTATCGAAAGCTTCATGTAAGAGCCGCATGGCCTCAAATTTAAATGGATGAGGCTGATTAACATTCTGATCATCCTGAAATTGCAATAACAGAGGGCTATGGTCAGAATATGAGGTTCTAGGAAGTACCTTAACATAGGAATTGGTTAGATCCAAAAGCAAATTTGCATTCCCAAATGCTCAATCTAGTCATTCAAAAAAGTGTGCATAACCGGAGATCATCGACCCTTTCCAGGTAAAATGCGGCCCCTGAAACCCCAGATCTAAGAGCCCACACTCCAACAATTGATCATTGAACCATTTTATTCTGTTATGACTACTACGCACTCCCCCAATCTTTTGGTGGAAGAAAGAATGTAATTGATGTAACATCCTCCATTTTACTTGACATAATAACTAGTTAAGGTGTGATCAATAACTTAATAATGCTTCATCATTTATCAAAATATCCAAAATAAACCAGAGTATGCAAAATAAGCCCTAACGTGGCAATATACAATGATCCAACATATACCAAAAAGATGGAAGCACTACTATTGACAGAAGTAGCCTAAACTTCCGAAGTCTTCCCTGATGGACCCGCACGGGAATTATCTCCTGAAAAATGTTGGTAACCATTAATCCAACTCATTACAAATACTAATATGTGTTCGTGAAGTGCTAAGTGGAACATAATATATAACAAGATAATAAAAATATAATTCACTAATATTCACATCACAAATTTCATATCATGAATTATGTTTATAAATTATGTATCAAAATTTTCTTAACACAATTCCTAAGATGTCTCCCTTTAATCCAACCGAACCGCCTTATTTCCGCCGACTAGACTCATGGGCTAAGTTCTATCCATATTACTGGTTACTCAAAAGCTCACTAGTCATGTGATAAGGATCGGCCAAAATCCTCAAAGCATAAGTCCCAGATCATGAGTCTTTTCCCCTCATTGAACTAGTAGGGTGTCACAAGCCCTCATTGAAATAATGGGGTAGTCGCTCATTGAACAAGTGGAATAATAGAAAGCCAACTATCGTGCACCAATGGAGGCTACACCACGTGGTAAAAAAAAACTCGATTTATTCCCAATTCAACCATTACCATAATTATCACAATAAATAGCTCAACAGGAATTTTTCAAGATTTTCATGTTCATATCATGTTATTTAAATAATTCTCATATACATGTTATAATATCTAAATTCTCAATTCTTATACATATATAAATATATGCATATATTTCACAATTCAAATCATAAGGTTACGCAAGGAAATTTCTGTTAAAATATTCATAATTATTTCACAAAGTACTCACAAACAACATATCAATACACATAACAAGTGGAAAGTGGTTACGTTTCGCCGAAACTAACTATTATCACACTGCTCATAATTCAAGAGCTCAAACACACACCAAAAATCAATCTACCACAGTCAATTTACTAACAATTAATAAGTTTTCAAAACTCTACATAATCAAAATTATAACTTATAATTTCATATAATTCAAGATATATAAATTTTAATAATAATATATTATTATAACAAAAAAATTGAAAATTACACTTTAGTGCAACGAATTTCAAAAATGACAGTGTAGTCCTACGAATTTCAGAAATGGTAGTTTGGTCTTTCATATATCAAAACTAAACCGATTAAAATTCTCACAATATCTTCGCTAAGCCAAATAAATTATTTACATAACATTTAATTGGTAAAAACATTTTATAGGACATAAATCCTAAACTTCTTAAATAGAAAAATTTATTTTAAATTCCTATAACAACCAAACAATAAATCTAAACTTGTGAAAATTTATTATTAATCATCAACTACATATATATAGTATTCTATTATCAAAACTCAAAACTCTCTGAAAATCTTAACCCCAAAATTTTCACTAACAAACACAATATTACCTTCATTAGAAAGAGAAAAACATATAGAATAACTTTCATGAAGAAAATTTATTGAAAAGAAGCTAGTTTAGCTACTTAAATAATCTTATCAGATAAATAATAAATACACTAAAAGACCTCCCGATTCCTCATTCTCCTCTTCTTCTTCCTTACTCTTGCTCTCTCCTCTCTTTGACCGTGCTGTGTGTGTAAGTGTTTTAGTGTGGGTGTATTTATACCAAATCCCCCACACAAATATATATATATTTTAATTAGTGGGAGTGGGAGGAGTGGGAGGCGTACGTGCACTCCGGTGCACTCTCTTGAATGGTGGGAGTGGGAGGTATGGCGCCTCCCACTCTTTAATTTATTTTTATTTTTTTTATCCTAAAAATAAATTAGGATATTACAATTGAAGTCACCAATAACAATCCAGGGTTTTGAAATTGATGATGACAAATTCTTCAATTTAGACCAAAGGATTGATCAGAGGTTAATCCTTTTAGAACCACTTTATTTTTGTTAGTTAAGTTATATCATGACCCAAAAATATTTTTTCAACTATCTTAAAATAAGTTTTGGTTCATCAAACATCCTAAAATATTTTTTTTAAGAGCACTCGGTGTCCTAAATTTACAGTGTGTAGGGTTTGAGGGAAGGGAGTTGGAGAGGACCTCGTTCCTTTATTTGGTTTAAATTTTTAGGTGGGAGGGAAAGCAATATTTTGGGCTAAATTCCCTTCCCTCCCTTTATTTTAGGTTTAAAATTTTCCCCTTTCCTTCCCTCTAACATACCATACAATGTAACATACCTTCCCCTCCCCTTAAACCAAACGCACCCTAAGATGCTTAATATTATTAAGAAAAATACATTAAGGTTAAAATTGCACAACATTACTTTTTGACATCGGGTGACATTGAAAAAACATTTGCTATTAGGAAAATAAATTAGTTTGAGATATTAAGTTCTATTAGGAAAATTAGTTCTATCAGTAGCACCCAGTATTTTTAAACTAGGTTTTGATGCATACAACACCTTTTAAAAAAATTCCACTAAAACTTATCTTAAACTAGTTTATTTTCTTAATAGCAAGTATTTTTTTCAATAGCACCCGGTGTAAGTATCATATATTTAGGATATTAAGTGTTACTGAAGATATTTTAAGTGTTGAATGCGCCAAAAATTATTTTAAAATAATAAATGTTACTGAACAAAATATTTTAGGCCTTGGGTGCGCCAAAACCTACTTTAGAATAAATAGTATAGGCCCTGGATATAACTTAACTCAAAACATATAAAAAGCAACTACAACTAATTTTTATGCAAAACGATAACGTTCTACAGCAAAGGACCGCAACGGATACTAACTGCACAGGAGAGAAGCCATTCCCAAGTCCCAACGGTGCCTAAGATCAGTTCATTTACGGGTTCACACTAGGTGCTTTTCCCTTAGGTGCTTCTTATGTACTTTTCCATTATAGATTCTATTTATTTAGATTAGATTATATGTTGCATCATGATTTTTTTTTTTTTTTTTTGCACCAGTATCTCAAATTAATTAATTTACAATCCTGCATTTAGAAATATTTTTCCTCTAAGTATCTGGAAATTAATTAAGTTGAGATATTGGGTGCAAAAAAATTTTCAAAATGCAGCATATAATTTAATTTAAATAAATAGAATATATAAAAATTTTAAAAAAAATTAAAAAAAATGCCTAATCCCTCTAATTAGAGGGAAAAGTATATAAGAAGCACCTAAGAGAAAAACACCTAATGTGAATTCTTCATTTACAGGCATGTGCAATATGAAAGGAAAAAAAATTAAAAAAAAAAAAGAAGAAAAAGATAAAAGATGACAAAATCAGTGGTCACTTCGGTTAAAAAAGGGTTAAAATTATCGTTTTAACTACATCCAACACCAAAAATATTTTTTTAATATCTTTAGGATCCTAAAATATTTTATAGTTCAAATTTTCCTTTATAGGATTTTAACATCGTTGTTCATTCTCAAAAAAAAAAAAAATAAATAAAAAATATTAAGTAAATGTTATTTTTCATGTTTTCAGAACTGAAAAAGTGTTAAAAACTAGTAACAAAAATATAGAAGACTAAACTAGTACAAAAAATATAGAAGACTAATACTAGAAATAAATAAATAAATAATAATAATAATAATAATAATAATAATAATAATAATAATAATAATAAAAGGTACCCTAAATTATTTTTTAGATGCATTTAGAGTTCTAAATTATTTTGTGGTGCACTCAATATCTTAAAGTATTTTTTTTAAGTACGCTCATCACCTTAAAATATTATTTTAGGTGGGTCTAACACCCTAAATTAACCAACGGGAGTTGAGTCTAGTGAAAGGGATTAGTCCTTTACAACTAGCGAACTAAGGCTTAAATTCCCACTGGAAGAAGTATCCAAATTTAGTGTCAAACAATGTCTTAAATAGAATTGCCTCAAATATGAGAATGCTTGTTCTTAGCAAAAAAAAACACCCTATATTATTTTTGGTGTATTCAACATCATAAGTTACCCAAATTGTTAAGTTCATATTTGGAGGGGAAAAAAGGTACTTTAAGGTCATGGAAATACTGAAAAAATACTTAATGTTCTGGCGTAGAACCAGAACCCTAGCCCTGATGGGGCTAGGATGTTGATGTTGGTTGGGACTTGACCTAGGAGTGATTCCTAGGGCCTACGTACCCTGAAGAGGGATCAAAGTCCACGTAGTTCGAGGAGGATTGGAGGCGTTTAGCCAAAGGGAGTGGGGTGTGTGCTCTGTGTGCAGTATATGCAATTGAGAGAGAGCTTAGGAGATAGAAGATATGTACCTTTAGGGTTTAACTCTTATGTATAGAGTGTACCTGGTGGTCTTAGGCTCATGGGCCCTCTATTTGTGATAGAGATTTCCCTTGATTATCTCCTTGATTGTAGGTTGGTTATGATCTTATCTGATCTGTTGGCGATCATGATAGATCCCCCTGTTATTGGGCCGCATCACTAATGGGCCTTATATAAAATCCGTAATGATGCCCCCACCGGTAGTTCAAGGTTTTGACCGCGGGGTGTACGATGTCTTGAATGGATCGTCCGAGGTATCGCCCGTCTCCGACGTCTGTGTCGGGCTAGAATTTGCTGAGCCCATTTCCTTGTGTACGTGGTAACGTTGCAAGGTCTGATGAGTCGGGGTGACATCCTGCGTCTCGTAAAGTGCCATGTTGGCGTCCTATGGCTTGAGGACTGGTGGTGAATACCAATGTCCAAAAAAGGGGACCGAGGTAATAACCTCCGGTCCTAAGAGCGCCGCGGTAAGAACCGACGACCAATGGGTCCGAGGTGGTAACCTCCGACCCTAGGAATGTCGTGGTGCTGCTTCCGGGGTTGGCTCCGAGGGTGGCGGGGCGCCTGTGGACGAGGCAGCCCCTTCAAGCTAGAAGTTCTTTTCTTTTATTCTTCCTTTTCCTTTTGTTTCGGCGTAGGATGCCGGTTTGTGTGTACTTTTGAACAATTAACCTTATGAATGAAAATTCAAGTAATTGGTCCATTGTGTACTTTTAACTTTATGCATAAACTGCACATAGTCAAGTTCTAGACCGGGCCAGGGTCTTTAAATAATTAGAGTCCGCTTAGTACTCTTCTGGTGTCAGAAACCAGGTGCATGAGTAGGGGTGTCTAAATATACCACGCTACGAGGTTCGGAGTCGTTATCCGGGATTTTAACCAGGGTAAGGGCAAATTGTCACATGCTCATCCGTGGTCGTCGTCAGGACACACTTTGACCAAGTGGACCTGATCAGGGTCCAGTATGACTATTCGCCTTCTTACTTAGGTGTCAATTTCGATGCATCAAAATATATACCGGGTGCATGGGCCTCGGTGTCGGTTACCGGGCGTATGGACCTCGGTGTCGGTCTGCTTATTCAGCGAATCATTTAAGCACTCTTAGAATTGAACATTCGGTTAATAAACCCTTTATTAATTCTAGAGATGATTAGCTTTGTAAAGCTGACAATTCGGACATGAGGTGTCCGTTGCGGCATTTCGGCTACGACTAGGCCTAGCTATAATAGATCCTTAGCTTGTCGCCGTTCCTTGTCCTCTTGATTTGTTTCCTAGCCAGGTTTTCTAGAACGTAGGCTCCTCTGTTGAGTTTTTCCTTCATCCGTAGGGGCCGTCCCAATTTGTGGCCAATTTGCCATCTCTGGCTTTTTTGTTACTGACGTCGGCCCTTCGTAGGACTAGGTCTCCCCAGTCGAATACCCTGGGCCTGACCTTTCTGTTGTGTTTGGCCGTGATGAGTTGTTTGGCCGCCATGTCTAGGCCGTGCGCCGTGGTTCATCTTTTGCTTCCGTCAAGACTTTACGCTGAGCCCGAGTTTTAACTGGGATCAGTGTAACCGGGGTCGGCGTTCTTCTATTTTTGGAGGTGTATGGGCCTCGGTGTCGTTTACCGGGCTTATGGACCTCGGTGTCAATACAAGGGCTGATGACAGCGGCCTCGTGTCATTTAAGGAAGTCTTGGAAGCGACCGAGTTGCAAAAGCTTACGGTGACAGCTTCGCTTAACTGAAAAGCCGGGTTCAATGGCCCTCGGCATCCTTTGTTCAATGTATCCGGTTCCAACTAGGGAACACGGCCGGTTTATCCGAGTTTTGAACTGACCATGGAAAGGCGGATTTAACTGTTCTTTCAGTGTTACCGAGTTCCGAACTGGTTATGGAAACGTGGATTTAACCATATGACTTTATCTGGCAAAACTCTACACGGGCCGGATTTTAACCGATTTGGTTTAATCGGGGTCCTTCTTCAAGACTTGGCACAGAGCCCGATTTTAACCGGGTTCGGTGTAATCGGGTCTGCCTTCAAGATTTTTCATGGAACCGGATTTTTACCGGATTCGGTGTAATCGGGTCCGTCTTTTGTTTCTAGCAAGACTTGGCACAGAGCCCGGTTTTAACTGGATTCCGCGTAACCGGGTTTACCGCGTTCTGGTGTTGTAACCCGAGATTCATTAGTCCATTATGGGTGTCGTAACCCGGACTTCGTTTATCCAGTATGGGTGTCGTAACCCTGAATTTGTTTATCCATTATGGGTGTCGTAACCCTGAATTTGTTTATCCATTATGGGTGTCGTAACCCTGAATTTGTTTGTCCATTATGGGTGTCGTAACCCTGGACTCGTTTATCCGTTCTGTTGCCCCCCAGACCGGTAGTTCAGGTCTTTGAGCTGCCGGGATGTGTTGATTTACCAACCCGGATCAGATTGTTCGTGATTGTCGGGATTGCTTGCGTGCTGACCCGAGATTCCGGGTTTTAACTTAACACCAAGATTCGGGTTTACATACTCTAACACCGAGATTCCAGGTTGAGATACTCGAACACCGAGATTCCGGGTTTATTATTTCTGGATTCATACATGTAAATAGACTTGGTGGGATTGCTGGTGCAACACGGAGCCCGAGTTTTAACCAGATTCGGTGTAACCGGGTCCGTCTTCAAAACTTTGGCGAGCGGGATTTTAACCAGATTCGGTGTAACCGGATCCGTCTTCAAAACTTTGGCAGAGCCGGGTCCTAACCGATTCGGTGTAACCGGGTATGCCTTCAAATTTACTCGAGCGGGATTTTAACCGATTCGTGTAACCGGATCCGTTTTCAAAACTTTGGCGGGCGGGATTTTAACCGATCGGTGTAACCGGATCCGTTTTCAAAACTTTGGCGGGCGGGATTTTAACCAGATTCGTGTAACCGGGTCCGTTTCAAAACTTTGGCGAGCCGGGTTCTAACCAGATTTGGTGTAACCGGGTATGCCTTCATCCCTTTCGTAGGGACAAAACTCCACGCTTTATCCGGGGTCCAATTGAGGAGCGCAGATTTGTCAGTATATAATAGACTTGAACATGATTTTCGGAAACGGGCTTATGTACCTCGGATTCCTACATGTTTAAAGATTTAGAGGCCGTAGCTGTCATTACACGGATCTCGGACTTTAACCAGATTCGGTTTTTCCGGAGTCCGCTTTCAACTTTTGCACGGAGCCGGGGTATTAACCGGATTAAATTTAATCGATATGCCGACCCGACTTTCGGTGTGCATAATTCAAGCCTACTATATGACATCATAATTTATGTATGTAATACATATAAAAAATGAAATGGGTCCTACCACGTGAGAGCTAAGATAGGCATGAAAAGAATAAATGTCTTCCTGCGATGACTTCTCTAAAGCCATAAAAATGATAATAGGGAAGCATACCTTTGAATTGATATAGCTTCTAAAATACTTTAAATTGTCATGGGTTTGCTCTGAATCGGCAAGAAGTACTACGCAATTGAATTGCTCCGTGCGACTCCATGATTTGCAGAAGTTTCATTTTAGTCCCTCTGCGAAACTTTTTGAGATTTTCACTTATGTCCCTGCGCAAAACTTTTTAACATTGCAGAAAGGTCCCTGGTCAAACTTGGCTTTGACCATGTTTCTTAAATTAGGTCAGATTACAGGAGCCCGTGCCGCGAACCAGAAGAGGAGTTTCACTTTTCGGGACCTTCGACCACCTTCGAACATAGTCCGGTTTTAGGGATCTGATTTTCTTCCTTTAATTTGCTTCCTGCAGTTTGTTTCTCGGCAAGAGTATCTCGGCTTCAACCAGGACGACTTCGGATGATGAATATCTCGGCATTCACCCAGGACGACATCACAAGATGAGTATCTTGGTTCAATGATCTCGGCGTTCTGGATAAACATCTCGGCGGATCCTTGAGAAACATTCTGACAGTTTTCTCCGGCGTGAATCCTTGAGAAACAGAATCGGATCTGGAGGCTGGCATAAGTGGATTCACAACGGCTGGCGGCATGATTGTCCAGCTATCCCTCACAAACTCAAAACCTCAAATTCGACGGAAATTCAGGACGGACGAATTCCGCTCCAATCAACAAAATTGGTTAACACTCCTGAAATATGGGAATGAAACGACGACGAAGGTAGGATCTAAAACCTCAAGCTTCTTGAATTTTCCAATCCCGAAACACAGACCATTGTTCTTCGTTGAATTTGAACACCCAATTCCGTAAGATGAGAACCGCACCGAGTTTGCATTGGACTTGATTCACGAGCTAGAAGGTGAGTTGCTTTCTATACATAAATCTTTAGCCATCAAGGTGAGTTAGCATCTGCAATTGCGTTTTATACGACTCCGGTAAATCTGTTGTTAGAGTTTTATTTATCGCGAATGGATGACAATCGAAGCTTCTGCCTAAAGTGCATCCAAATTTTTGCTATGTTGATATCCCAAACCCTAACTATGAAACTCTGCAATTGTTCGTTTGGCCGGCAGGATTTGGGGAGGTTGACCATCTTTGGTCATGGGAATCGAAATTTACGGTTCCCCACGGACGGCGCCACTGTTCTGGCGTAGAACCAGAACCCTAGCCCTGATGGGGCTAGGATGTTGATGTTGGTTGGGACTTGACCTAGGAGTGATTCCTAGGGCCTACGTACCCTGAAGAGGGATCAAAGTCCACGTAGTTTGAGAAGGATTGGAGGCGTTTAGCCAAAGGGAGTGGGGTGTGTGCTCTGTGTGCAGTATATGCAATTGAGAGAGAGCTTAGGAGATAGAAGATGTGTACCTTTAGGGTTTAACTCTTATGGATAGAGTGTACCTGGTGGTCTTGGGCTCATGGGCCCTCTATTTGTGATAGAGATTTCCCTTGATTATCTCCTTGATTGTAGGTTGGTTATGATCTTATCTGATCTGTTGGCGATCATGATAGATCCCCCTGTTATTGGGCCGCATCACTAATGGGCCTTATATAAAATCCGTAACACTTAAGATGTTAGATACACCATAATATTTTAAAGCGTTGGATACACCTACAAAAATACTTCAAAGTACTAGCTCCAACTTAACTCATACAAAAACTAATTTAAAAAATATTGTAATAGTAACATATTACACCATAAAATATTTTAGAATATGCTAAATCTACACAGAATATACTCTGTTAAATAAATAATGGGGGTGGTACATGGAAAGGAAAATCATGGATGCACACGGAAAAATACACCATAATATGCTAACTAAATACTTGTTTTGATTAGTTTTTAGAAGATAACTTTTATGATTTACGGAGTAATTATGTTAAAAAGTCGTGAAAAAAAGGCTTCTGAAAGGTTCTATGTCTAACCAAATAAATGTGCAGTGGGCCATAGAAAGAAAAATCATATCTTCATCAATTTGAACCTTCCTTTGTGGATATATGCCCACAGCCACATAGTATTGTGAGTAACTTTCAGCCATGGCCGTGATACTCACGAAATTGAAGCTCTCACTGCTATTGTTGTTGATGAGCCTCTTCCTCGCATCATGGGCTTCAAGCTCCGGGAAAGTTCCTCCGATATGCCACCGCTTCGAATGCACTCCCTATGATGTGATTCACGTCGGCGATGGCTACGAAATCCGCCACTATAACTCCAATGTCTGGGTCTCCACCCCCTTCATTAAAGACACTTCTTTTGTTGAAGCTACTAGAACTGGATTCGGATGGTAAATTTCTTCTTCTCTCGGAGTTTTTTCTTTGGCCGATTCTTCTTTGTTGCCATATTCCATTGAAGATTAATTGATGTTTGATTTATTAACTGAGTCTTTTATCATTTTTTGACTTACGGCATAGAAATCTATTGTTAGTGTTTGGTCGCTGAAAATGCAGTCAAGTTCTCGCTCATTTGTGGCCTGGGACATGCATATTTAACTATTTGATTACTATAATTTTCTGCCTTTAATTTTTTAAATATCGAAAGACATATTTAGTGCTTGTTTGGGACAACCCCAAACCAAATTGGGGCTACCACGTACATATATCAAAATAAAGCAAATATGAGACAACATAATCAGGCTTTGGGAGAGCTACCCCATGCCCATGCTCGAATCTGACGCATGTAAAAAGTAAAGTATAAGTGCGCAATCTGTGAACCACGTAAAAGTAGAAAATGTCAAGCAAGTTATTATACCCATTTAATTTGTGACTGTAAATGCAATAACAAACATTTGGGTTTTGCTCAATCTAGTCCTTTTTCATGAATCCATTGCACTGTCTTTCATGCTTTTACAGGATATTTGATTATGTTCAAGGGAAGAACGATTACAAGCAAAAAATTGAGATGACAGCACCCATAGTAACTGAAGTAGCACCCTGTTATGGAGGCTTGTGTGTGTCCACATTTGAGGTAAACTTCTATATGCCAAAGAAGAACCACGCGAATCCTCCTCCCACGAGCGATCTCGTTGTGGGAAGATCGAAGCCTGTGTATGCAGCAGCAAGGAAGGTAAGTGGGTATGTGAGAGATTTTAATGTTGGGGAAGAAGCTGCTGCCTTGAAAGCTAGTATTGCAGGCACTGAGTGGCTTTATGCCATTGAAAAGAGCAACAGAAGTGGATATGGTTCTGTTTACTGTGTTGCTCAGTACAATAACCCTTTTGAGTATGAGAGTAAGGTGAATGAGGTTTTTTACTTGTTTGATGATTTGGAGAATGGAAGCCACTCTATCTAAAAGTTGATGGCGGAGAAATTAAAGCAAGATGTATATCAGTGTAAGTGCTTTACTTTTTCTTTGTTGAACTGTATGATCCAAAAAATTATTGATATTAGAAGGCCCACTACTCTTGTATGAATAATGAAGCTCTATTCCGTGTAATTGGTTTACTTTTTCTTTGTTAAACTGCTTTTTTATTTCAGTTCTTTTTACATTTTTTTTTTGTCTTTTATATAGTTGTTTGTTTTCCTTCAAATTAGACGTATTTCAACAACACTAGTGCAAAAATCGCTATTTAGACTGGGTGAAAATCGCTTTTTAGATCAGTTATGGATCAAGTGTCAATACAGTCAGTCTAAGAAAATATGTTACTTTTTAGACCGATTAAGAAACAACTCTTAAAAATCATTTTTTAGATCGGTTTTGTAAAATATAATGTCTAAAAAGTAAGACCTTTTAGACCGGTTGCTTAAGATATAAGGTCTAAAATCAGGTCTTAAAAGTATGACTTTTTATACCAGCTCTGGATTAGGTCTCAATACAGCCAGTATAAATGATCTGTTACTTTTTAGACTGGTGGAGAAATCAATCTTAAAAATAACTTTTTTAGACCGGTTACTTAAAATTTTAGGTCTAAAAAGTTCCCAAACGATCTAAAAATCACTTTTTAGACCGGTCGCTCAACATATTAAGTCTAAAAGTCAAACTTTTTATATCGGTTTTGTAAAATATAAGGTCTGAAATCAGGTATTAAAAGTAAGAATTTTTAGACGGGTTGCGTAAGATATAAGGTCTTAAAAGTTAGTTTTTAGGACCGGTTGTTTTGAAAACTCATCTTAAAAATAATTTTTACATATGATATTTTTAAGAGTAAATACCATTTTTGGTCCCTGAAATAACACGCGCTACCCATTTTGGTCCCTGAGTAAAAATAATGTCATTTTTAGTCCTTAGACAGTAAAAAAAGGTCCCTTTTAGTCCTTTTAGTCATTTTTTGTGGGCATTTTAATCCCTCACAAATTCCCAAAAAATCCTTTTTAGTCCCTAAAAAGAACCGAAAATGACATTTTTTTTTTACTCAGGGACCAAAATGGGTAGAGCGTGTTTTTCCAGGGACCCAAAAGGGTATTTACTCTATTTTTAAAATCAATCTTAAAAGTTAGATCCTATATTTTATACTTCACATATTAATTCTTTTTAGACATGATATTTATAACATCTTGTCTAAATATTTTTTTTTTTGTTTTTTCACATATCGACTCTATTTTTTTTTTCTCTCACCCACATCCAATATATATCTAACAACTAAAAGACAGGTTAAGCTCTAAACAACTTAATATGAGTTACATGTTTAATTATTGGAAATGAATATACAAATTGATCAATTGATGAAAATGGATATAATGCCAACAATATCCCAATTCAAGTTGGAACAAAATTGATCTAATAACTATTATTCATTACAGTTCACAACATTTCACAACCATCAAATGATGAATTATACATACATTATGAAAAACACAAGACCTAAACTCACTATTGGTCTAAGAACTCATAAATGAATTCACAACAACATTTACGGATGAAGTCAATATCTTTTTCAGGAAATGGATCAGTAAGATCAAACATCTGTAACATCAAATCCAGACAAATCATTAACTTGCGTGCTAAGTTAAGAAAAAATAAAAGTATAGTCATACAAAATTGTTAAAATATACATTTACCTCTTGAGTGAATTCAGTCATGCCTAATGTGATAATGTTAAATATGTGTCTCAACACATAAACACTACAAAAAAAACGACAATTAGTAGCGGTTAAAATGACCTATTTGTAGCGGTTTTAGGCACAACTAATGACATTTGTAGCGGTTCGAAAAACCGTGACAAAATCCACTGTGGAAAGCATATTTGTAGCAGTTAAAAAAAAACCGATACTACATACATATGAACCGCTACTATATCTGTTGCGGTTTTAGAATAACCGTCACTAAATGAGCTGGGCTGACGTCTGTTTTGAGCGCTTAGTCACGATTTGAAACCACTACAAAATAATGTATTGAAAATTTTTGCCGCCATTAATTTTTATTATTTTGAATATTTGTCGCGGTTTATAACCGCTATAAAGTTTCCCGCCATTTTTTTGCCAAAAAAATTTGCCGCCATGTGAATATTTGTAGCGGTTTGTAACCGCTACAAATGTTCCCGCCATTTTTTTTGGAATTTTTTTTTCCGCCATCAGTCTACTTTTGAATATTTGTAGCGGTTTCAAACCGCCACTAAGACCGCTACAAATTAATCCCGCCATTTTCTCCAGGAAAATATTTGAAAATTAGTAGCGGTTAAAGTAACCGCTACAAATTCATGACTGTTAAAAAAAATAATACTATTATTTATCGACGTAATTAAGTAATTATTAATAGTTTATCTTTTTAATAAAAATAAAAGGTATTAAAATATGAAATATAAATATATAAGGTGCTTGTATAGATGCAAAATAATAAGAATATGTAAGTATAATAAGAGCTAATAATGAGATAATTAAAATAATATTGAATGTTTAAAAAATATGTGTACAAATCATTGAATAATGTATGTGGAAGAATAAGGAAAGTTGAAAAATATATCCCGTTCAACTGCAAAATAACAAACATTGATTAGTATGAGAAACATTAGAATAATTAGTATGAGAAACATTAGAATTGATCCGGTTACACGGTACTTACCCTCTTCAAACAGTTTACCCCTATTCCGAAACGTAAAAATACTTGAGAAGACGGAGAGAAAACGTGGGTAGAAAAGAAACTGAAGCATATTAAATGAGGTTGGGTGGGGGTATTTAAAGTGGTGTCTGCGCAGCATTTTGTAGCGGTTGGGGTCGCACTTTTTGTAGCGGTTACTATTATTAGTAGCGGTTTGTGGGCGTGTTTGTAGCGGTTTATATCTGTCTCGGTTCTCCAGTGTTTGTAGCGGTTATATAACCGCTACAAATTATGTTCTGGATTTTTTTTTTTTTTTAAAAACTTGATAAAAAAAAAAAGATTGCATATTACAACATAGGCATTAAGTGTTTCTCTCAATCTTCTTCGCCATCCCTATAAAGAAAGTTTGCATAAAATGTTACGCGTGAGGTGAATACGTTTGAACACAATTAAAACTTTAGTTAAATGTTTCTATTTCATAAAGCGTAAATTAAAAAACATACCGAACTATAGGTAAATTGTCATCGCCATCTGGGATGAAGTCTTCGAAGCTGGCGGGCTGAACACTCACAATCGTAGGCGACGTTATCACCATCGCCCATGTCGTAAAGGTCCCGAGGCTTTAAGTGAACCACCATATTCCAATCCGTGTGCCTCTCATCGGTGACATAATAAACCTGATGGGCCTCTGAGGCAAGAATATACGGCTCGTCATCTTCAGACTGACCAATGTGAATAGGCCGGGAGAAATTCATAGATGTGATGCCTGAGTCGTCAGTCATGAGTCCCCTGGACGTTGTGGTATTCGCCCACAAACACTTGAACAACGTCACGGTGAAAAGGCCTGTGTAACTTATCCTAACCACATCAAGAAGCTTTTCATAATACGGGACGTCACCGAACCGCATGCTTCCGTCACTACTGCTCGCATAACTCCTCGTCCCAAACGTGCCATATACACCAGAGTTTTGAGTCAGCAATCCCTGATCTCGTGCGACGGTGCAAAACTTAAAACCATTGACATTGTATGCCGTAAATCTTAGGGCGTGGTCAACTCCTCAGTTCACGCTTCACATAACTCCTGAATTCCCTGCAATTAAACATGCAATGAAATGTGAGTATGTATAAAATGTAAGGAAATATATATATCTGTGTGAAATCCTTACTGAAGGTACGGTTCAAATTTGGTGCAATTAATCAAGACATGTCTATGTGCTTGAAACTTCTCAAGTGTCGTGAGTTTGAATTTCTCACTCCCGCCAACTGGTTTACCAACACGAGGGATTAACAACTCTGTTGCTGATGGCTCCGGTTAGGCTCAAGACAATCGTCTACACGAGTCAGTCGGTTGAATGACGTCTCAATGTCATCGAAGTACCTGGAACAAAAATACAAGACCTCATCCCCGATATAACCTTCTGCTATTGAACCTTCAGGTCACGCCTTATTCCTCACGTAAGATTTAAGTTTCCCAAGAAACCTATAAAGTAGAGAAGGAAAAATTTCAAGCAGCAATGGTTAAACGTGCGACTAGGGAGTAATGCTAAAGTAATTGTTTTTAAACAAGTACCTTTCAATAGGATACATCCATCAGTACTGAACTGGGCCAGCAAGCTTTGTCTCGTGAACAAGGTGTATCGTCAGTGAACCATGACCGTGAAAAATGACGGAGGAAAGATCATCTCCAAATGACACAGCATAAGAATGATTTTCTGCTGCAGCTGGTCGAGCTCCTCCACTATCAAAACCTTGGAACACAACTTCCGAAAGAAAGTACAAAGCTCGACCAAAACGAGAGACACATCGAGAGGCAGCGTATTTTTCATGGCCAGCAGAAGTAACTGTTGCATAAGCACATGTGAGTCATGACTCTTCAGCCCTTTAACCTTTCAGGCCTGCAAGTCAATACATCGTGATATGTTGCTTGAATACCCGTCAGGAACTTTTATTTTCTTTAAGGTCGCGAAAAAGATTTCCTTATTCGGTTTTGTCAGGGTGAACCTTGCCGGTTGAAATCTGTCATGCTCATCCGACAACGCGTCTCCACGAATGCCCATCTCTCGTAGATCTTTCCTGGCCTGCAGATGATCTTTTGACTTGCCTGGTTCGTTGAAAACCGTGTACAACACATTGTCGCACACATTCTTTTCAATGTGCATGACATCCAGACTGTGTCGGAGCAAATTATCTTTCCAATACGGAAGAGTGAAGAAGACACTTACCTTTCGCCATTGCTGGGGCGTAGAACCAGAAGCCCTGCCAGTCTTTGTCCCGGCCCTTGCCGGATCGTCTTTTTTCCCATACTCAACATCAACATCCTGAAGTTGCTCTATGATGTCTTCGCCAGATAAATTCCGAGGAGGTCCTCTTTTTCCTGTTCCCCATTAAAGAAGTCGCTTATCGTCCAAATCAAGGTCGCACGCAAGTTGAAAAGTGTCTTCTCGTGCGCGTCGTACGTCTCCACACCTACATTCCGCAACTCCACCAACTCCTTGATCAACGGTTGGAGATACACATCGATGTCATTTCCCGGTGCCTTTTTCCCTGGAATTATCATGGACATAATGAAGGAGCTTTGTTTCATACACATCCACGGGGGCAAGTTGTAGGGTATCAACATAACTGGCCATATACTATAGCTTGTGCTAAGATTCCCAAATGGATTAAAACCGTCGGTCGCCAAAGCAAGACGAACATTTCTAGGGTTCGCCACGAAATCTGGAAAGACTGAGTCGAACGCTTTCCACGCTTCAGCATCACGTGGATGTCTGAGTTTACCATCTTGATTCTTATCATCTTCATGCCACCTCATATGCTGAGCTGTCTTAGACGACATAAACAATCTTTGCAAGCGAGGTTTTAAAGGAAAGTACCTTAGAATCTTTGCGGGTTTCTTCTTCTGCTTCTTCCCTTTCCGAACTGTCCTGAACCTCGAAGTGTGACACATCTTACAAATCTCCCTTCGAGCGTCCTCTCCCCAATAAAGCATACAGTCGTTTGGGCAGGCATCTATTTTTTCGTAGTTCAAGCCTAATCTGTTGATTATCTTCTTCGCCTCGTAGAAGGATGAGGGAATGTCCGCGTCAGGGAATGCATCTCGAAGTAATTCCAAGAACATCGATATTGCCTTATCAGTGATCCCACACAGGCACTTGATATGGTACAATTTGATCAGAAAAGATAACTTTGAGTATTTCTGACAACCTTGATACAAAGGACGATCGCTCTCATCCATGAGGCTGAAAAATTCCCGAGCTGCATCATTCCTGAAGAAAACAGGTTCTTGACCCTGCACTTCTGCTGTGAAGTTGTCGTCTTGAACACCAAAAGCATCACGAACAGCTTCATTAACCGGATCATCTTGATGTACTTGATTTCCTACCTGTGAGGTTCGAGGAAGATGAAGCCCATATCTCATACACATTGCTCACCATAAACCTCCCAGAATGTATATGCTTCTGGGAAATGCTTTACAAGAAGATGTTCCAAAGCACAATCTCGTGTTTGCCACTTCTTAAACTTGCATCGCAAACAAGGACACACGATCTTGCCATTAATGCTAGCGTGAGAGAAGGCGAAATCTAAGAAAGTGTTCAATCCCGCTAAATATACAGGAGAACTACGCGACAGCTTGATCCATGACTTATCCATATGTAACAAACAAATCTAGGATAGAACATAAATGTGGATACAATGTTTAATTACATTCAAAGCAGAACCTGTGGTCTTTAAATGCATGGAATGGTTTGTAGCAGTTACGAAACTGCTACAACAACTGTTGCACATATACGACACACATTTGTAGCGGTTGAATCACCGCGACAAATTTGAATCCATAATCCCGCCATAGTTCTGTAGCGGTTTGATAACTGCGACAATAACCGCTACAACTTGATGACCGTTGACATTTGTAGCAGTTCTGGATGGAAACCGCGACAAAACTTGGCGCCCTTTCATCCATTTCAAAATTCAATTTTGTTGCGGTTAGCTTCCACAGAACCGCTACAAAATGTGTTTGTTGACATTTGTAGCGGTCATATAACCGCGACAAACTATGGCACCCAATTTGTTGCGGTTTATCCATATGAACCGCTACAAAATTTAGTTAAATATTTAGTGTTTACGGTTAAAAATTTAGGAAATATTTTTCACTACGTTATTTATTATACAGTCTATTTTATTTGACTATAAGTCACATTAAAGACGTAATATAAATGAGTTATAGGTTTTGAAATAACGTACCAAAATTAATGATAACAAATATTTAACTAAATCATAGGTTAAACAAACCAAATATGTAAACCAAAGTAAACAAATATCCAATGGTACAAAATGACTTAAGTGTTCAAGATAAAAACTAACTATCAGGAGCATGATCATCAAGTCCTGTCTCATGGGGGTCTGTCTCAGGGGGGCGTGCACGACCAGAGTTGACAACGTCGTCGTCAACAGTAGCACGTGGGGGTGATTCCTCAAAGATGAACGGAGGGGGAGGCTCGGGAGATGAAAACCGTGTGTCAGGTAACAGCTTTGTCAAGGCCACAGTAACAGCATTCCAGTTCTTCACATGACGATCGTACCAACAGTCGACGATCTCCTGCCTGCGCCTACTCCTGGCCTCCTCGTCGGCCCTCCGTGCAGCCTCATGTGCGGCAACCTGTGCAGCAACCTTCTCAGCAATGATCGAATCAAAAGCCTCCACTGGTGGCCTTCTCGAGCTGGAGGGTCCGGTCGCGGAGGAGGAGCCCTGCCTCGGGTACACCATGCTAGGCCTGCCATGCCCGGCTTGGTCCCTGCCGTGTGATGGACCTTCTGCTGTGCCCGGCTTCTTGTGTTCCTCTGCGACAAAGCCTACAAGGAGGAGGAAAAAAATCTTAATTTAAATTCAATTTAAATTATCAATTAAGTGAAACTATTAATTAATTTAAACCATATGTAAACTATAAATTAATTTAAATTACATTTCAAAAAATTAATTTAAAAAATGTACCTGCCCGTCAGCACCCCTCCTATATTGGACGAAACCCGCCGAGTGAGTTGGTTCCACGCCGTCTAGGACGTTCTCGATCAGCTGCTGCAGAGGAATAGTGCCATCTCCATTCATACGATTGTAGAGACGATTCCTTCGGCTCTTCCACCCTTCCCCCACTTTCATCAGAACGTACCTCTTATGTTGTTCACGCAGTTTAAACTTTGTCTGTATCATAATTTCATTATTAATTATTAATGAATTAAGAAATAAATAAGGAAAGAAAGAAACTAAAACTTATAACTATTAACATGTAACATTTAATTAAACAACATTGACTACCTGCAGAATTTCGGTAAACGTCTTATCATTTATTTCCTTCGTCACATGCTTCCAATCCTTGAAAAAAATCGGGAACCATGCCCAATTGCCGCCAAATTCAGTAAGGAATCGGTTCATCAGGTGACCACCGCTGCCGATCGCCTGGTCTGTGTGCTCGTTCCACGGGACTACGACCCGAAACCCGTCCATCTCCCCGTCCATCTGAGTGAGAGCGGCAACATCCAGCGTCCTACTGCTGATGTTCCCAAGTCTATCTGCAATATTACAAAAAATTGAATTAAACGTACCGAATTTAAATTAATTTCTCCCAAAAAAACTAATTACATATACCTTTGACATCCACTGTAAATCCGGTGGAACGCGAAGACGCCGGTCGGGGGTTCCCGTGGTTCCGCTGGTTTTCCTGGTCGAAGAACTGCTCCACCTCCGCTATGGGAATGTTAATATGGATCTCCTCATTCTCGTCTAAGTCGTCCAACGACAAACTTGCTTCTCGATCTCCCCCTACGATCCCTAGGGTCTCCGGGTTTGGAATTTCTTCATCGGCGAAGAGGTTGGCAAACTCATCCTGCCCATGAGAGGGCGGAGGTATATGTCGGGCCCCACGCCCTCTCATCCGGCCCCCTCTACTACTACTACTGCCCCTTAAACCCCTTTTCTCGGGGACATCTGCTTTTCCCTTTCCCTTATCTTGTCCAGAAACCATGATGTTGAAAGGTAGAAGTTTAAAAGTAAAAGTTTAAAGGTAGGTTGAAAGGTAAAAAGGTTGAAAACTCAAAACCGTTAGAAGTTGTGACGGTGAAAATGAGAAAGTACTGTTTAAAAACCGTTAGAAGTTTCGAAACCACTACATTTTGTAGCGGTTCCCCTAATAAACCGCTACAAAATTAAAAAATTTGTAACGGGTATAACGTAACCGCCGCAACAACTGCTACAATTATGTCTCGTTCTTTGTGATATTTTGTAGCGGTTAAGTAACCGCTACAAAACAACTGACGGTTGCAATTCTGTAGCGGTTACCTAGTGACCGCTACAAAGTGTACAGATATTGTAGCGGTTATCCTCCATAACCACTACAAAATGAATTTTTTTTCAAAAAAAATTCCAAACTAATTAGTTTGCGTCATAAACTAATTAGTTTATGGATCAAACTAATTAGTTTGGTACAAATATTTAAAATAACAAACACTCAATTCATTTTATTTTTTCTTTAGTTTTTCCAAAAGTGTCCACAGTAAGATTTTAATGAAGTAACCGAAAATAGTCCAACATGTCTGTGGGGATTCGGACTCAGTATAGCCACCGATCTCTCAGGAAAAACTCGCTGAGTCATTTTCATCAGAGATATAAACGCGAGAGAAAGGTGGCTATAATGAAACCCAATCTCCAGTCGCATGTTGGACTATTCTCAGAAAAGCAGAAGTCAGTAGAAGTATTTACGCCAAAGAAATGAGCAAACCTTGACTTCTGACTGAACGAATTGCCTCGCAAGGATGAGAGAGGCAAATATCTGCAGCCTTTATTACCCGAGATAGGAGATCAGAGCTACTGATATTTGCATTTCTTCGACGACCAAGCGAGATAGTTCATTCAGTTACAAGTCGAAGATTTAGTAATTCCTTTAATTGTTATAATTGATGTACGGACCCTAAACCTTATTTATATCGTGAATATTTGTAGCGGTTTTCCAAGAAACCGCTACAAAAATGTTGCTTTTGACGCGGTCAACGTCGCTCTTCCTGGTGACCGCGACAAAATTGTGTCGTTTTGTTTATTTGTAGCGGTTGTGGTGATGTAACCGCTATAAAATCACCGCAACAAAGTTGGCGCCAACATTGGCGCCACTTTTGTAGCGGTTATACTCAAATAACCGCTACAAAATTACCGCCACAAACATTCCCGCCATTGCGCGCCAAGGTGGCGCCAAATTTGTTGCGGTTTTTTTAGTCAACCGCTACAAATATAACCGAAGTCATGTCGTCATGGCTTCCGTTACTATTTAGTGGCGGTTTAGGGATAAAACCGCTATAAAATGGTATTTTGTAACGGTTATTCTTAACCGAGACAAATAAACCGCGACAAAAGATGGTTTTTTTTGTAGTGAAAATCCACATAAGTTTGATCCCGGTGGTTGCATACGAGTCTAAAAAAGAACATGACATAATTAAGACTGTATAGAGCATAGCTTATTGAACAAATTCATAAAGCAAACAAACATGTACTAACCTTTGGTATGATCCAAGTAGGGTCTTTTATCTCATGCACATGCTTACCACTAGTAGCGTGTCGGTCTGCCCTCATTGCCCTATCATCAAAATTACAAAGCTTAGTTATTCAAATGACATTGCTAGTTCAATACTTTATTTAGTAATAATAAAACTTACGAGTTTATGGTATTCTTCAATTCATTCCCATGTTTGTACTGAATAGAGCATAAGAAGACGACAGTATAACTCTTCTTGTATAAAAGCACTAACTGCCTATGATCACTTAAAAGTAAAGAATTTAGCATCTCTCCAATCCCTTGCCTAATTTAGCATACTAGAACTAACATAAACAAGAAATAAAGAATGGACGTGATAGGCTGAATATCTAAACATCGATGCATACATCAAATACGTTGGAATAATCAGAACATCACACACATATATAGGCTTAACAACCATGCAACCTAACAAGAATTAAGAAAGCTAAAATGACAATAGTAGTTGGTGTCTTGCAATGTGCATATTGCAAAAGATTAAAAAGAAAGAAAACTAAAAAAAATACTCAAACAGAATGGGCAGGGAAACTAGGTTAACTGAAAGAGAGAGGGAAGCAATCTATAATACAGTAGTGGCCTTGAGATCAGTATTCTAAAACAGTCTACCAAGCACAATCCTGAAACACATTTCCCATTTAAATCTACCTCTCAGATTCTAGCAGAGTTCTTTGTTTGTGCCACTCTTGACACAGCCTACACAATCACAACCTAGGGCTATGCAACCTAGATTCACTACTACAAAAATTAGGTCTAAAAGGTATGACAGGTGACAGTTCTGTAAATATATAAAGAACTTTTTAGACCGGATTATAGAGAATCAGGTCTAAAAAGTATAACCGGTGGCAGTTCCGTAAATATATAAAGAACTTGTTAAACCGGATTATAGAGGATTAGGTCTAAAAAGTATGACCGGTGACAGTTCTGTAAATATATAAAGAACTTTTTAGACCATACTTTTAAAATATGAGGTTGTAAAAGTCTTACTTTTAAGACCTCATTTTAAAAGTCCGGTCCAAAAAGTATAACCGGTGACAATTTTGTAAATATAAAAATAAAGTAATTTTAAGATCAGATGTTTAAAAAGTTCGGTCTAAAAAGTCTACTTTTAAGACCAAATATTTACAAAGGTTGATTTAAAAAGTCTAAAAGATGAATACTCTATTTTCGCGTGTCAGAAAATTGAATTTCGCTATCTAAACCTCTCTTCGACCTTTGACGTGGTAAATCTCGCCTCATACTTTCTTCAATCTCATCCTAAGGACTTCGCTCACAAAAATTTTTTACGCCATAAAAATTGCTCTCGCATCCTCTACCCTCATTGTCTCTTGTTTTGGTTTTAGCTTCTATAGGTTCGCAATTTTTGCTTCTTTTGTCTCTTTGTCTACTCCACCTTCAACATTACTTCAGTTTTTTTAAGCTTCATTTTATTCTACTTTAAGCAATTTTTGATTCAACTAATTATTTGCGGGAGGACCTGAATATTCTAATTTATTATTCTACTTCTCCAGGTTCGACCTGATTATTCAAGCTCTTATATTATGACATCGCGTCCTTGGGTTCGAATCAGATTTTACAAGCACCCGTTTGAATCTAGAGCCACGGTACGATGAACTGCTATGTTTTCGTCCTGTTTTGAATTTTTTTTTTTGGTTGCAAGCTTAGATCTATATAGACACAGCCGTACGTAGACACAGCTACCAGCCTTCCACTTTAATTAATTTTCCAGTCTCTTAAGTTCTCTGTATTTTGCACCTTGTACCTCGTTAATCTTTAATTCATGCTTTCATTTTAGTTTTTCTTCGATCAGTTCCAACCACAATTTCTTTCACACCCATTTGATCTCACACAGTCAAAGTATCAGATCCAATAAATTACCTCTTCTATATTATTAGTGTTTGTAAATTCTGGCTTTTGCTGTGGTGATAAGAAGGAAGTTCCCTCAAGTTTCTGGTTTGAGATCGGGAATTGATCCTGTAACTGGGCGTGCTTTTCGACTTTCTTTCTTTTTTCTTTCTTTTTTCTCTGTTTTTATTGAGAGTGACTTTTCAGACTGGATGTGAAAACACTTAAAAGTTTTTTTTTTTTTTGATAGAAAGAGACTTTTAATATTAGATGTGTAAAAATATCCGGTCTTGAAAGTCCTTTTTTTTGTTTTGTGATTGAAATAGACTTTTAAGATTAAATGTTTAAAAAGTCTAATCTAAAAAGTCTTATTTTTAAGACCTCGTATTTAAAAAATCCAATTTTAAAAATTACAGACTTTTAAGACCTCCTATAATGAGTTAAGACCGCGTAATGAGACGGTCACAGATCTAGTCTTAAAAACCTTTTTTATCCCCTTGTTAACTCAAAAAAATAAGCAGCAACTACAACCAATTTTTTATGCAAAATGATGACGTTTTACAGGAATTGACGACAGTGGATATTAACCGCGAAGGAGAGACGTCATTCCCAATAGTGCCAAAGATCAGTTCATTTACTGGCACGTGACCTATGGAAGGAAAAAACATTAAAAAAAAAAATTGAAGAAAAAGATAAAAGATGACAAAATCAGGGGTCACTTTGGTTAAAAAAGGGTTAAATTAAAATTATCGTTTTAATTACATTCAATACCAAAAATATTTTTTAAATATCTTTAGAATCCTCAACTATTTTATAGTTCAATTTTTCCTTTAAAGTATTTTAACATCGTTGTTCTTTCTCAAAAAATATAGGGAAAATAACATAAAAATACCATTTGAACTTCAAAATCTTGTTGGCAACAATAGTAATAGGATTAACAAGAACAGTAAAACAATTAACAACTCGTTTTTTTGGGAAATCACATTTTTAGGATTTTAAAATTCAAGTGGTATTTTTTGAAATTTTCTCAAAATTATATTAAATAAATGTTATTTTTCATGTTTTCAAAACTGAAAAATTGTTAAAAACTAGTACTAAAAATATAGAAGACTAATACTAGAAATATAAAAAACCATATATATGTGTGTGTCTAAAAGTACCCTAAGTTATTGTTTTTAGGTACATTTAATGTTCTAAAGTATTTTGTGGTGCACCCAATATCTTAAAGTAATTTTTTCAAGTACGTTCATCACCTTAAAATATTATTTTAGGTGACCTTAAACCAACCAACGAGGGTTGGGTCTAGCGGAAGAGGTACTCACATTTAGTGCTTAACAGTGCCTCACAACATGGCGAACTAAGGTTCAAACCCCTTCTGGAAAAGGTACTCACATTTAGTGCCCAACAGTGCCTCGAACAGAATCGCCTCAAATAGAAGAATACATGTGTTTAGCAAGAAGACACTCTAAATTATTTTAGGTGTACTCAACATCATAAGTTACCCAAATTGTTAAGTACAAATTTGTAAATAAATAAAAAAGTATTTTAAGGTGATGGATGTATTGAAAAAATACTTAGCATACTAGATACACCACAAAATACTTTAAGATACTGAATATTCCTACAAAAATATTTCAGAGTGCTAGTCGCAACTTAACCCATAAAAAATTAACTTAAAAAAATATTTTAATGGAAATAGATAACAACAAAAAATATTTTAGAATATGCTGAATCTACACAAAATATACTCTATAGATGAAGTAAAATAATGGGAGAGTGGTCCATGGAAAGGAAAATCATGGATGCACATGCAGGGGTGTATCTAGAAAATTATTGAAGGGGCACTAGTGGCGGAGGGATTAATTTTTTTTAAGAAAATTTTTAAATACATTAAAAAAAAAATATAAACAAGAAAAGAAAATAATATCAAAAAAAATTCATAAAATCAAGTGAATACTGCTAATGTAATAAGAGAGGTAGCTATTTTACAAACCTATCATTTAGAAAAGTAAGGCTAAGTGCTGTTAGAAATGTAGCTACATAAATTACAATGAAGGGTGTGCACTAAATAAGTTCAAGTACATATATTTTAATAACAAAAGTATATTACAATAAAATTAATTACAATATCATCCTTCTAGGCCTTATTTTTTAGAATTTCATCATAATTGTCTTATTATCAATGCTATCAAATACATTTTTTTCAATATAAGCCACTAAGCAATCATTCAACCATTCATCCCCCATCCGATTACGAAGTACAGTCTTGATGTATTAAGGGTGGACATTTAATTTAAAAGTGGTCAATCATTCAAACATGTATTAATTTATATTTTAAAAAAAAATCCCCAATTCAAGGGTGGGCACTTGCCCCCTAACTTGTACCTAGATCCGCCATTGTGCACATGAAAAAATACACCGTAATAGATTAACTAAGTGGATGTTTGGATTAGCTTTTGAAAAATGATTTTTACAATTTATGAGGTAATTATGTAAAAAAAAAAACAAAAAATTGTTTCAACCTGTGAAAAATGACTTTTGAACCTACGTAATTTCGGGGTTTGGATTGTCTCATCAGCCTTTTTTCTCCTTATCCCCAGCGTCCTAAATCTTCTCCGTTGAGATTATCCACAAGCTGAAAATGGGCCAACTCATCAAGCAATAAAAAAAAGAATATTTGCTTTGTAGGCTTCAACCGGCCCATTAACCTTCGGCTTCTCTCTCATCTTTCCGCTCCCAATGTTCTCGTGTTGCTAGCCTTCCACGGCGGGTCCGGTTTCTCTCCCCTCCCTTTTTTCTGCCCATCCCTCATTGGCCTCATCCTGGCCGTCAAAATCTTAATCCAAGGGACCATAATGGTTTTTGAAAAAACCGCGCGGTTTTTCAAAAACCATTATGGTCCCTTGGATCAAGATTTTGACGGCCAGGATGACGAAAAAAGACTATAAGAGGATCCTTTTCCGTTGCTAGCCTTCCACGGCTGCTTTTCCTCAATCTCCCACCTCCATTTCTCACAACTTATCCTCTTCCTCCTCTCCTATTTAATCATCTTTAGGGATTTATACAAGGCATCCGCTCTATGAGCAGTATTTGCTACTGTATTTGGACCACTAACCCATTAATGAATAGAATTAAGAACCTGCATGTGGAGATAGTTTTGTTCGGAGTAGAGAACTCGGAAAACAGAGGCAAGGTGGAAGTCAATCATGTCAGCACTAGCTTGGCCAAAACAATCCATCAAGGGGTTGGATTCATTTCTGGATAGCCAACTTAGATGCCCCACAGCTGCCTTCAAAGCATTGTATTGATATTCCTGTTTGTGATTCCCTGTTCCCAACGATATTACCAAAAACCTGTCATATAGCATCAGTGCTACCCCAAACTCTTGCTCTCCTATGTGCTTTTTCTGTTCGTCACTTCCGCCATCGCTACCAGAGTCTGCAACCAAATCATTAAACCAAGAAATTAATTATCAGGTTCAACGGCCTGTTAATTAGTATTAATTCATCTCATGTTAATTTTGGACAGGTCATTTGTTTGATCATAAAGAACTGGGTTATTTGCAGCAACGCCACCATTAATGAGGTTAAACCCCTGAGAACTTTGTTTTCATCATCCTTGGTCTCAAAATAGTGATTTGGAAGATACGTGGTTGCTGCGAATGTGTCTATGCATTTTCAACATGGATGACGTTGAAGGTTGAGAGTCGGAAAAGGGTAGAGAAGTTGAAGGTTGTGAGATTGTCGAAGATACTAAGCGCAGATGCAATTTTAATAGGTTGATGACTTGGCACATTTTGAGCTTTTGGATCATCTTGACGATCATGATTTAGGATGATGAGCGATAAGGAGAAAAAGGTTATGAGGAAATCTGTTTCCCGTAATTTCCCAAACACTCACAAACCAACTAAATGGGCAGTGGGCCATAGAAAGAAAAATCATATCTTCATCAATTTGAACCTTCCTTTGTGGATAAACGCCCACAGCCACACATGTAGTGTGAGTAGCTTTCAGCCATGGCCGTGACTCTCACGAAATTGAAGCTCTCATCACTGCTATTGTTGTTGAGCCTCTTCCTCGCATCATGGGCTTCAAGCTCCGGGAAAGTTCCTCCGATATGCCACCGCATCGAGTGCATTCCCTATGATGTGATTTACGTCGGCGACGGCTACGAAATCCGCCACTATAACTCCAATGTCTGGGTCTCCACCCCCTTCATTAAAGACACTTCTTTTGTTGAAGCTACTAGAACTGGACTCGGATGGTAAATTTCTTCTTCTCTAGGAGTTTTTACTTTGGCCGATTCTTCTTTGTTTCCATATTCCATTGATATTTGATTTATTAACTGAGTCTTTTATGATTTTTTGACTCACGGCGTAGAAATCTTTTGCTAGTGTCTGATCGCTGAATATACAGACAAGTTCTCGCTCATTTGTGACCTGGGAGATGCATATTTGACTATTTGATTACAATAATTTTCTGCCTTTTTTTTTACACAATTTTCTTCCTTTTTGAAATATCGAAAGACATATTTAGTGCTTGTTTGGGACAACCCAAACTAAATTGGGGCTGCCACGTACATATATCAAAATAAAGCAAATATGAGACAACATAACCAGGCTTTGGGAGAGCTCCCCCATCCCCATGCTCGAATCTGACGCATGTAAAAGTAGAAGATGTCAAGCAAGTTATTATACCCATTTAATTTGTGACTGTAAATGCAATAACAAACACTTGGGTTTTGTTCAATCTAGTTCTTTTTCATTAATCTATTGCACTATGTTTCACGCTTTTACAGGATATTTGATTATGTTCAAGGGAAGAACGATTACAAGCAAAAAATTGAGATGACAGCACCCATAATCACTGAAGTAGCACCCTGTTATGGAGGCTTGTGTGTGTCCACATTTCATGCAAACTTCTATATGCCGAAGAAGAACCAGGCGAATCCTCCTCCCACGAGCGATCTCTTCGTGGTAAGATCGAAGCCTGTGTATGCAGCAGCAAGGAAGGTAAGTGGGTATGTGAGAGATTTTAATGTTGGGGAAGAAGCTGCTGCCTTGAAGGCTAGTATTGCAGGCACTGAGTGGCTTTATGCCATTGAAAAGAGCAACAGAAGTGGATATGGTTCTGTTTACTGTGTTGCTCAGTACAATAACCCTTTTGAGTATGAGAGTAAGGTGAATGAGGTTTATTTCTTGTTTGATGATTTGGAGAATGGAAGCTACTCTATCTAAAAGTTGATGGCGGAGAAATTAAAGCAAGATATATATATCTGTATAATTGCTTTACTTTTTCTTTGTTGAACTGCATGATCCAAAAAAGTGTTCATATTAGAAGGCCCACTACTCTTGTATGAATAATGAAGCTCTATTCCGTGTAATTGCTTTACTTTTTCTTTGTTAAACTGTTTTTTTTTTCAATTCTTTTTACATCTTTTTGTATTTTATATAGTTGTCCCCCCTCCTTCAAATTAGACGCATTTTAACCAGGTTTAAATGATGGGAAATAAGTACAATCAGGGATGAGAATAGACCAGTCTAATTAATTCTTAAGCCCATGACATGAGCTTGTATACAAGTTTATTTCTTAAGCTCAAGCCTAAACATATGAATGAAAGACCAGACTTAAAGCCTTTTTAAAGGCATATTTAAATACAAAAGACTCTTGAGTCTAGTGGTGTAAGATGTACTCTTTTTTCTTTCTTTCTTTCTTTTTTTTTGATATAAAAATTTTAGGAAAGGGGTTGAGTTCACCTACAATCTAAGGGCAGGGCGAAGTCTCTCTTCCTCCTAGGTGATACCAATGTTGGGTAGAGTGAGCTGTCTATTACCCTCAGACGTTTACTTAGGCACCCAAGAGTTAGGATGCCTCCCCCAATGTCTTGATCAACTCCAGGATCGAACCCCCCTTTGATGAGAGTGTCCGACCCCTTTGTCAGTTGAACTCAAGGACGAGGGGTAAGATATACTCTGTGACACTAAATTTGGGGTTTCAGTCCCCACACCACTATTCAAGTGTTAAGCTTGTTGTCCAATTTCTTTTTTTTTTTTTTAAAAGGCCTACTTAAGTCCTTCAAATAGGCTTAGGGGATCTGGTTTTGAATGCTTTGGTAGGTTTTCATTGTCCAAAATATTGGAGTGCCTTATATCAATATATATATATATATATATATATATATATATATATATATATATATATATATATATATATATATATATATATATATTGGAGTGCGTTGCAAGGCTTACACATTCCAGGCTTTAAATAGGTTTTGGATTTTTTTAAAAAAAAATCTACGTATGTTATTTAAATAAAATATAATTTGTTACCAATAAAGTTTAGTCCAGTTGTTGGTAAGTAGTCTAGCAGGTTCAAATTCCACCGGTATGAGAATCTTATTGTTGAGCGATGTATAAGTATTTTTTTTTATAAAAACACATAATTTATTACAATAATTTTTTTAATCAAAATTTATTACAATAATTGAATAAATTAAAATAAGCATTAATCCAAAGAGTTATTGTTTAAAAATATAAAGTCTAGACAATGAACCAAGTGACAATTCAAAGTTTATAAACAACACTACACAACAAATAAACAATATAACATGATTACCAGAGTAGCATCACTAATCAAAACTAAACAAAACAACAATACTACTACAACAACGATCCCCACAACTACTGAGTATAAAATAATTTTTTAGGGTAAATGAGCAAAAATACACATGTGCTTTACTTCTGGGAGTGCCCAGCACTATATGTTTTTTTTTAGAGCAAAAATACACACGTAGTTACCATTTTGGAGCAAAAGTCACATCCCACCGTTATGTTACTGTAATACCCGTGTATTTATTTATCTGAAATATTATATTTTGATAAATAAATTGGCTATTTCCGATAAGTGAAATTATGGTTGCAAGACTTGTGTAAATATAGTCTATTTTTCTAAGTTGAATTCTGTAGGAAATTAGAGAATTTAAGGGCCAAAGTGCCAAAATGACGAAAATGCCCCTAAGGGACATAAATAACTTAGAAAAATTGTGAAAAACCTAAAAGGCAGCAGAATAATTATTAAAATTGAGAGACTATATTATCTCTATTTTTGGTAATTTAATAAAGTATAAACTTGGAAAAAATTGAGAAGGAATGTTCAAAAAGTATTGAAATAACCAAAATACCCTCATAAATTCTAATATAATGAATGAGACATGAAAACACAAATGTCAGTGTAAAAGTTATGAGGTAATGAGGCATTCTAATTAAGAAAATTATCCACAATTAATAAGAAAATAATTAAGTAATTATTGGCTAATTACTTAAGCATAAGCAAAGAAAATTCATGAATAATTATGTAAAACCCTAAAATTAGTGGTTTTTGGCTAATAATTAGTAAAAACATATTTTCTAATTAATTGGAAATTTTTGAGAAAAATAGATGAGTTTAGGTATTTTTAAGCCTAAATGCAAGAATGGACCAATAAGAGAATTTTGTGAAATTTTTAGGAAAATTGAAATAAATAAATAAATAATTAATTAAAAAATAAATATTAAATAATAATTAATAAAGGGCCAGCCGAATTGGAGGCAAAAATTGAGGATAAGAATTAGTAAAAAATATCATGATATTTTACATGCAAGTGGTAATATTTAATTATATAATTAATTAAAGTGAATAGTAAAAAAATAAATAGGAAACGGATCCTATCTAGAGAACCAGGAATAGGATTTCTAAAGTCAAGGTATAATATTGGTCAGTGGATTTTTACCTTCAAGTGACCTTTTCCGAAAGTTAATTCCGAAGCCGGTAGAGCATTTTCCTAATAAGACGAAATAGGGAAAAATGCAGATAGTCACATTTTAGGATTTGAAGAAAATAAATTATAACTCAACATCTGGAGATGAGTTTATAATTATCTGGACATATTTGGAATCAGTGAATTTTTCTCCAGAAGTTGATGATTCCGGAATTCAATTCTGTAGCCGTGCACGTTTTTCGAGAAACTTCGGCTGGACCGTTGGAACCCTAAATAGGACCAAAATTTAAGTTAAATTAGATATTATTGATGGGAAAGAGGAGATCTTCAAAGTTATGAATTCAGAATTTTGAGATTTCGCAATTCGGACACTGATCGGGGAAATTCTATCGGACCGGGCATAAAGTAAGCATGAGTCATCACATTGGACCAATTGTTTGATGCCACCACAGCCCCCTTATGTCGACCAAGGAGCATGGAGAGTCAAGATCTTGCCTTCTTGAACAAGTTGGATCCAAGGGATTAAAACAAATTGGAAAATTCCCATTGTATCCTTACTTTCTTCTATAAATAGGCATGTTGGGCTCTTCATTTCCCACACAATTTGGAGAGCTCAAACCGAAATCTAGAGAGAATTAGGAGAGAAGGAGAAAGCCGGGGAAATTTGTAGCGAAGCTCTGGGTAAGTTTTTCGGTACCGAGCTTTAAGCTTTCGTAGTTCTTTCGATAGTTAGAGTAGTAATGTTAGATTAGTATTTAATCTTTCAAGTATGATTAGATATCATATGATAGGGTTATTTTAGTCTAGAATTTCGAAAATTATGATTGGGTCGAAGTTCTGGCAAAATTTTGGAAAATCGGAGTCAAAGTAACGAAGTGCTGGTGAAATTCCGCCGATTAGGGGTATAGGGGCAAAATGGTAATTTTTACCTAAAATACCAGTTATAATGTCAAATCACTAATAAAAGTGATATTACTCTTATAGGACATCAGAAACTCTGATCTGCTGCTAGCGATGAGGACACGAGTGGTATCGTGGCACTGGTGAATAGTGCAAGCTGTTGTTGTTATTGTTTACCTTATGAGGCTTTGCATACTGCTCTGTGCTTATGTTCTGTCGTTATATTGATCTTGCATCTGCTGTATGCTTATGTACTGATATCTTGTTGTATAGTCTAGAATATCTCATTGTCTGTATCTTGTATTGTTTGGGCATAAGGTTAATTAGTTACACGAGATCCAATGTGGTAAATTGGATCTCAACAGCTTCAGTCCAGGTGGGCCGAGAAGTGGAGATCGGGAAAGCGGCGGAATAGACCACGAGTAGGAGAATCTGTTTTCTGTTTCTTTTGTACTTTCTTTTGAAACAGTAGGATAACTGTATTATCAATACTATGTTACACTATGGTTACTGTTTGAATGTAAATCAGTTACTCTTTCGCTCCAATGCTCTACTCTGATTGAAAAAGAAAAAAAATTCACTTTAGAAAACGGGATGTTACCGTTACTATTCACCATGATGAGAGAGAAAGAGTTGAAGTGAACAGTAACATAACGGTGAGATATGACTTTTGCTCCAAAATGGTAACCACGTGTATATTTTTGCTCTCAAAAAAAGCATATGGTGCTGGGCGCTCTTGGGGTAAAGCACATGTGTATTTTTACTCATTTACCCAATTTTTTAACAGTGATTTACAGTTACGTGAATGTGATTATCAATCATAATTCTAAACACCTATGAAACTGCATTAGCTTGGGTTGGCTCATTGCAAGTCTTAACCTTTTTGCCCACCCAAGTTCACACTTTTAACACATACATGCACTATATTTAGCATGAGCAGCGTGGCACCCGCAAACTACAACAGATTTATCATTTATGGCGGGATCTGGACCTTCTCGTATATGGACGGCCAAGATTTCACGAAATCAGCCGTTCCCATAAAGAAGTGGTCACCATTCGTTGCTTCTCCACAGCCATGGAAATTCGGGAGCTTCATCCATTTGAACCTTCTTTTAAGGTTATGTGTGCTTGTGCAGACGCAGCGCACTGTCTCGTAAGTAGCGTTCAGCCATGGCCGCGACTCTTACGAAATTGAACCTCTCACTGCTGTCGTTCCTCCTCCTCGCATCGGTTTCAAGCTTCGCGAAAGTTCCTCCCGGTTGCAAGCGCATCGAGTGCCCTTCCTACGATGTGATTCATGTCGGCGACGGCTACGAAATCCGCCGCTATAATTCCACTGTCTGGGCCTCAACTTCCCCCATTCAAGACATTTCTCTCTACAGAGCTACCAGAACCGGATTCTTGAGGTAAATTTCTTCTCTCTCAGATGGATTTCTTTTGGGAATTTCTCAACGATTAGATTGATTCTTCTTCTTACATAGTCCATTGAAGATTAATTGATGTATGATTTAAGTTTGGTGAACGAAGTTTCATTATACATGATTGAGTCCTTTAGGTCTCATATTAATCTATTGTTAGTGTTTAGTTGCTGGAAATGCTGATAGATTCTCGCTCGTTGAAGACTAGGAGATACTTGTTTAACAACTTGATTGCTATATTTGGTTGCTTTATAGTTTAGTCCCTTCATATTTTACTTGCTATTGGTTTGACTACTGTCACTGACACGATGAAGGTATGTTGTGGGAAAAGCTTTTCAAGAATTGAACATGTATTTCTAAAAGTCAAGAACGGATTAGATAAGATAGTACTGTGTTTTCCTCATTAGATAAGTGAAGTTAATGGTTGTTCTATTTTGTTGGGAATTTATTAACATTTAACTTCTCAAGTTCACTAAAAGTATTTATACCTAGTTTGTTGTTGTTCACAAAATACTCCCTTGATTTGGATGAAGCTTCTGCAAATTTAATAGATTCATATTCACTTGTTAACACTATAAGCCTTCAATGAGCTGAAATGTTCTGCTCTGTAAGATGAGAACTTTGTGAAATGACAGTGCAGGGTGTATACAGAATACATCCATCTGATATCTAATATCTACATGTCATACACCTAACCATTCATTATTAACCAGACTTTGTGGGTCTATTTTGATCAAATGTTACTTAATGTTTGATTTATTAAAAAAATACCAATAAGTTTTATATCCATCAGTAAATTTGATGAGAAAGACTTGAGTTTTCCCTAATCTAATCCTAAACAAGAACTAACAAGTCCAAATATAATGAATGAGTCTTCCATTAATCCTGTGAGCACTCTTCATCTTTTGTAGGTTGTTTAATTATATTCAGGGCAAGAACAACTACAAGGAAAAGATTGAAATGACAGCACCTGTGATAACTGAAGTAGCACCTAGCGATGGACCTTTCTGTGAGTCCTCATTTGTGGTAAGCTTCTATGTGCCAAAGAAGAACCAAGCAAACCCTCCTCCAGCAAAGGGTCTCCATGTCCAAAGATGGAAGCCTGTGTACGTGGCAGTTCGGCAGTTTGGAGGGTTTGTGAGGGACTCTAATGTTGGGGAGGAAGCTGCTGCCTTAAAGGCCAGTATTGCAGGGACTGAGTGGGCTTCTGCTATTGAACAGAGTCACAGAGCTGGACATACTTCTGTTTATACTGTTGCTCAGTACAATGCCCCTTTTGAATTTGTTGATAGGGTGAATGAGATTTGGTTCTTGTTTGATTTGGAGAATGGAAGGAACTCTATCTGAAGCAGATTTGGGAGAAAAGCAAAAGATTAATTTGCTGTTTCTAGATGTAGTATGAAAAGTTTCAGTGAGCAAGCTATGAACAGAGTTAAGACACCAATAACTCTTATATTTTAGTGTGTTAATTTGATGAATAAATAAGGGGTCTTACAATTTCCCAAGCTTGGAAATAGAACAAATGTTTTACATTCTTTTGGATCATTTTCACAAAAACAGGGTAGCTTGATTAATGTCAATGCTTGATTTCCGTCTTTAATTGCATGCTAATCAGTTCCTTTCAGTGTGCGTGTATATTTCATCAATTAGCTCTGTCATCAATCCTACGCCACACGCTTATGGTTGAGACCATAGGAGAAAGTTTGGGCACTGCGAGTACTACCGCGTTAGTCTTTGTTATAGAGTGCTTTCAATTAATTGACGCAAACTAAGGAATATGACAACAAACTTACTAAATCATTTTTAAATTAATAAGATTTTCAATTTTACACCAGTATATAAAGTCTTAAATAAGAGAAAAAGACATGGAGAGCTACATTTGGGTTGAGTTTCTCTCCTAATCCTTTTCTCATTATCCCTCATCATCTCTAAATTATATCCGTCCAATCAATCAATGGCCCAGATTGGCTGGTGAGGGAAAATGAGAAAATGAATGAGGAGAAGATCTTCTTCCCTACCGAAGGTGTCCTATAGTAACTCATAAGAATTAGGAGTAGTATATCTGTAGTAGGGATGTGATTGGACCATATCAAACTGGGTTAGTCATCAACCTAAGGTTTAGCCTGGAGAAGATCTCAAGTAGAACAAGACAACCGGTGGTTCGATTTGGTGCATTTCCAACCTGAATCGAGCTAAATCAGACTTGGTTCACTCCTTGGACCTCAGGTTTTTCTTCTATTGGAGGCAAGACCTTATAAATACAATAAAAATATCTATAATCATATAAAACTCGTCCCAATGCATTAAAATTTAGTTATAAACTCATAAGAATCTCCAACAACATTTAACAAGGATAAAAAAAACAATATCCAAATTACAAAATATTTAAAACAACCCACCCCGGCAAGACCACGACCACACTGGATTTAGTGGTCTGATCCCTTGGACTGGAACTCGGTCCAGCCCTACCAGTCGATATCATATGGTCTAATCTAATTTTATTATAAAGCTTATTTGGATTGGACCACACCAGACCTGACCATACCACCTTGAGGTTGCATAGAGTTTGACTGAACTGCACTCCCTTAAAATCTTTGTTATCAAGTTTATTGTCTATGCCCTTGTAAATGGGGGGTTGCAAGTTGAACCCCACTTATAACCCCATCCTTTAACCTCTCTAAATATAACATTATGACCTCATAGATCGTTCCCTTTAATTTAAAAAAAAAAAAAATGTTACCATTGTTTGGACGTCCCAATCTGTTAAGCTTCGTGGATGAGGATGGGGGAGGAGCTGCCACCGAATGCCCAGATTGAGAGGCAGGCTACACAAGAAGAAACAATGAAACATTATAAAATCAGTGGTCCCCACCATCCCCCATCCTTCAAATTCAAAGCTTGTGTAGATCAGCAAACACAGTATTATTGTATAAGTAGCCTTCGCCCTTCAGGCTTCAGCCATGGCCGCCATTGTCACGAAATTGAACTTCTCACTGCTTTTGTTGAGCCTCTTTCTCGCATCATCGGCTTCAAGCTTCGCGAAAGTTCCTCCAACATGCAACTTCATCGAGTGTCCCTCCTACGATGTGGTTCATGCCGGCGACGGCAACGAAATCCGCCGCTACAATTCCACTGTCAAGGTACATAAATAGCTTCTCTCTAGCTCGGAGGTATTGAAGATTATTTTACTTTGGGGGAAGAAGTTTTATAACACATGATTGGGTCCTTTTATGATTGTCATATATATAAGTCCAGTCCCTTCATATTTAACTTGATAATCCTTTGACTACCATCAAGAACGAAATTGATAAGATATATGTTTTTGAATCACCATTAGATATTTCAAGTTAAGTTAATAATTATATTATTTCCTCTCGTTCGTTCTTAATATAAAATATATTTACTTAATTTGATTAGATTAAGAAAGTTAGTTAAATTAATTAATATAACATGTATTTTTCTAAAACACCTGAATTATTTTCATTTATTTCCCTTCTTTTATCATCAATTATTGCTAAAGAAATATCAATAGAGATAAATTAGAAAAATATTGACAAATGTAAAAATCATATCTTACATTTAAGATCAAGATCAACTCCTTAAATATGTCATATACTAATAAGGGCAAGAGAGAGTGTATTTTTGTTGGGAAATTCTTAACTATGAACTTGTCAGGTTGAGTAATCTTATTCGTAATTAATTTCTTCTTCTTTGCAAAGTAGCCCCCTAATTTGAATAAAGTTTTTGCATATTTGAGATATTTATATTAACTTATAAACACTCAGTAATATTATAAGCCTCCAATGAGATAAATTGTGCTTCCCAGTCAGGATGAGAGCTTTGTCAATGACAGTGCAGGGGCGTGTCCAAAAGCTACAGTCAACTTCACAGTTCACATCCATGCAACTGACATCTAATCTAATATCAATATTTAATAATGCTAATTATTCATTATTAAACAAACACTGTTTATTTTGATCAATGTTACCTACTGTTTGAGTTATATCCTCCAAAAACTATCTCTGTATTCAATGAGTGCCCATCTTTTTATAGAAGTGAGGAACAGAAGATAATTAGCTTCCTTTCTTTAATTAGAACACGGCATGCACCATTAATGGAAGATTCAATGGTTTTGGGCTGACATATATCAGTAAATCCAATAATAAAGACTTGGATTTCGCTCAATATAGTCCTGAATGAGCCGTTCATTAATCTTTTGCTTTGTGTTTACAGGTTATTTGATTATGTTCACGGTAAGAATGATTACAACCAAAAAATTGAGATGACAGCACCTGTGGTCACTGAAGTAGCACCTAGTGATGGACCCTCCAGTGATTACTTATTTGTGGTAAGCTTCTACGTGCCGAGGAAGAACCAAGCAAACCCTCCTCCGGCGAGTAGTGTCATTGTCGGAAGAGTGAAGCCTGTGTATGATGCAGCAGTAAGGAAGTTCAGTGGGTTCGTGAGAGATAATAATGTCGGCGAGCAAGTTGCAGCCTTGAAGGCCAGTATTGCAGGCACTGAATGGTCTTCTGCCATTGAAAAGAGCCAGAGGTGGACACGGTTCTGTTTATTGTGTTGCTTAGTACCTATGCACCGACACTGGTATAACATTTTCGATACGTTACCGATATGTGACATCGACACATTACTTTAAAAATACTAATATTTCGACATGTTCCGTCACGTCTTAGTATTAAATAATATTTTTAATGTAAAGAATATATTTCACATTAACAAAATATAATAAAAGAAAAATCATTTGCATAAGTAAACTGTATCTCCATTAATAATATTTGCCTAATGGCTTGAATTACAACGAGTGGGATTGAACCTACGACCTCCCATTAGTTGGGGAGTACCCATATAACTAGACTATAAAGCCTTTGATTAGTTCCTTCATATTTAACCTGCTACACGTTTGACTATTGTCTCTGACAAAGTGACAAAATAATACACTTTGTTTAGGGATGAGCAACGTGCGGGCGGGGCTGCCACGAGGGGTAACCCGCGACCCGCCCGTTTATTTTCCACAGGTACGGGGCAGCCCGTACCCGTGGTCAAACCCGTGTAACCCATACAAAAAACGAATACGGGTTAAACTGGTTTTAATAAACGGGTCCAAGGAACCTGTTTACAGATCTGATCTTTTTTTAAAAAAAAAAAAACACAGGTTCTTTTGGCCCAGAGAGGCTTTTTAAATAAAAATTATGATTTTATTTTTATTGATTCAAACTACTTCAATGAGCTATGTTATTATTCTTACTTAAATCAAATTATTAATACCGAATGCTTCTCTTATTCATATTCTTCCGTTACGTTGTTTCTATATATACTAGTATATCTTACCAGACATGTTAATTAAGAAGATGATCATTCCCCACCGAACCAGAAATGGCTTTATTAAATTTGGGTTTAACTAAACGTAGGTCTCGTACGTGTGTTTTATATTATATGCATTGGCGGGGGAGAGATAGAGAATGCATATTAAAAAACCAAGCACCAAATTCCCTCGTGCGCTGCACGGGTGCAACATCCCCACCTTAAACTCATCAAAATTATTTAGTACATCCTCACCTTAAACTCATCAAAATTATTTAGTAATTGAATTAAAAACAATACATCATCAAAGAAAAGAATTGCATTTCAAATCACCCTAAAAAAAGAATTGACAACAAATAAGATTTTAAATGAACAAATTGACAATGAATAGGTTCTTTATCTTTTTAAATTCAAAATACTCTTCATTCTTTTTATTTGTGATCGAGTCAGAACAATTGTATTATATATTATCAAACAGACATATATCTATCCATGTTTTGGTCAAATTACTAACCATTGCAATATTCTTGCAGATTAGCAACAACATATTCTAATCCTTTGCTCGCAGTAGCATTTCCTATCATTGATGGGGCACCTATGCCGTGTCCTCCAATAACTTCTTCAGCAAATGACCCTGAAGATGATCAGAATTAGCAGAGTGTATGAAAAAAGGGAAAAGATTTATAATCTAAAGGAAACACATCCTATGCCGTGTACTGTTTCAAAATATTTTGTAAATTTATGCAATTCTCCACTTCAGCTTTGAGGAAAAAATAAAAAAACAATGTGTTAGCATTGGACAGCTCCTTGTAATCTTAATGCCTTCTAATAAGCCCATTGCTTGCCACTTCTCTATTACTCTAGATAACACATTGCTTACTAAGATAAAAAGATAAGGAGATAAAGGATTTCCTTGTTTTAAACCTCTTTTTGGAGAAATCTGTGAAACCTTTTTACCAGACATCATGAGAGAAAACTACAGAGAAGAAATACACCATAGTATACAATCCACCCATTGTCTAGAGAAGCCCATCTTCAACAATGAGCCACTAGAAAATCCAATTCTACTTGATTGTAGGCTTTGTTCATGTCTAGCCTAAGAGCCATCTCTGAACAATTTTTCTTGCTCTTTAGATTGTGAAATAATTCATGGACAATAACAATATTATAAGCATGTAAACATATATAAAACCAAATCACCCGACTGGTTATACCTTTAACAGATCAATTGTTTGACTGGCAGTGACCCTTTGAGAATCTGCAATACAGAAAAGTAGGAAGGAAAAAAAAAACCTTTAGAGAGTACCAATGCAGTGGTAGCTTGGTCTCCCTCTTCACTTGTTGAACTCGTCTCTCTTCCTCGCGAACTCACCAAATCAGGTGCAACGAAGAAGCACGCTCATTGACAAGCTCGCACGCTCACCAAGAATCTCACCTAATCTGTGCAGAAACGGAGGTTTTGTCTCGGATGGTTGAAATGAGCCGAGACGGACTGAGACTGATGACAGATCTGGGCAAAGAACAAATGTTGAGATGGTCAAACGATCCTTCCTCTTCATTGACGGACTGCGACGGACAAAACTCCAGATCAGAAGCTTCCTTCGTTGCAGCTTGGCTTTACAGATCAGTAGATAAACTTCCGGCAACGTTCAGGCTTTAATCACGAGCACAGAGCATGTCGTTTTCTCCTATTGCGGTGGCCAACGACGTTCAGATTCAGGGTTGTAATGGATTAGAAATATGACTGGAAATGCAAAATCTGACTGGAAATATTTCAAATCGTGTAAACCAAACGGCACGGAGCCCGATGAGCTGAAATGGCTTACAAGTGAGCTGCTACTGTTTAAAGGAACAGTGATTTGTGAGTGCATGAACTGTGGATGGCTTATTTTGCTATTCATATTAAGTATATATTGATGATGATGATGATATATTGATGATAAGATCAAAATTTGGAGGAATGAGAGGGGAGGAAAATAAAATGGAGGCACATACACGTCTATGAATATAAAAGAAGGAGCTGGTTTTTAAGAGCCGAAGCTAAGATACATTAATATATTGAACTTGTTTGGCATTAAATTGATTGAGACAAGAGTAGAGTTTGGTGAGATTTTGCTATGAAACAAGATGCAGCATCAATAGGATACCTAACTGCCCACCTTCGCCCACATTCCACAAACATAATTAATTAGGAAATAAGAAAAAACGTAATGTATCATATGTAAGTGACTGTTTGGTTTGTTTTTTATAAGTGTCTTTAGGGATAGTGATAGTGAAGGTGAATAGTGATGAGTCGATTAGGGCTGAGTTGAGGGGGGGGGGAACATTTAACGGGTCGCGGGCAGGCACGGGTGCCCCGTCCCTCAACCCGTGACCTGCTCGTATAATGGAAATGGGTCAATCTGGGCGGGTTTAATCCAGGGAAAAATCTGCGGGGTGCGGGGCGGTTGGACGGGTTGCGGGTCACTTACTCAGCCCTAACTTTGTTACATAAATGAGCTTTGCAGTCTCATCATCGAAGAAAAAACAATTTAGCATTTTCTCTATGTTAATCTTGGGCCAAAAAAAATAGAAATTTACGATAAACTCCCTCATCTTTGATTGGGACTCTACGGACTAACCTAAATTTTAATATGATTTGATCATTTTTTAAATGACACCCTTATCACTTAACATTGGCATGTTTCAAGTCTTAGGGTTTGTTTGGTTTGAGCCTCTCCTCAAATCATACAAACTCAAAACTAAAGCTATTTGATTAAGAGAGGTTTTTTTTTTTTTTTAAAGTTTTATCAAAGTATGAATTTCAAATCGTGTAAAATAATTTAAGTTGGTCTGACAGTTATTTGGGATTAAAATGTTTGACTAAGCTGCCACATCATCTGCCATGTGACTATACATGTCACCAATAGTGCTCAAGTTATCCTTCCAGTCATTTGTCCATGTAATTTGCCACATCATCCAACATGTCGTTAATATATGCAAGTCATCATCCGAGTCACATGCCACATCATCTGACAGGTCATTTAATTCATCCCAATCATCATCTGTGTCAAAAGGCACATTATTTGACACATCATCACTTTCGTCTCAATCATCATCAGGGCGCCATGTCATTTGTTCCCCACCCAATCAGAATACAACAAGTCACGTGATGTAATCTCAACGGCTAGCCAGATCAACTCAAATTCTCAAGTTATTCAAATTTCAATTAAAATAACATAAAATAAAATAAAACCCTGCAAACTTAACTCGCAGTAGAAATTTTCAAACCCTAAACCCTCTTCAAGTCGGCGATCTTCTTGCAAACTTGACAGATAGCTTGAGCACTTACGGTTTAAAATCTCTCTTCAAGTTTGTAAAGGTTAAGCTGGGAGTTGTGGTTTCTTCTTCTTCCTCTCCCCGACAACCACCGTTGAAGCGCATCCTCGATCTCATCCCAATGCGGTCTTAGATGCCAAAGGCTTTGGGTGGTTGTTCTTGGGCAAGTCTTGAAGAAGGTTCGAACCCTAGGCCTCTGTCTACTCCCAAAATCCGGTCAGATTTACCTGTCGTTGCGTTGTCATCGACCCTGTGTCGGGCGCCGTCTCACTGTTTCTTACTTTGTTTTTAAACTTTTCATTTCAATTTGGCTTTGAATCTGGTCCGGTAATCGTTTGAATATTTGAATCTTTTGAGTAAAGATTGAGTTTTTGCTTCAATGGTGTGTAATCGGCTATTATGCTTCTGCCCTCTTCATTTTGAATACTAGTGACTTATATGCTTTGGATTGTTTTGATGTGCAATGTTGGATTTCTTGTGTATTGGCATTCTGTTTATTTGCTTTTCATTAGTTGCTTTTCAGAACTTCCAACTTCTTTTATTTCTTTTTTTTTTTTTTTTAAAAAAAAAGAAGAAAAAATCTGTGCATGGAGGACAATGAAGAATCTTGGTGCTGATCTTGGTTTAAAGACTGCCCAGCTTGCTGCTGCTGGTGGTCTCTCCTGCCAGACTTGATTCTTACCTTACTCATCTGAGATCCTCCTTGTTAATTTTCATCATTTTTGAGAATTTGTTGAATGTTCTAAGATTTCATTTTAACACAGTGCTTCTGAGACTTGTGACTTTGTACTTTGCTGATTCAATAGGCATCATTCTAGTGATAGGCAAAATGTTTTAAACATGGGCAGTTTTATAAAGTGATGAAAAAGCAGGTACTTCTGATGTATTGACATGTCTAAGACGATCTCCTGGCGCAGCATACTGTTGTTGTGCCGAGCTTGTGAGTCTCCTGGTGCAGCATACTGTAGTTGTGCTGAGTGTGTCGAATGTCTCTGCAGTTGATCAACATCTGCCAACTGATTTATACTGTCCATGTCATAGCTATTGTGAACATGCAAGTAAAATTTTCAGCTTCTGTTTCATGCAAGTTTAACTTTTGAACTTGGGCAAATTGAGGTTTTTGGGCTAGGACAAATTGTCAATTGGCACTTAAACGTAAACTTCGGTAAAATCTTGAGTTGATACATCAAGTTTGCCAGATCATGAAACAGATGAAAGTTGGCTTCTTTTATTTCCGAATTTCCCACCACTCAGTTGCTAAGGCTTGGTTTGGATGGGGAGAAAAACAGGAGAAAAGAGAATACTAGGAAGGAAAACTTCCAAAACTAGTTTTGGGAGTTTTTGTTTCTAGTATTCTTGTTCCCCCTCTTTTTCTCCCAATCCAAACCAAGGGTCAATGAAGAGAAAGTTGCAGTTCAGCAATCAACAGTACCTCTGGATTCCCAAACAACTTTTGCAGTGCAAAAATGCAACATGTTTCTATACCTTCTTCCTGCAGCCCTGCAGCAAGTCTATCATTTTACCCCCTATGAAGATTTTCAGTTAGTTTTCCCTTCAAAATTGCTACTGGACGTGCTTTCTCGTTAATTTCACCAAGTATGAGAAATGAGTCATTTATATGATTTGTAAGTAGCATAATTTGTTATAGATTTTATTATATATATATTGATTGATATTGATTGTAAGGCATTTCTGAACTTTTAGTAAATATTTTTCTGGTGGAGTATGGTGACAGTACAATGTAATATGCATATATAAGCAGACAATCATTGTGAAGAATCTGTGCAACAAACACCTTACTGAAGGTCATCAATAGTCAATGCAACTACAAGATGTTTTAACTCAGTGGGTGCATGACCTTGTCAATCACGTAAACATTTTATTATACTCCGCCCCCTTTTTTTTTTAATGAAAATCATGATTCCTATGTTATTCAAATTGTTGCCTCGAGCCAGCATTTGTTTTCTAAACAATCTTCAAGTCACTCTCTATCTGTACCTTAGTTGGATTCGTGTTGTTATATAAGATGTGTGTGTGTGTGAAAGTATTTATATCTGTCTTGTGTGTTATGATTGAGTTGATATCTTCAGGCTTCATTTGGACAGGGAGGAAAATAGAAAGTTAGGTGGAAGTTGGCGAATTTTGGTCCACATGTTGGGTTACACTTTCATAGTACAGATGGTCAACTGTTGTGAAATTTATCTGAAGTTGAAGCTGCAGATCTGTTGTTATGATTGATACGTTTGTTTCAGTGCAAAGGCTAAATAGTTAAATCTTGCAGTATCCTGTATTTTTCACCATCAGTTTTGCTTTGATCTATATAATCCACAGCAGCCATTGTCCAGTTGTTTTTCTCTTAGCCTGCTCAAAAATTATTTAAAGGCCAATGATCTGGCTATAATTCAGATTCTTTAAATCGAAATATTACAGAAAGGAAGAATAGAAATGGAAAAGTGAGAATATTATTCACCCCATAAAATGAATCAGTACATCTGTTTATATAAGCTAGCCTTGTAGGTTTACACAATAAGCTAACTGTACAAGTGTATTTACAAACAAATAATTCTAGTAGTTTCTATCTAACTAACTAGTAACAAGAAGTTGTTTACTAACTAACATATACTCTATTACGAAACGATTTAAAGAGAGAACATTTCCTGGCAAGTTGGTGTAATTAATGTCAAATTTTAGTACTCCATCTTATTTTTAATAGAAGAGTTAGATAATTAATTTACATATATTAAGGAGATTAGTTAAGTTAGTTAACAAATGTGTTCAGGGCATTGTTGTCAAACTCGTGAGTTGACTCTTCGAGTTTACCATTTTTACGTTTTTACCTTACTAAATCGAGTCGAGTTTCTAGTAAACTCATGTTAGTTGTAAACTCAATTAAACTCACGAGTTTATACACCGAATTTACCGTTTTTACGTTTCAAGGTTGTAAAATTGTGTTAATTTTTTCAATTTTGTTATCTTCAACAGCTTTATATATGAATTTTATAGAAATTTCTTTATTAAATATAATAAATTATTAATGTTGATATATTTAATTTCAATTATTTGGATTTAAAATATATTTAAATCAAATTGTTTTCATTTTCTATATTTTAATTATTTAATTATATACACCTATTTTATGATAAAAGTAAACTCTAACGAGTTTATGATTTGAGTTCACGATACGAGTTTACGTCACTGTCACGAGTTTGCTTAAACTCGTGAGTTTGACAACCTTGGTGCAGGGTGTAACATCCCCATTTTTCATGTGCCTCATGTGGATTCATTTGCATATATGGATATTTTTATGAAGTTATGTGTTAGTAAATATAGGTTGTTGCAAGAAATAATCAGAATAAGATTAAGATGTGGTCGTGAAATTACTTGTTTATGTGTATTAAATTTGACCAAAAGGAATGAGAAGAAGTTGTATGAGTATTATTAGGAATTAGGAGAAAAATTGAAGCAAGGTTAAAATTTCAATTTCCACAAAATTGTACCGTGTGTCTCATAATTATTTAGAATTTATGAGCACATGAGTATGGGTTATAAGCTAACAAAGTGGGCTAAAATCATCCTAAGAGAGGCTTAAAATTTTGGCCCAAACTAGGGGAAAGAAGAAGGAAAATGGCCCAACTCTTTTCAACTAAATTGTTGGATTTGAACTAGATGGCATAGTGGTAATATTGGGCTAGTTGGAGGTCATTTTTCCCCTTCATTCTTGTCAGCCGAATGGACCCTCTTAATTGACATTAAATCACCATCTTTCCCCCATTTTTGGTCCAGCCATCACGCAAGAAAGGAAGAAGAGGAAGACACAAAAATTTCTTGGAGAAAATAGGAAGGAAAACTCAAGAATCCCATAGGTAAATCTCATGTAATCTCTTCCATCTCTTCTAAGCTCCTTTTGCAACTTTTCTTGACCCAAAAATCTGTCTTCTTATGGTGTTCATGAAGGGGAGGTCGAAAATTTTGGTGAACAAGGAAGAATAAATTACAAACACCTCTAAGGTTAGTGATTCTTGAACCTCTTTGGAATGGATTTGTGTTAGTGAATTGATTTGGGGTGGTATTTTCTTGTACTCTTGAAATGTTGGAAACCCTAAATGTATGGGGAGTTGCTGCCCAAATTCTTAGATGGGGTTAATGTATGATTAAGGGTTCAAACAACAAATTAGAAATGATTATGGACTAGGTTATGATGTTACAATGGAAACTTGAGTATTTGTGTTTAAAGTGTGATTTTCGTCCAGCTGAATTATGATGAGGATCTGATTTGATTTTGGCATTTTTGAGGGTTCTAAAGTCTTTAAAATGAGATTTTGTATGGGGTTGAACTAGGATCATAATTTTGGAAATACAAAGGGAAGTGTGAAAAACGTTGGAGTGCTGTTTCTGGAAATTTCTGTGGAATCAGTCACCTTCTTCATGATATTTGACCTAGTAAATGGATTCTAAAAATTATGAAATTTTACGAGGAGAAATTATACATATCAAGGATTAATTTGGTATATGATTTGTATTTTTATGAATTTTGTGCTAAGAGAAACAAATGTTTCAAAACTGCCCCCGAAAGCTGGGAACTAATTTCGGACAGCAGGGGTATTTTGGGATATGAATGAATTTTCGACTTGTTCTGACCCAAATGTGTATTTCTGAGTGAAAATAGACATATTAAGGGTCATTTGGGCTTTGGAATCAACCCAAAAGGAGTTTTATAGATTTAATTATGAATTTTTGAAGTTGGGCTTCCATTTCAGCAAAATTTCAGATTTAGGACGAAAATTAAGAATATATGGGCCCAAATTAAATTCCTTAATAAGAAAAGGAATTTAGTGAGTATGGACACATTAGTTGGGCTTATTTTAATTTACCAAAGAAAATATTCATTGAGGTGGAATTAATTATATTTATATTTTATTATTTTAGGGATTATTGTGATATTTTGCACCGCGAAGGTTATTGTTATCGTAGTCGACTGTCAGGTAGTAACCTTAATCCTCATATACTCTGTGCGACGTGTGTATATATGTTTTACCATATATATTACAAACATTTGATTATCATTTATTTCGAATGCTATGGGACCGGAACATGTTGTGTGCATAAAGGGCTTTGTTGTGTGCTGTGCCCGGTGGTCTGTGCTGTGTGCTATTAGGACCACTGCAGTCTGTGCTGTGTGCTATTAGGACTGCTGCAGTCTGTGCTGTGTGCTATTAGGACTGCTAGTTCCGGATTGGCTGTGTGCCTTCTTTGTATGCCTTGATACTGAATGTTATGTGGTTTGTGTATTAATTCTTAATTTTCTTACATACAATGTTTATACATTTTATATGAGATTAACGGTTACTCTGGGATTCAATTTTTGAATCCCAGCCCCTTTAAGCCATCGGCGGCTCATCCGGAGTAGAGCAAAGAGACAGAGGTAAGACTCGGAGCAGGGCTAGTGTAGTAGTGGATGTTGGTGACTTTATTTTGGATACTTCTTTTGACTTACGGATGACTGTAGATCATTATTTTGGCCTGTCTGGCCGGCCACCATTATCAGGATGACTGTATGTTTTGTTTCCTTCGAGGAAGAATCTATCTTTCCGTATTTTTATCAGTATATTATTGTCCAAACCGATGCATGCTCTGTTGCTTAAACTCTGATGTGCAACGTAGATTATCCAGGGAAAAATAATTTAGAAATGTATAAAAGTAAAGGATCACACTACCCGCTACCCGAAAGGGCGAGGCCGGTAGGTGTGTAACAATTGTGGTATCAGAGCACGGTTTGGACGATACTGATAAATAAAACTGAGACTGACATACTGGTGGTTAATTGTAGTAGAAAGAAGATAAGTGTGAGATTTGGGAAGTACTATGGTAGAAGGAGCGCGGCTAGGAGAATATAGAGGTGGTGTTATGAACCAGGGGTCGAATTTGGGGTTTGAAGTCTTTTAAAATAATATGTATCAGTCTCTGCAGACTTATTTTGGTATCCTGATCTGATTATCGGTGTATGGTAGTATATTATGATAGGCTTGTAAGAAGTAGCTTGATTGTACAATTATGTTGAACAGTATATGAATTAGGAATGTTTTGATATCTTGAATCAATGATATGTTGTGAAATGGTGTATTATGTGAGTTATCGGCGGGGTTGCTTGATCATTTCATGGTTATGGTTATAGTTTAATATTATTTTGTGAAAATGACATTTTCTTACGCTTATGTTAAGCTGAATTTTCAAAATGGCAAGAGGAAAGGACCAGGAAGGCCTAGAAGAGAGCCAGAGACACAAATACCAAATCCTCAAGGTAATAATCTGATGCGAGAAATGATGGGTCTAATAAGAGAACAAGGGAATATGATCCAAGAAATGCGAGTTGAGATAAATGAAATGAAAACTCGAGATCATGAAGAAGAACAAACTGTTGATAACAACAGCAATAATGATGAGCAACAACATCAGCCATTCAACAACAGAGAGGCTGAGACTCCTCAATACTGGGTTAAGCAGTTTTGTAAACATCAACCTCCGGTATTTAGAGGCAGATTTGATGGTGCGAGAGGATTGGTTATTGCGTCTGGATAAAATTTTTCAGGTTCTAGAATGCCCCGTTGATAGAAGGCCTTTGTTGGCTATTTATAAATTAGAGGGCGATGCAGACATATGGTGGAGAAGCACTGAAACAACTCTTCGTGCTCAAAATATCCCTATTACAGGGAGATCTTTCGAGAAAAATTCAATGAACAATATTTCCTCGCTCAATTCAAATAGCAAATGAATCTGAATTCTTGACTATTCAAAGAGGAATTAATGAATCCTTTGAGAATTATTATGCGAGATTTACTCGTCTATCTCGGTATTCCGCTTATCACCGAAATCCAGATGCTGAGGGTAACCTTGCAGATGTATTGATTCGTGGATCTAAATTTGAAATCAGAGAAAAACTAGTGGCTCGGCAATTCCGTGAACTTAATCAAGCTGTTGAGGAATGTCGTACTATTGAAAGAAATCTGAATGAATTGCATGCTTCTAGGAACGTTTCAACCCGCAGTGAATCTACTCGCGGGAGTTCCTCACAGAAAAGAAAAGGGCCATGGAATAAGAATCGTGGCAGCTCTAAAAAGTATTTTCAATCTGGATCTGGTCAGTCAAATTTCGGGAGGCCTGTCGAGCCTCAGATCTGTAATAAATGTGGGAAACCACACCCTGGATCTAACTGTGAGGGACGAATCATTTGTTATGTCTGCCGTAAGTCAGGGCATATCAGTCGTGACTGTCCACAGCGTACTGCTGAGAGGAGACCCCAGAGTCAAGGTCGGGTATTTGCTTTGACTCGGGATGATGCTCGTAAATCACCTGAATTGCTACAAGGTACGATTTCTTTACATGGTTGTTTATTACATGCCTTATTTGATTCTGGTGCTAGTCACTCTTTCATAGCTTATGATTGTGTCAGACGTATGAATTTGAATGTTCACAAATTGCCTTATGATCTGATTGTGTCTACTCCATTGGGAGTTAAATCTGAAACTGCTGACGTATGTCTGAACTGTATTGTGATCGTGGACGGACATGAGTCCACTGTGGATTTGATTTGTTTACCGTTGCATGATATTGATGTAATTTTGGGATTAAACTGGTTGACGGCTAATAATGTGGTACTAGACTTTGGCAATAGAAAGGTTATTTGTCACGATCAACAACGAAACCTCGGTGCTAAAGCGAGTCTTAGTTTTCTTACCGCTGCGAGGCGGCAGCGGTGTATTAAGCAAGGGTGCCAAGGGTATGTAGTTTTCTTCTCGATGTGCAGAGTCGGAACCTTCTCTGGATGAAATATCGGTGGTGAGGAATTCCTGATGTATTCCTGACGATATTAGCGGGTTACCACCAGAGAGAGAGGTGGAGTTTGCCATTGACATTGCGCCTGGTACTGGACCGATTTCTAAAGCACCCTACCGCATGGCACCAAATGAAATGGCATTTTTCGACCGTATCTAGATCAGTTTGTAGTGGTATTCATTGATGACATCTTGATCTATTCAAAGAGTAGGGAGGAACATGAGAATCATCTACGTCTTGTATTGAATATTCTAAGGGAAAAGTGACTCTATGCTAAACTCAGCAAATGTGAGTTCTGGCTTTCTGAGGTTAAATTTCTAGGCCACGAAATTTCTGAAAATGGTGTTTCAGTAGACCCTAGTAAAGTGGAAGCAGTATTGGTGGAAAAGGCTCGAGGCTATTACGAAATACGCAGCTTTCTCGGTCTAGCGGGTATTACCGCCGATTTATACGAATTTTTCCCGGATTGCGTTGCCATTGACGAAGCTCCGAGAAAGAACCCAGGAATTTGTGTGGGATGAGCATTGTGAGGAGAGCTTCCAGATACAGAAGGAGAAGCTGACGACAGCGCCTGTGTTGATTATCCCATCCGAGCCAGACCTATGTGGTCTACAGCGATGCTAGTTTACAGGGATTGAGATGTGTCCTGATGCAGCAGGGCAGAGTTGTAGCGTATGCCTCTCGTCAGTTGAAGCCTCATGAGTTAAATTATCCTACACATGATCTGGAGCTTGCGGCCATTGTCTTTGCTTTGAAAATATGGCGACACTATCTTTATGGTACTACTGTTGAGCTATACTGTGACCACAAAAGCCTCAAGTATCTATTTGATCAGAAAGAACTTAATATGAGGCAGCGTAGATGGATGGAATTGCTGAAAGATTATAATCTGGAAATCAAATACCATCCGGGTAAAGCCAATGTTGTCGCAGATGCATTGAGCAGAAAAACGGTGCAAGTTGCATATATGATGATTAAGGAGCGAAAATTGCTAGAAGATTTCCGTGACTTAAATTTATCAAATCAGGTCTTCACAAGTAGGAATACATCTCACGAAGCCTACATTGCTAGTCTCCTTGTTAGCCAAGAAGAGAATAGTCTGAGTGTTGAAATAGGAGAAGCTCATATGGAAGATGATCTAGCTAAGTCCATTCGAGGAAAGATTGAGAGAGGAGAAACAACAGAATATGACATCTCACCGAGCGGATTGATCCGATACAAGAAACGAATCTATGTGCCACCTAAAGATGATTTGAGACAGAAAATTCTTGACGAGGCTCACAAAAGTAAATACACCATTCATCTGGTGTGGTCAAAATGTATCGAGATTTGAAATTGCAATTTTGGTGGCTGGCATGAAGAAGGAAATAACTCATTATGTGGCTACATGTTTAACTTGCCAGAAGGTAAAAATTGAGCATCAAAGACCAGGAGGACTCTTGAAGGGTCTGGAGATTCCAGTGGAAATGGGAGAACGTGACCATGGATCTAGTAGTGGGTCTACCCAAGATCAGGCACCATGATGCAATCTGGGTAATCGTTGATCGACTCACTAAGTCTGCACATTTTCTTCCTGTCAGTGTCAATTATTCTCCTGAGAAACTGGCAGAGATTTATATACGTGAAATCATTAGACTCCATGGTACACCAAAAAGTATTATCTCTGACCGAGATCCTCGATTCATGTCGCGATTCTGGCAAGCTCTACATCAAGCATTGGGGACAAAGTTGAAATTTAGTACGCTTACCATCCCAGAGACAGATGGGCAATCCGAGAGGACAATCCAAACAACTGGTAGACATGTTGCGTGCATGTGTACTGGACTTCAAAGGAAATTGGGATCAATATCTACCTCTCGCCGAATTTGCCTATAATAATAGCTATCATGCTAGTATCCGAGATGGCTCCTTATGAAGCTCTATATGGACGAAAATGTCGATCACCTCTTTGTTGGACAGAATTATCGGCGTGAATTGTTCGGGCCGAAAATGGTAGATGAAACTTCCAAGCATATCGGTCTAATCAAAAGAGGCTCCTTGCGGCTCGGGCGGCGAGAAAAGTTATGCAGATAGGAGAAAGAGACCTCTACATTTCAATGAGGGTGATCATGTATTTCTAAAAGTATCTCCTGTCACAGGAGTGGGTAGAGCCATTAAAAGAAAGAAATTGAGCCCTCGATACGTCGGTCCCTTTGAAATATTGAAGAAGCGGGGACCAGTGGCTTATCGATTAGCGTTGCCACCGAATCGAGTAAATTGCATGATGCTTTTCATGTCTCTCAACTGAAGAAATATCAACCGGACTCAAAGCATGTTCTAGAGTATGAAAATGTTGATCTTCAAGAGGATCATACTTTTGCAGTCGAGCCAGAGCGAATCGTTGAGCATCAAGAGAAACAGCTCAGGCGTAGAAGTATTCCTTTTGTAAAAGTGGTGCGGAGAGGATTATCTTCCGGAGAAGCTACGTGGGAGACAGGTTGAGGATATGCGAAACAATATCCGAGTTCATGTCCGGAGTATGAGGTACGTATAAGCAATTTCGAGGACGAAATTTATTTTTACGGGGGAAGAAATGTAACATCCCCATTTTTCATGTGCCTCATGTGGATTCATTTGCATATATGGATATTTTTATGAAGTTATGTGTTAGTAAATATAGGTTGTTGCAAGAAATAATCGAATAAGATTAAGATGTGGTCGTGAAATTACTTGTTTATGTGTATTAAATTTGACCAAAAGGAATGAGAAGAAGTTGTATGAGTATTATTAGGAATTAGGAGAAAAATTGAAGCAAGGTTAAAATTTCAATTTCCACAAAATTGTACCGTGTGTCTCATAATTATTTAGAATTTATGAGCACATGAGTATGGGTTATAAGCTAACAAAGTGGGCTAAAATCATCCTAAGAGAGGCTTAAAATTTTGGCCCAAACTAGGGGAAAGAAGAAGGAAAATGGCCCAACTCTTTTCAACTAAATTGTTGGATTTGAACTAGATGGCATAGTGGTAATATTGGGCTAGTTGGAGGTCATTTTTTCCCCTTCATTCTTGTCAGCCGAATGGACCCTCTTAATTGACATTAAATCACCATCTTTCCCCCATTTTTGGTCCAGCCATCACGCAAGAAAGGAAGAAGAGGAAGACACAAAAATTTCTTGGAGAAAATAGGAAGGAAAACTCAAGAATCCCATAGGTAAATCTCATGTAATCTCTTCCATCTCTTCTAAGCTCCTTTTGCAACTTTTCTTGACCCAAAAATCTGTCTTCTTATGGTGTTCATGAAGGGAGGTCGAAAATTTTGGTGAACAAGGAAGAATAAATTACAAACACCTCTAAGGTTAGTGATTCTTGAACCTCTTTGGAATGGATTTGTGTTAGTGAATTGATTTGGGGTGGTATTTTCTTGTACTCTTGAAATGTTGGAAACCCTAAATGTATGGGGAGTTGCTGCCCAAATTCTTAGATGGGGTTAATGTATGATTAAGGGTTCAAACAACAAATTAGAAATGATTATGGACTAGGTTATGATGTTACAATGGAAACTTGAGTATTTGTGTTTAAAGTGTGATTTTCGTCCAGCTGAATTATGATGAGGATCTGATTTGATTTTGGCATTTTTGAGGGTTCTAAAGTCTTTAAAATGAGATTTTGTATGGGGTTGAACTAGGATCATAATTTTGGAAATACAAAGGGAAGTGTGAAAAACGTTGGAGTGCTGTTTCTGGAAATTTCTGTGGAATCAGTCACCTTCTTCATGATATTTGACCTAGTAAATGGATTCTAAAAATTATGAAATTTTACGAGGAGAAATTATACATATCAAGGATTAATTTGGTATATGATTTGTATTTTTATGAATTTTGTGCTAAGAGAAACAAATGTTTCAAAACTGCCCCCGAAAGCTGGGAACTAATTTCGGACAGCAGGGGTATTTTGGGATATGAATGAATTTTCGACTTGTTCTGACCCAAATGTGTATTTCTGAGTGAAAATAGACATATTAAGGGTCATTTGGGCTTTGGAATCAACCCAAAAGGAGTTTTATAGATTTAATTATGAATTTTTGAAGTTGGGCTTCCATTTCAGCAAAATTTCAGATTTAGGACGAAAATTAAGAATATATGGGCCCAAATTAAATTCCTTAATAAGAAAAGGAATTTAGTGAGTATGGACACATTAGTTGGGCTTATTTTAATTTACCAAAGAAAATATTCATTGAGGTGGAATTAATTATATTTATATTTTATTATTTTAGGGATTATTGTGATATTTTGCACCGCGAAGGTTATTGTTATCTGTAGTCGACTGTCAGGTAGTAACCTTAATCCTCATATACTCTGTGCGACGTGTGTATATATGTTTTACCATATATATTACAAACATTTGATTATCATTTATTTCTGAATGCTATGGGACCGGAACATGCTGTGTGCATAAAGGGCTTTCTTGTGTGCTATGCCGGTGGTACTCTTTGTGTGCTATTAGGACCACTGCATCTTGCTGTGTGCTATTAGGACTGCTGCGATCTGTCTTGTGTGCTATTAGGACTGCTAGTTCGGATTGGTGTGTGTGCCTTCTTTGTATGCCTTGATACTTGAATGTTATGTGGTTTGTGTATTAATTCTTAATTTTCTTACATACAATGTTTATACATTTTATATGAGATTAACGGTTACTACGGGATTCAATTTTGAATCCCACCCCTTTAAGCCATCCGGCGGCTCATCCGGAGTAGAGCAAAGAGACAGAGGTAAGACTCGGAGCAGGGCTAGTGTAGTAGTGGATGTTGGTGACTTTATTTTGGATACTTCTTTTGACTTACGGATGACTGTAGATTATTATTTTGGCCATGTCTGGGCACCATTATCAGGATGATTGTATGTTTTGCTTCCTTCGAGGAAGAATCTATCTTTCCGTATTTTTATCAGTATATTATTGTCCAAACCGATGCATGCTCTGTTGCTTAAACTCTGATGTGCAACGTAGATTATCCAGGGAAAAATAATTTAGAAATGTATAAAAGTAAAGGATCACACTACCCGCTACCCGAAAGGGCGAGGCCGGTAGGTGTGTAACACAGGGTGAATATTTTCCAATGAGAGAGAATGAGTAATAAATAATTAAATGAAAGCCCATTAATGATGAGTGGGTGATAATTAATATAAAGACATGTAATTAATAAGAGTAGGAAAAAAAAAAAGTAGTTTAAATTTTCAAACACAGGAAAAACATTACTTATATTAAGGATTATCGAGAAAGTGGTGGAGGGAGTAATATATAGGTAGCCCTACCAGGGTAAGAGAAACGATAAATCGAATCGCATTTGCCTCTGCTTTGAAGTTGGCTACTGGTATATCTTCAAAGTTCAAACATATCAAACAAGATGCAAGCCTCCCTGGAAGTCTCCCATGGTTGTTCATATGTCAAGCTTCCAGCTGTCATTCTTGTGGTCCTTCCCTGTGATCTGTTCTTGTTTTAGCCTTTTAGGTGTAGTTTTATCTCCCCTTTTGTTTTTTGAGTTTGAAAGGAAGCCAAACTAGGGGTGTTTATGGTAGGGCTGGGCTGCGTAAGACCATTGCCCAATATCCTGCCCGAAAGATTATTGGGTAGTACTTCCTCTGGTCCTTATTATAAGGCACCAATCACCAACATTTTTTGGTCCTTATTATAATGCACAAACTTACTTTAACTAACTCATTTATTAATATTTTTCCATTATATTCTCATTTTTAACTAACTCATTTAAACCTACATTATTAAAGTAGGGGTAAAGTTGAAAACATTTATTACTTTTAGACCTCATTAATGACTTAACCTCCATTCCTTGGTCCGCGAGAAATAGTAGTTGATGCCTAAATAAGGACCAAAGGGAGTAAAATGCAGTCTAGTGCCCGACCCTATCTGATAGAAACCCTAATATTTTTGGGTTGGGTAATAATGGGCTGGGCTGGGTAGGCATTCCCTACTCAAATGGTGATACCCTGTCACACTCTATGTAATAAATAATAATAAAAAGCTTTAGTCATACCTAATAAATAATATTACAAACTTCAAATGAAATTCATAATTCTTCACTTTGGAATATTTCAAAATAAGTCTACAACTTGAGTTTTGAAATTAAAAAGACAACCATATGTCTTAATAAATAGTCAAATACCCATAAGTGAAAATAAAAAATATATAATACTATATATACTACCGGGTAGGGCTAAATGGGCAAGGCGACGTACCCTACCCGATGCCCAGCCCTGCTCGCAAAAATGCTCAGCCAAATTGTGGCCAATTTTTTCTAAGCTGTTTTTTCTTACGCTGAGCAAAACGATTTTTCTGCGGGCTCGGGCGGACTCACAGGGCCATAGACATCATAAACACCCCTAGTCCAAACCGATGGATCCTGCGGGGTCAAAATCGAACCCACCACCTCCCCTATATAAGGGAATCACTTTGCTACTATGCTAATACACCATGTGTAGGACCTGTACTTGAGACAATGTTGTTTTGTGGTCACATTTTATTTTTATTTTAATGCTAATTTTCTTATTCAATTAAAGTATATGTAAAATATCATTTTAACCAAACATAATGCTTCTTGCCTGTTTTTGTTGGGAACAATTAGTACAAGGTTCATATATTATAAGGAATCTAAGAGAAGCATCATTATTTATATATATATTATGAATAGGGCAATTTATTAAATTTTTATATTTTTAAAAATTTAGTAAAAAAATGATTTTTTTTTTTTTTTTTTTTTTTTTTTTTGCGCTTAGAGCATCCGATATCCCAGGGCAGGCCATCTTTTAGGTACATTAACGGCCCCAGACTAATTCGGATCGAGACGAGACCGGGTGGCCCCTTTCGGGGGGAAGCCTCTACCACCCATGCATGCTGCATTCCCACGTCTCGAACTCAAGACCCGTGGTTAAGCTAGGACAACCCCTTACCAGTTGACTTAAACGTTTGCTGGTAAAATTATTTTACTTTTAATTATCATAAGAAAGATTACCTTGTTTAATGAATTTTAAATTTACAATTATAATATCTCCCTGAATATTTTTATTTTTATCAACTTTCTCCCTCACACTTGGTTATTTTCAAAAACCAATCAGGGAATTTTTACAGAACAATAATAAATATAATTTTTGTTTATATTCTGATTATGTTTTAAGTTTTACTATGTATATCAATTATTGGAGAGGATTTTCCCTTGTATTTCTTTGTTATTAAATCATCAACTCATATAAAAGCGATCTTTCTCTTCTTCAATCTCTACTTTGTGTTCAATACTTAAATAAAGTGCAAAAGTTGAATAAAGCCATCTTGGATCAAGCCAATAAATAAAATAAGTTATCATAATCTTTTTTCATAAAAGCACATTTTCAAGAAAATATTAATTTATTAATACTTATTTGTCAAATCCAAGCACCATTAAATTCTAAATAAACATATTATCATAAAGTGGATAAAAAGGATGAATAAGGGTCTATTGGTTGACATTTTGATCCCTCACAAATTTTGAAAAGGTCATTTTTAGTTCCTAAAAAGGACGAATAAGGAATTTTTTTTTTTTTTTTGTAAGGGACCAAAATGCGATCCGTGTTGTTTGTCAGTGACCAGAAAGGGTATTTAGTCTATTTAGAAAGTGACATCTTCAAATATCCACAAACATTAACATTAATTTCAAAGTGATCTGACTAAGGAAGATTCGACAGGTCCATTCCCATTGAATAATGAAGATTTGATTCATTTTTTTAATTAAAAAAAAGTGGTTCATTTCATTTGGCACATCAATATCGCATCATTTTCACAAAAATCTAATCTCCAGACATAGTTGTCCACTCCAACAAATTATTAATTAAATATTGTCAATGTTCTTTGAACAATATTGTCACAATTTTTCGCTTAATTATTGGTCATTAGGTGGACTCTTTGTCTCCTTTGTGATATGTCCCCCAATTATCTAATGCCTTTTTCCAAAAAAAAAAAAAAAAAAAAAAAATATATATATATATATATATATATATATATATATATATATATATATAATGATTTTTTTGTCATAGACCAAAATGGGGTCCGTGTTTTTTGTCAGGGACCAAAAAAGGTATTTTTACTCTTTTATAAATATGATCGAACGGATTATACCTTCTATTTCTATTTACTAACTACATTCATTTAATATCTTCTATTGATAAGTAAGAATTATATCTTGAAATTTGTAACAAGACATGTATTTATGGACAAAATTGAAAATCTAAATCAGGACAAGTAAATATTATCTGTGTATGATATTATTTGAGTACAGTAAAAAAAACCTCATAACATATTATTCTCTTAATCTCATTATATTGATTACAATTCTACTATATCTTAAATTTCATTGTTTATTTATCAGTGAAATAATGATTAATTCTGCAAAAAGTTATCAACAAATATATCAAAATAAACTTGTTGTCAAAAAAATCAAAAGAAATTTAATTATATATATGCACAACTAACAACTTAAAATCAAATTCACACGAATTAAAATAAATATTTTCAAATATGATAAGAATCTTCTAACATGACTTGGTGGGTCTATTTCAGCAACCCCACCACATGTTGTTGCACCATTTATTTTGCCTATATATGGAAATTGTTCCATCCTCATCATCATCACCATTTGATGATTCGGATGCTGAATTGAGTTCTTGTGCAGATATGAGTGAAGATTATTATTCTGATATTCATCACTTTTATTGTGGAGTTTCTTGGGTAACATCTTATGCATAGAATTGTAATTGTAATACTACCTCTGATTCTAATTATAGGAACACTTTTGTAGTGCAAAAAATACTCCTACAATTAAGACAGGAGAAAGTATTAATTATAATAATCAGATGAGTCCTGAGAATTGTAAGGAATGATATTTTCTCTTGATTATAATTGATGTTGATGAGAAAACTTTTGTACTGAACAATGATAAATGTATATTTCACCAACCATGCATGTAACAACAAAATTTTACTTTTAATTTGTTTTTATATTCAGAGGTGTATTCCTTTTTATTAATTAGGTTCTTAATAGAATTTTCCCAGCCCCTTGTTTCTTTTCCATATATACTTTAAAATGCTTATATTTTCATAGAGTATTCTACATGCATGCATAATTTAAAGTAATCCTAAAGTATTTACTTAGGTGCCCTAGTGTCTTAAAATAACTTTGTAATACAATTTCACTGTTAAAGCAATTAAAATGGTGCAATTTTACCTTTAAATAATTAAAATGGTGCAATCGAATCTAAGGTCATATCTTAATTTCATTGTTAAATTTCTGTAGCTTGACCAACAAAAGAAAGAAGAAGGACAAGGAGAAGCGATGCCCCAGAAAAGATTAAAGGAAGAAAAAGAAGGATAGCTGATGGCCTAGAAAATATCTTCATAGGAGTATATTATTCAAATCAACAAGGTTTAATTTAAAAAAAAAAAACATATTTCGGCGAAATACATTAAAAATGACTTATAATTGTATCCAAAAGAGTATATAACAACCTTTTAATGAACACGTTTGATCTACTTAAAGTAATTAAATCAAAGTAGCATTGCTTAAGTTACTTTAGCTAGTACTTCCCTAGCAACACGGAAACTTAAATGTTCTAAACATCCTAATAATTAAGTTAGTAAATAAATTTGAATGCTTCGAGGCCAAGTGGTCCACCACCATATATGGCTTCTTTTTGAAACGACCTTTGTAAATAAATGGGGGGAAATCATATTCAGCAGATACTAAGGGCCCGTTTGGTACAAAGAACTGGGGGGGGGGGGGGACGGGAACTTAACTCAGTTCCCACGCCGAAAACGCGTTTGGCGTGCTAAGTGCCTGGGAACTCAGATTCTTGCCATCGTTGAAGCTCCCACAAACGTGGAAAATTGAGCTCCCTCAAAAAGTGGCGGGATCCTAAAAAATCTCCCGGGAGAGTGAATTATTATGACTAAAAAGCCCCTATGAAATTATAAATCAGAATCGAGCTTCGAGTTGGAAGAATGAACAAACGAGAAGGTTGATGAGACGATAGCGTAAGATTCAATCGAAGGAGTAGGCAAGCAATATCGAATCGAGGTAAGAGTGAATGGCTTTTCTTTGTTTATTGTGTGCTGTGCGTGTGAAAATGGCGATGGCCTAGTTTTGCCAGCTAGGGATGCAAGTATAGATATGAGTGGGGAGCCATGGGTGTATAGTGGCAGAAAATTCTTCTTCTTCTCCTATGTAGGAGGTGTACCTGTTTAAATGCACATGAATGTTTGCTTTAGTTTAGTTTAGTTTCGTTAAGTTTAGATGCCTATTACGATACATGTGGGGTGAGATATTGTTTGTCTGATGTCTTGTATGTCTTTGGGTTGGGTAATGGTGATGAAGATGTGTGATTATTTGTTTCCTTTTCATCTAGACTGTGTTGTGTTGATGTGAACAATGAATGTGATGATATAGTTTGATATTATATATGTTGGCTGGTGGTATGGTTAATTAACATGACATTTGGGTTATAATGGTGTATAGCTAACATTTAAACCAGGTAGGGAAACCACTGGAGTAACCAAAAAAAAAAAGAACTATAGAATTATTGTGACTTTATTTGAACGACAGTGACATGGGTTGTTTTGGGTCATAATTCATGGTGTCAATTAAAGTGGATCGGATGAAAATAAGATATGTGACAACGTAAGTAGACGCATTTTGTAAAGGGGAGTAGTAGATAACATTGAAAAGTAAATCGGTGTGGAAAAAAATTGTGTAGGTATGGAGCCAGAGGTAGAGCAAATGGTTGCAATGTTGGCTGGATCCTTAGCTTTGCTTCGAGTGGTTAGGAGGTTGATCTCACTATGATAGTTGCAGTGGGAGCAAGTAGACCAATGCACTTACCAGATAGGTCATATAGATTAGGCTTTCATGCCAAGAGAGCGAATTTGAGGGAAATGATATACAGTAGTGATACCACCTGCTTCAACCAAATTAGGATGTATCGGGCAATGTTTGATAAATTGTGTCACATGTTAGACACAATTGGTGGATTGAAACCAACTAAACATATGCTAGTTGATGAGCAAGTGGCAATGTTCCTTCACATCCTAGGCCATCATGTCAAGAATAGAGTAATCCAATTTGAGTTTGGAAGGTCGGGTGAAACGATTAGTAGATACTTTAAACTTGTGTTGAATGCCACCATCAGACTGCAATCATTGCTTCTAAAGAACCCGGAGCCTATTCCAGAGGACTCAAATGATAATTGCTGGAAGTGTTTCAAGGTATATACAATGTGTATTTGTGTCACATGTTAAATTGACAATGGTTCAACCTATGATTGTTTTTAAAAAAGGTTTATGAATTGCTTATCTTTGCAGGGGTGCCTTGGTGCATTAGATGAGACACACATACACGTACAAGTCTCTGCAGAGGAAAAAGGGAGGTACAAAAATAGGAAAGGAGAAGCAACAACTAATGTTTTAGGTGTATGCTCACGGGATGGTCAATTCATATACGTGTTGCCTGGATGGGAAGGGTCAGCTGCAGATGGGAGGGTGTTTCTAGATGCGATGCGTAGACAACATGGTCTACGAGTACCACAAGGTATTGATGTTATAGTTGGTGCAATATAAGTATTTATATGTCCCTGTGTAGTTGTAAAACAAATAGAATTATGTGGTGTCATTTGTTTTGACAGGGAACTACTACTTGGTTGATACGGGGTACACGAATTGCCAGGGGGTTTTGGCTCCTTATAGAGGTCAAAGATACCACCTTAATGAGTGGAGACATGGAAGCCAACCACAAACTCCACACGAGCGCTTCAATATGCGACATTCGGCTTCCCGTAATGTCAGAGAAAGGTGCTTTGGCATATTGAAGTAATGTTGGGCAATCCTTCGGAGCGCATCTTACTACCTAGTGAAGATCCAAAACAGATACATCCTCGCTTGTTGTCTAATCTATAATCTAATTTGTCGTGAATCAGTTCAAGATCCTCTTGATGTGCAGATTGAGTCATTTGAGCTTGGACCTCCCACTATGGATAACACCCCGATGATTCGAATGGGAACAAGTGACTTTTGGAATAATTTTAGGGAGAATATTGTAAATGACATGTTTGCTGCGTTTGTGGGACATAGTGATATTTGATGATGTTGTACAATAATGTTAATGCCTAGACTACGATGTGTTTCATTTGTTTGTCTTAGGGTTGAACACCATTTTCAGTTGTTACTTTAATGAAAGCATTTGTGTTACACTTGGTGCAATGTGTGCATGATAATTACTGTGTTTATGTTGGACTATATTCAATTTAATACATTGTCTGTTGAGTGTTTTTAGATGGAGTAGATTGACCAAGCAACAAAGGGGAAAAAATGTGGACTCTTGGGAGGACAAGGTTTTGGTGGACTTCCTTATAAGTTTGAGGGTTGACCAAAAGTTCATGGCTGATAATGGGTTCAAGTCTGGATTTGCAAATGCGTTGTAGTCTATGATGGAAGAAAAGCTTCTAGGATGTGGGATCAAGGCATGTCCTCATATTACATCCATAATTAAGACCCTGAAGAGATTGTGGCAAACAACATATGACATGGTGTACGGGACCAACACTTCAGGCTTTGGTTGGGATCCTGACACAAAATGTTTCACAGCTGAGAAAGAGGTGTGGGATGACTATATAAAGGTATGTTCTTCCATTCCTCACTCCTACATCACCCACTTTACTACAGTGTCAATTCACTTATCTACATTGTCATGAAGCATATATGGTAATTTCACAGGCTTATTCAAGGGCTGCACAATTTCACACCAAGTCCTTTCCATACTTTGAATCCCTGAGCATGGTGTGGGGTAAGGACAGGGCTGTGGGTGAGGATGTTAGCTCCCCTGTCAGAATGGAGGATGAGGTTAACCTAAAGGATGAGGATCTACCCGAAACGCCTCATCAGGTTACTTCTGAATTTGAATTCACGCAAACAATCAATGAACCTGCACCAACTGCATTGAATGGAACTGATCCATATAACAATTGAAGGAAGAAGAGACGTTTGAACCACTCTGAAATCATGGCTGATGCATTGAGGGACACAGTTACCTCTTTGGACAAGACTATTTTGAGTGTGTTTGACAAACTTTGAAATCAGATGTCTACTTAAGAAAGGCAAGCTGATCTTGATGCAAAGGGTGATGATCTTTTCATGCAGTTGCTGGAGGTAGAAGATCTCACATGGAATGAGAGGAACACAACTCATATCAAGATACTAGGTTGTGAGAAACTATTGAATGCGTTTGCAAAAATTCCTCCAATGTATAAGCCCTCGTGGATCTGTAGCCTGTTGCAACAATAGATTTCAACAAAATGTTAACATTGTATTTTGGTGGATGGTCAGGGTTAATCGAGTTGTGCCACCATATTTTTGTCTGAACTCTGCCTTTTGTGTTCGACAACAAACTTTGAGCCATGTTCATATTGGGAAACTTGGTACATTGAACATGAGATAAAGTTTGTTGTTCCCTCTGTACATGTACATGTAGTATAACTTTTTGTGTCCCTGCCATTTGTATATAGCCCAATGATATAGGTCACGTGTGGGAGTATGTATATTTTGTTGATATGCCTCTGTTGTTGTCATGGGTTAGTAAATGTAAAGTGTACAACAATGTTCATGAATGGTCTTTTTTAATATAAATATATGACTTCCTTTTTGTCTTGTCTCCACTTCATTCATTTCATGTTTCCATGCTTATTTGAACTCTGCAATGAATTAGGTCTTGCCTGCAATTAGTTTCACATTTTCTCTTCTGATATGTCCTTCTGTTAGATAATGCGTTCGAACGTGTTTACTGGTAAGGTTTTTTGGTTCGAACTTGATGCTTATGTTCAAACTTACAAATTAAAAATTCAATTTTCCATTACTAAGAGACTGCACTTGTTAAAGTTCGAACGTCGTGTTGTGGTTCGAACGTTCCGCTCTCAAGGTTTTTTCCCTCAAAAAACCCTATTAAGAAGCAATTTTTTGAATTAAAAAAACCTCTGCAATAAATTTATAACCGTGAAGTTCAACCATTCACTCATAAAGCATTAAAGCCTACATTTTTAAAAAGTAAAATGGAAATAAAACATGTGTCAACTATTCATAGGAAGTTCAAATGGACGTCCACTCAAGAAAAAACTGTCATCAAGTTGCTCTGTTTTTGCAAAATATACCTAATACCTATGAGCGTCAGTTGTCACACCTAAACGACACCTATTTCCACCCTATTGTGATGAAGCGAACCCATTAGTTGCCCTTTCTCCTTCTTTGAAAGACCTAGCAATTTCCAGTTTCTCTCTGTTTACCTTCACAAATGGCGAGGGGTAAAATGACGGCCGACCGATTGAACGAACTGGGAATCACAATGGAGGATGTGATAGAGTACAGGAACCATATGTCTACCATCTACAAGTGTGGTCGGGATGAGGGGTCTAAGTACAAGAGCAAAGAAGTTTATGATGAGTACGAAGAAGCAGAGAAGTGGAAGCATGATACTGAGGCTAAGGAAGCCAAGAAGAGAAAACGTGTTGCGAAGAAGAACGCTGACGCTAGTGTGTCTAAGAAGAGAAAGGGCCATTCGGAGGTTGACGGTGATTCATTATTGGAATCCTCTGGTAAACAAAAAAGGAAAAAGGCAGAGCAGAAGAAACAGGGGAAATCAAAGGTGGTTGTGAGTGACAGTTCTGGTGGCGTGGACAAGGGATGGAAGCCAACTGAGTCGGACAATGCATCATCGAACACAAACAACGAAGAAGAGGACAAGGGGGTGAAGATAAGAGTAGGGTGAAGTTGTTTAAGAAGCTAATGAAAGTGCAACAGAGGCCAAATTTCGTGCCTGAAGCAAAGTCAGACTTCAACCAGTCAAAACTAGAAGATTACAATATCAGGTTAGTTGTTCGTAGTCTTTGTAAACTGAGTACAATTAGGCTGGATTTATTTGAAGAATATTTTCCATTCGGGCTATCAGAAATCCGTAGACCATTCAAGGGGCTACTAGAGTTGTCTCTACCTTACTCTGACTCTGTTGTTAAGGTATTTTACACCAACTTGAAAATGTCCAGAGGGGGTAGTTTCTACATGTGTCGGGGGCCAAAGAATAGAAGTTAATGAGAACAAATTGTTACAATGGTTAAATGTGAAGGGTCCCCAGTCAAAGGGCACCTCATTCACTGGAGATGAAATGGACGATATCCTCCTCGAAGGTGGTAGAACTGAGGATGATACTTCTCTGCACAGACCGAAACAGCTGCCACATAAGTATAGGGTACTACACTACTTGTACAGTAGGAATTTTGTGAACAAGGGGAAGCACTACACAACCATGAGCATTGAAGACAAACAAATCCTCACTTGTTTGATTCGGAGGAAGCCTTTTAATATGGGGAAAAGGATAGTGGACATAATGCTCAAAGCAGCTGCAATTGGAAAAAAGAACACTGAACTGCCTTATCCCTCACTTGTGTCCCTCATATTGGAGAAGAACAAAATTTGGTATCTGCAAGAAGGTGAGGCTCCAATGTGGAGTCCAAAATTTGATGACCAGGCGTTGCATTGAATGCAAATTCCATTTGAGGCCAAACAGGAGTCTAATAAATCCTCGTCTGAGGGGGAGAAGGTAATGAAGTCCAAGCGTGAGCCACCTCCACGTCCTTTTGGGCCTAGTGCACCTTCACATTCAGTTAAAGATGAAGCTGCAGAATTGGGTTGACTGTTTGGCCAAGTTCTGGATGAGAAACTTGGTATGATGCACGGTCAGATGTAGACATAGCTTGGTATGATGCACGGTTAGATGCAGGCACAGCTTGGTGCCCTTGAAGCATATGTTGCCAGGGTTGAGTCACGGATGACACAAATTGCTCTCTACTTCAACGACCTTCGTGATTTTATTCACCTTTATGCCACTGAGTTTAAGGACTTTGCATCGTTTAGGGTAGGTAAATATAATGGAGCTGGTCCTTCAAGAAAGCCTCCAAGTGACCCTGTTGTACATGGAGGTGAGAAATTATATGATCAAAGTGTGCAACGTTCCCCTCTGCCATCCCAAGCCTCCCCAACATACAATGTGGGACAACAGGGGCATGTTAGTGCAACCACCTCCCCTGATGCAGACTCCAAGACTGATGAAGAAGTAGTGCATGATAAGGAAGATGTGGATGACAATGTTACAGGCAGCTTCACAGATGAACAAGCCATGGCTGATAAGGAAGATGAAGACGACAATGTTGGAGGCAGCTCCAGAGATGAACAAGACGTGGCTTATAAGGAAGATGAAGACAAAAATGTTACAAGCAGCTCTACAGATAAAGAAGCAGTGGCTGCTTAGGAAGATGATGTAGACGATGTACCAACCAGCTCCACAGATGAAAAATTAGTGGGTGATAAGGAAGATGCTGATGAGGATGTAACGACCAGCTCCACAGATGAAGAATCAGTGGGTGATAAGGAAGATGCTAATGAGGATGTAACAACCAGCTCCACATCTGAGGAAGATGATGATGAAGATTCAGTGGCTGCTAAGGAAGATGATGATGAAGATTCAATGGCTGCTAAGGAATCTCATGATGAGTATGACATTGAAGGGTCCACTGCAGATAAAGGAGGGGAAGCAGAGCATGATCTTGAAGTCCAATTAGAAGCAGAGGCAGCTGAGCATGAGGATGCTGCTGGTACCAATTCTCCCTAAGGCACCACGTCTGAAAAATCACTGCAGTCTGAAGATGGTGGTAGTGACAATGTTGGTGAAGGCCACAAAGCTGAAACAGTCTTGGAGGAAGAGGAAGCTAGTGGTCATAATGTGACACAAGTAGAGGAAGAGGATGGTGGGGGTGACAATCTGAGTAAAGGTCCCACAGCTGAAAAACAAGAGGAGCAAGAGGATAGTGGGAGTGACAATCTAAGTAAAGGTCCCATAGCTGAAAAAGGAATGGAGGGGGAGGAAGCTAGTGGTGTCAATGTCAATGAAGGCACCACAACTTAAAACCAACAACGTCTGGCAATGTCCCCTACACTGTCTGGTGAGGACTTTGACCCAATAACCCCACTGTTGATTGTGCCTCTTCCTGAACCTGTCAACCCTCCTTTTTCCCCTTATAGGCACATCACAGAAGTTGTTTCGTTAAGGTTCATACCATCATCAAGTTTCAGCAGCAACGTGGCAGCTCAGAATTTGCCTCATATCTTCTCAGTTGAACCAGCAGTTGCTCCTCCACCCACAAGGCCTGCAACCCCCATGTACATCCCAGTAAACCTCCTTGGTTCATGCACATCATCGCCAAGACGAGCCACTACTAGGAAGTCCCCAGCGAAAAGGAAGAAGAAGAATTAGGGAGTTTAGTTTCTCTTTCATGTTTAATGGTTTTTTGTAATGATTCATGACATGGTTTCCTAACATTATCAAAGGCATTACTCCTGCTCACTTGTTTGCTGTACTGGTTGACATTTTGTAATGTGAGTTCAAACTTGACTGTTTGGTTCGAACTCACATGTGTTATTTTCCAATTTCAGTGTGTAACTGATTTTGTAAGATATTTGTGGGCTATTTTGGCATGTTATATTTGTTTCAAGTCATTTGACCTTATTATGCTTCACCTCTAAAACTTGACTGAATTGTTAATTGCTTTCTACACTATTTGGTTGGGTTTGGTACTTGTTGGTCTAGTGCAGCAATAGTCCATTGCCCCATACATGCCTAGGGTTGGTTTACCTGTTGTCCAGGGCCTGTTTCCTCTTCATGTTGCTCTATCACATCAGTGGGGTTGGTTTTTATGATGACCTTTGCTTTAATGCAGACAACTTTTCACCACCTGTGGATGTTATGCACCATTGGTGGGGTACATTATGGTCCTTCAATGCTAGTTTTTGTTCATTTTTATGTAGCATTTGAGGAGGCAAAACTGGGTTTTTAAAACTTTTCACCCACCTTGGATGTTATGCACCAAGCCTTTTTTTCCATGACATTGCTGCATTTGTGGGGTGCATTATGCTCCTTCAATGTAAGTTTTTCTTATTTTTTATACAACATTTGAAAAAGTCAACATGGTTTCATTTTAATTCCTTTCACCCACATTGCATTGAATGCAGATTATGCTCAGATTGCTTCAACTATAACTGCGCCATTTATGTGCATGACATTGCTGCACTTGTCATCACCTTTTGTAAAACCATGTACTGATATGCATTTTTATACGTCAGTGGTTATGAACTTGCTCTGTTATAAAGTATAATCATCAACTTCTCAATTTCTCCAAATATATCCAGTTTTTATGCCAACTACAATACTTTCCTGCATTTGACCTCAACTTTTTCAGATTCTGTACCCACTTTCAAAGACGTCACTTTGGTTATTGTCATGTTCAAACATAATTTTTCTGATTAATTAAATACATCACACATTCATTTTTATTTGTTATTTCTTTCTACGCAAAACTGTTTTTCTAACCAATGTAGTAATTTTATTTCATCCACTTCAGAATTTCAGGGTTTTAGCATTGATGAGTAATTCCAATTTTTGATTTTTCCCCTGTCAAAGCACCAGTTGGGTTCATTGTTCATCGATCCCTATTCCTCTTGCATTATTCATGTTCGCACCAGATTCCTTCACTTCGTTTTGTTCCCCTCTATTTCCTTCCATGTCCACCATCCTTCTCACCTCTGGCAGCTGTTATGCTCGCCGTGGTTTCAAATCCCTTCGACGTCTCCAACAATTTTCTTCCTCCACCAAGACGCGATTTGGTTTGGCTCTTTTCTGTCCAATTCGCCAAAAAAAAAAATTGTTCTCTGGCTTTTTTTTTTGGGAAGGGCATTTTGGAAATTTTACCTAAGCTTCCCACTTAACCAACACACAATTCTCATTACCAAACAATTTATCTTCCCTCAACTTATTATATTATCATATCTACCAAATAGCTCAACTTTTTAAAGTTCCCTCTCAATCTTCCATTCCTTTCCCTTTTTTAAATTCTTTTCCCTCCTTAAATGTTCTCCGTACCAAACGGGCCCTATGGGCATCTCCTTAAAAAAAACAAAATAATATACTCCCTCCAATCTTTAATATATATTAGACATATTTAGAAAATTGATCTTGATTCTAAGTAAAAAAAAAAACACTCTTTTTTTTTTATATTTGTCAATTTTTCTCAATTTATCCTTGTAAATGCTCCTTCAATAATAATCAATAAGAAGAAGGAATGAATGCATTAAGGAAGATGAATATGATGTTTTAAAAAATATACATCATATTAACTAAATTAACCTAATCAATATAGACAAATATCTCTTATATTAAAAATAGGAAGGGGTATGTAGAATGCTTGATGTATAGAGATATGACTCAGAATTAAAGGGGAATCTTGTGCAATTTAAACTTATTTTAAAATGGAAGTCTATAACTAAACCTAATTTTTCTAACAAAGGAAAACAACCATGAATTATCATATATATATATATATATGTGTGTGTGTGTTGGTGGAACGTGTGATCCTTAGAGTCAGATAGAGACATAGCTGTCCCTTCCACCAAACGAGGTACATCTGAATATCATATGGCTTGACATTATTTTCCCAAAAAAAGTTATTGACTTTCACAATATTAATTAATAATTGATAGTATTAGTCATTAGGCGTCCACATACATTGGGTTTGCCCCACTGTTCCCATCTTTCCACTATTTCATATTATGCACACATGGACTTGTGCCCTTTGTTGCTTCCCAGTACAACATACTTATATCTCTCTCTTATGGATCATTTTCTCCTACATTTTCTTTATGAAAAAAAAATTAAACTCATAATTTAGTACATGATGAATTATATTTCAGATTCTACATACACACACAATATATATATATATAGGAAGATGCTTTATATAGTGAGAAAAAATAAATAAAGAAAAGATATCCACTGACAAATCCCTCTTCTTCATTGATAGGTGGGCCTATATATGACAGCCAATCTCAACATATATCATATACTATGTTACAGTACCATGTGATTTTCCTGTATATAAAGATTGCAATCTCTTCACCTCTCAAAGGCATTCTTCCATTGCTTTGATCTCACTCTCTCTCTCTCGCCATTTTCAGAAAGAAAGAAAAGGGTACAATTGACGCTATGGCCGCTTCTTCTTCAATGCCTGAGAGTGTGTGTGAAGAACTTGAGTTCTCATCAGAGTCCAACCACATACTTCTCATGGCTTTAATGGAAGAAACTCAAGACGAACATGATCAGTATTATGCAGCTGATAGGCTTATGAGTATGATTCAGTCTTTGGAGGCAGAGCTCAGTTCCTCCAGTAGCAGTTATGATCCTTACCAGAGCTTTGATATGGAGGTGGGACAGGTGGACGACCAGGATTGCTCCACATCATCATCATCATCATCATTCAGTGCTGATTGGGACGATATGGAAGTTGTGTCTGCTAGTTCTTCATTTGATGAAGAGATGATGATGAATGCATGGAATCTCTGTGATGGAGGTGGGGATGATAGTACTGCTGATTACCATGATTCATCAGAGTTTCATTATGGAGTTCTTTTGGAGAATTACTTGCCACAAGAAGCAACTGATGTGGTGTTCTGAGATGTTCATAAGCAAAGAGAGAAATTTGAATTAAAGGATATATAATAAGAAGTTTGAAGAATATTGCTTCCTCATCATGAACTTAATGTCCTTGTAATTAATGAATTTAATGGAAGAAACTGATGTCTTATATTTTGATTATCAACTCTGCTCTTAAAATTACTGTTAAAATTAACAGTTTTTGCCATATTTATAATTTTTTACATTTTTATTATTATGTTTTATGTCATTTAAAAAAGTACAATTGACATTTTAATAATAAGCACATTTTTGGGAGGGTTTTAATATCAACGCTCCTAGTCTAACATAAATCAATTAGTCTCGCGTCTAAAATAACTTGGTGACACTATAACTTAAAAAATTAGTCAACAAATATGAGTGCTTCGATTCAAGAGGTCCACTACCATATCTCTTCATTTTAATTTGAAAAGACCGGCCTTGACGGTAAACAAAGGGGGGAAAAAATCATAACAGCATATACTAAAGGCATCTCTCTCTGTTTTTTTTTAAAGAAAATAATATATGATCGCCTGATATAGATAGATATGACTCAGAATTCAGGGGAATCCTTTTGCAATTTAAGCTAAAGCTAAAAAAGAGCTTTTTAAAAAAAGCTAAAAGTTGTTTGGTGATTATATAATTTTTTTAGCTTAAAAGTTGAAATTAAAAATAAATTGTTTAACAAATTTTTTGTCATAAGCACTTTTTCTAATAAAAATTATCATAAAAGGTATATTATAATAGGGCGGCGGCGGCGGCGGTAGTGGTAGTGGCGGCGACGGCGGAGGTGGTGGTGGCGGCGGCGACGGTGGCAATAATGTTCGATCGAGAAATTATGGGTTCTCTTTTCTTTTCTTTTTAAAAAAAAAGAACTTAAAAATAACTCCTCATAGGAGCTTATTTTTAAGCTCTTTTTTCTTTATTATAAAATAAGCTCTTATAATATAAGAGCTTATATAAAATCTTGTTTGGCCTAACTTATACTTATAAATAAAAGATAAGATAAAAATAAGTTAGGCCAAACAGATAAAATGGAAGAAACCTAATTTTTGCAGCAAAGGAGCAACCATGAATTATTATATATCCTTGCACATGTATGTTGGTGGAACATATGATTCTTGCAATCAGATATAAGAGATAGTTGTCCACTCCACCAAATGAACCACTGAATTATTATATCACTTCACATCATCAATTTTTCAGAACAAAAGCATTAATTAATTGTACTCCCTTTCATTTTTATTATAAAGCACTAACTAATAAATGTTCTTAGTTTTTTTTTATAAGGTACTTGGTTGTTTTTAAAGAACATTAAATATATTTTTTCATGTATGCCCATATTTAATAAGGGAAGTGGAGTCGAGTAATAATTATTATGACATTAGAATCTAGTGTAATTAGTAGGGGTAATATTAAAAATTAATTAAATTTAATGATTTTAACTATTTTTATTGGTTTATGAAAATGGTTAATTGATGCTTTATAATAAAAATTAGTGGGAGTATTTCACACTATTAATTAATTAACAATTAATATTGGTCATTAGGTGTCCACATCCATATTGGGTACGCTCCACTGTTCCCAGCCATCATTGGATGCTGTGTTACTGGGAAATTTACCAAAATAATAATTAAAAATAAAAAATATACCCAATTGCAGTACTGTTCAAAAATTTTCCCAAACTAATGCAGTTGATGTTTCTGCGTCAGCCAATCTTCGACACAATCAGTTGCGTCAGACTGTCTGACGCAACATCAAAGTTGCGTCAGAATGTTTGACGCAACTTGAACAAGTTGCGTCAATGTATTTGACGTCACCTTGCGTCAATTAAGAAATTATTAATTGACGCAGGTGGCGTCAATTATTATTTTTTTTTATAAAAAATATAATTTTATAATTATATTTAGAAATATAAATAATAATTAATTTAATAAATATTTTGTTGGGCAATCTGTTGAATCCGATGATTATTCTCATTGCTTCATGTGAAATATATAAGATACATGGATGGCAATCTGTTGTAGCAGTTGAGGACTTCTAGGAATTCAAATATTGAAAAACAAATATAATCTAACTAATCGCTAGATTCTAGGTTGACTAGTCTAATAATACTTATTTACAAAATAATATAATTACCACATAATTTACTAATTAAATATTCCCTATTTAAGTTTAAAACAGAACAAAGCATTTTTAAAAAGGGTAAATATCATTTCTAGTCTCTGAGAATAAAAAAAGGCCATTTTCAGTCCCAGAAAAAAGACCAATAAGAGTAAATTTAAATTATTTATTAAATTAATTATTATTTATAATTAATTATTATTTATAATTAAATAATAAATAATTAATTAGATTAATGGAATAAATAATTTAAATTTACTCTTATTGGTCTTTTTTATGGGACTGATTATTTATATTTCTAAATATAATTATAAAATTATATTTTTTATATAAAAAAAATAATTGACGCCACCTGCGTCAATTAATAATTTCTTAATTGACGCAAGGTGGCGTCAAATACATTGACGCAACTTGTTCAAGTTGCGTCAAACATTCTGACGCAACTTTGATGTTGCGTCAGACAGTCTGACGCAACTGATTGCGTCAGTACTGCTGACGCAATCAACTGCATTAGTTTGGGAAAATTTTTTGAACAGTACTGCAATTGGGTATATTTTTTATTTTTAATTATTATTTTGATAAATTTCCCTGTGTTACTCAACCTTCCACTATTTTATATTAAGCACACATGGACCTGCGCCCTTTTGTTGCTTCCCAATTCAACATGGATTGGACTTATCGATGTCTTATGTATCAGTTTCTTTATTTCCGAGCAAAAAAAAAAAAAATGTATCAGTTTCTTTATGAAATAATTAAACTCATAATTTAGTACGTTAATAATTATATGTAATTTTTTCTTTATTTAATATACAAAGAAGTTATATTGTTGACTTGTAAAAAACGCGTCAGGTTCTACGTTTATCATCAGGATGAGGCTATGGTGAGGGCAAATAAAGAAAAAATATTGTTTCCCACTAATATATATATATATATATATATAGGAATAGATTATTCTACCTACTCTTATTTTGCCTATCTGTACCTACCCCTCCCAATATTTCCCAATACTGTTGGCTTATAATCTCATCCAACAATGAATATTTGAGAGATAAAATAAATCCTTTCACTTTTCTCTCTCTCTCCAACCGCTATTATTTTTGTTGCTTTATTCTTTGTTTGATTCAAAATAAACCCTGTGGGGTTGCTCGTTGGGATCACGGTCTCTGACGGGGGCGATCGGCGATGTGAGGTCGGTGGAAGAAAGGAGACTTGCTGTAATCGATCTAGTGGAATAACCTACGCAGATGATCTTCGATGGGTGCCTCCAGGGTTCGTGATGGTGATCTTTGGGTCGAGGTGGGGGTACCTTAGAATCACAGTTGAAAGGATGGAATTCACAGACAAATTGATGGGTGAGAGTTGGGGCTTTTTTGTTGGCGTGCGCAAATCATAAAGCAATGGCGCAGAGAAGTTCAGAGAAACAAGCTTCATCGAACGAGCTCAGCGGAGGAGAGAGGGAGAGGGTGGAAGAAAAGAAGGGATAAAAGGGTTTATTTTATCCCTTAAATCTTTACCGTTGAATGAGATTATAATCTAATGGTATTGAGAGGAGTAGGTAAAGGTAGGCTGAAAAGACCCTTTCTCACAAATCAACAATTAGCCATAATGTTTTCATAAAACCGGATTAACAGGTAATTATGGAAACCCTTCTGCTTTCAAGACAACACACTTTGGGTCAAGGGTACAAATTTTCCCACAAACCCACCACATATAAATCCACGGCTCTGGGCACAAATATCAAACAGAAATACACATAGCCCACAAGCCTTATAACCCTAACCCCACAACAAAGGGTCTATACAAAAATAATTTTCGCACAAGATATGATTGTGGATCCACCATAATATGATAGTGTATGAAATAAGGCCTTCGGAAAATAAACAGTCATCCAAAAATAGTTAATGTAGTATTTCATAAATATGAGGGCCCTATGATGACAATATATAAATCAATGCAACACTATTACCAAAAAGAGGCTTATAAGTTTCAAGACATCTATGCCTCTGGCTGCTTCCCTTGTCCTCTAGTAAGGTTAGAGGTATCGCCTGAAAAATTTAATAATGACGGGGTGAGACATAAAGTCCCCGTAACCGAAATTAATTTATCAAATATGCAGGAAAGGATTGCAAGTCAGAGAAGCAGGTTTATTAACATAATTATAATATTTAACGAACAATAATAGAGAAGACTTTTTCTTTCGATAACATATACATGTCGGGTTCAGGCACAACGCTCGCCCACAAACCCGGAGTCCAGGGCACAAATTCCGCCCACAAACTCAAAGTCCAGGGCACAGGTTCCGCCCACAAACTCGAAGTCCAGGGTACAAATTCCGCCCACAAACTCGGAGTCCAGGGTACAAATTCCGCCCACAAACTCGGAGTCCAGGGTACAAATTCCGCCCACAAACTCGGAGTCCAGGGTACAATTACAAACAGAATAATACATAATAATTAACAATAATTAAAACCATCCCCACTCATCCATCCTGCTCCTCCTTATATCTTCTGGACGTGGTACAGCCTATCAGTGCTAGTATACCTGGCCAAGGTTAGCTAGTCACTTCAAGAATACTGTCCCCTCCCATGCCACCAACAATATACCGTAACAGGGAGGTGTCCGCCTATAACACTCAACTCAAGATCCGGGCTAGGATTTGAGAGAGCCAGGCACAAGTTCACCCTTAATCTCTCCCCCTCAACCCAATATAACCCACAACAGAAGAAATAATATAACACTAAAATTTTCAACAACATTTTACTAAATTATTATTCTAAATATATCAACTCACAACAAGCATTTCAACCATCACAACAAAAACAACCCCAACAATAGTATTTACTTAAATACACAGATTGGAAAAATACACTGCTTCTCTGAAATAATTTCATATTCAAACATACACATAATTTTTCAAAACACATACAAGTTATATATATGAAAGTAAGGCTTAGAAAAATACCTTACAGCCCAAAACAAGCATATAAAATAAATTAACCCCGGTTACCTCAACTCCAAGTTTAACCTTAGCTTGAGGAGCACAACCCGCACAATCACCGACCACAAGAAGGCTCTACATTATCACAATTATAACTTATAATTTCCTATAACTTAAAAATACAATTTCTAATAATAAAATATTACTGTAACAAAAATTGAAAATGACCTTTTGGGTTTATTATTATTGTTGTTGTTGTTTTACTTATTTATTATTATTTCTCTACAATTATTTTAAACTCTCAGAAGCTATCCTAACACTTTATATTAGGAGTTTAATAATACTACCACCATATAAATTATACTTTAATGTTTCTCATAGTTTTCCAATCCATCAACATTTTTCCTATTATTATTTTCTAAATACACATGAAATAGAAAATCATATATATATATATATATATATATATATATATATATAGCACTCAAGTTTCCTTTTTCTCTTTCAGCAACGCACATGTGTGTGTGTGTATATTTTATCGAAAATAAGTTTTTCCCTCATGTGTGCAGCAATACATTCATATAGCTTTATGACAGCAAGTTTTGGTTCTAAAACACACACACATATATACTCTTATATCTATCAGTGAGGGTTTTCCTATTATTTTCCCCAGATGCAACGATATTATATATATATAAACACAACAACATTTTTCCTTTTTAGAGGGTTCACGAGCACTGCTATATATATACAGTCAGCGAAAGTTTCTCATTATTCTTCCCAGGTCCAGCGATAAATGTATATTCCCATGACAGCACTATATATAATAGCATGTTTCTTTCTTTTCATTTTCCTAAGGCAGCTTTATATATAAATCCTAAGTCTCTGTTTCATTGTCCTTCACTCCTTCTAGCAGAGACACGCTGTTTCATTTCCCTACGGCTTGTCACTTAGTTATAGGTGTTGGAAAGTGACGAGAAACTAAAGCAAAAGAGGCCCGATGACTTACTTCTAGTTCCTGGCTTGTGAGATTCCCCGATGCTAACACCTCTGCTTTGGAGTCGTTGAGCAGAGTAAGAGTGAATGATCACTGTTTGACTCACTCCCTCTCCTTCCTTCTCTTTCTCTCTCGCTTTCCTTCCACGTTCTAGCTCTCACTCTTTCTTTCACTCTCAGCTCTCTCTTCCTTCTGTTTCTTCGTGAAGGTCCGAAGGTATAAGAAGGCATGGAGAGGTCAGGGAAAACTATGATCATATAGCAAATTGAAGGTCCAGTCCGATGCATAAAACGTTGGTCCTAGAAGCATGAAACACTGGTCACTCAACGCTGGGCTCGAGGGGGATGGTGCCGCTGGCTTTTTCTGTTTTTGCGTGTGAACAGTTGCTTGCCGAATGGGATAAGTGAATTGATAGAGTATGGGTCGAGAGATTTTGCTGTCAGTGTTTTTTTTTTTTTTTTTCCCCGAACGTGACGCGAGAAGGATACTGATGATAGATGCAATGAGTTGGTTTAGTCAAAGACTCAAAGGTAATAGGTTGCTTTAATTACTGGCCTTGTCTTGTTGCTGCGTTTTATTATTATTATTATTATTTTTTTTTTGATATAATTCCTGCGTTTTATTTGTGTAACTGGTTAAATGAATTTTGAAGGTAATGGATTGGATATTATACATGGGCCATGAATGAAATAATGGGTATTGTTAATCTCTACGTGTTGGGCTAAAAATAAAACGAAATGAAAGAGTTGAATCATGAATAAATGGGTTGGATGTAGTTAAATATATTGGGCTTATGGATTACATGATTAAATGGGTTTCATTCCAAAATTTCACCTCTTGCAATTATTTCCATAATTTTACTATTAAATATAATTAATTATTATAAGGAAATTAAATTCCTAATTTTCCAATTATCATTTCTATAATTATTTTGGGTCATATCTCCATAATAAATTCCCATACAATATTTCAAAAATTCAAATCCCAAAAATTAGGATGTTACATAGGCAAAATAAGAGTAGGCAGAATAATCTATCCCATATATATATATATATATATATATATATATATATATATATATATATGGAATATCTCCAGTGACCACTAGAATTACGTCGTTTTGAATTAATGATGGCTGTATTTGTAATTCTAGATGAATTAATGAAAGGTGCAAAATTACGGAAACACCCTTCATTAATCCAAAACGACGTAGTTTTGAGGTCACTGGAGATAACTTATCTCCAATCACGGGAGAAATCCTTTACCCATATATATTTTTTCTTGAGCAATTATAAATTTTTATGGATGGACATATAAAAAATAATGAATAAACTATTTTAAGGATTTTTTTTTTTTTTCATTCTAAACTGTCATAAACTAAACAAAGATATTTGAAAACGAAAAATAATTAACATATTGATGGATTTTTAGTTCTGGTGGAGTTGGTTAAAGATATCTACAAATCCCACTTCTTCATTGAGATTTATAAATCAATTAATTAGAACCATGCACATGATAGGTGGGCCTATGAGAACCAATCTCAACATCATATATTACAGTACACCATATGATTTGCCTATATAAAGATTACATTCTCTTCTCATCTCTCAAAGCCATTCTTCCGCATTGCTTTGATCTCTCTCTCTCTCTCTCTAGCCATCCATTTCCAGAAAGAAAGAAATAAAAGGGTACAATTTTAACTCCATGGCTACTTCTTGTTCTTTTTCTTCAATGCCAGAGAGTGTGTGTGAAGGAATTGAGTTCTCATCAGAGACCAACAAGATCCTTCTCATTGCTTTAATGGAAGAAACCCAGGAAGATCATCAGTACTATGCAGATGATAGGCTCATTAGTATGATTCAGTCTTTGGAGGCAGAGATCAGTTCTACCACTAGAATTGGTGATTCTTACCAGAGCTATGATATGGAGGTAGGACAGGTGGGCGATCAGGATTGTTCCCCATCATCATCAATATCATTCAGTGCTGATTGGGACGATATGGAAGTTGTCTCTGCTAGTTCATCATTTGATGAAGAGATGATGATGAATGCATGGAGCCTTTGTGCTGAAGGTAGGGATGATAGTACTGCTGATTATTATAATTCATCAGAGCTTTATTATGGAGTTCTTTTGGAGAATTACTTGCCACAAGAAGCAACTGATCATGTAGTGTTCTGAGATGTTCATAAGAAAAGAGAGATTTGAATTAAAGGATATCAAAGAAGTTTGTTGGAAGGATTAGAGTTCTCTTTGGCAAGCAATGTCCTTGGAAATGACTTTAATGGAAGAAACTGATGATTATATATACACTGATCACTTTAATGGATTATTCATGTTGTATCTTCCCTTCCATATATCAACATTGGATTATTTGAATTTAGAGTCATTGTGCAGATAAATATTTGTCATTATTCTGGTCAGTTTCGTTGCGGTGTTTCTTAGAATATCATCTGATGCAGTATATATGATTGTGAGTATTATGAGAAAACAGAAATTATCACTGAATAATATTAAGTCGTACCACTTTGATCATATTATAAGTCCCCCAAAAAATTTGGTTATATTTATAAGTCTTCTTTCCAGTAATAAATGGGATTGTAACAATTTTGTCCATATTAATTGTACCGATGAAAATTGAGAGAGAAGAAAGAGTTGAAAGATAATCATTCATAAATGAGGGCAAAGTTGAAAATTTACCCTATAATCATTGAACTAACTACTTATTATTGGTATATATGATTTAGTTAAAATAGACTTATAAATAGGATCAGACTAGTAGTAATACTATTTAAAGATCATGAATATATAGGACAACTCATTCATCAAAATCTATATAATTAATGTCTTTATTGTAAAACACAAACTAACAATTCTTACAAACCAATAAATACAGTTAAAATCATTAAATTTATCTTAAAATTTTAAGTAATTTCCAATATTACCTCTACTAATTACACTAAAATCTAATATCATATTAATAATTTTTCTCCTTCACTACCCTTATTAAATATGGGCATATATGAAAAAAAAAATATTTAATGTTCTTTTGAAACAATCAAGTGCCTTATAAAAAGAATGAAGACGCTTGTTAGTCGGTACTTTATGATAAAGGACCAAAGGGAGGATTTGTTATGTAGGTTCAATTTATTTTTTAATCAAAATCTATTTCCATAAGAATATTATTAGTCCGTTAATCAATAAACATAACAACAACTAGGGTGCAATACAGGTAAAACTATTCAAGCAGAAAACCCAAAGAAACACAATCAGAAACAGATCCTTACAACCATGGTAGTTAAAAACTCGTTTTATCACTGCGATTTTACGTTTTTACGATTTTTTTTCATTAAAACGATTTTACTAATTTTCCAGACGCTTTTGTGTTTTTACGTTTTTACTACGTTACGATTTTACGTTTTACGATTTTTCATTCTACTTCCGTTTTCAGGTAAAATCTACGTTTTCACTACCATGCTTACAACAGGAGAAAATGAAAAGCCTGGTGGCAACAAGACTAGCTGAGATCCACTCCATGGTCATCTTGCAATCTTTTTGCCAGTAGCAATGTTAAAGGGGGTAAAAGGGTGATTCCACCGACCCAATGGGGCACACCCCCTTACATGTTTCAGCGGCGAGGTGATATGCTGCTTGTGAATTGAGAAACTGGCTTCAAACTTCAAAATGTTAGGTACGTAGACCATTTTTAATGCACGACGCTGGCTGTTGGCAATCAGTTTCAAAGATGATATTCTTGATATATGACTCAATTAGGAAATAATCATTTAGTTACAATACAGGTCATCATGTGAAAATGATTTTATGCTCTTAAAACCAGACAATAAAACTCAATTTCTTAAACATTTTTAAAGTTTTTCACACAATCACCAACATTGACTTCAGTACTCTTACTTCTTCCTCTTAGGGATACCTTTTTTTTCCCCCTCTGAATCTGCCTCCTTTTACCCTGTGACGATTAGTTTGTCATATACTGTACTCCTCCATTTCTTTTTATAAGAAACACTCGTCACATAGATCAAAACGTTGGTTAGAGACAATAAAGATGTTAAAAATATAACTTGTTTTTACCAAAAATACCCTCATTTAAGTAGAAGAAAGACAATGAGTGGTGGAGAAAGAATATAATTTATGGGATTTAAATACAATAATATTGGTAATATGAGTAATTAAATAAGGTCAAAATGAGAAATAAAATAAAAAAATCAGGCAACCCCTACATGTTTTTTTATAAATAGAAACAAGCTATAGGTGATAGTTGTTTCTTATAAAAAAGACGGAGGAAATGACATTTTAAAGGATTTATTATCTAGATATGATTCAAAATTTAGGGGCATGTTGTGTGTAACATCCCATTTTCTAAAGCGGAAATTTTTTTTTTTTTCAATCAGAGTAGAGCAATGGAGCGAAAGAGTAACTGATTCCCATTCAAACAATAACCATAGTGTAACATAGTATTGATACAACACCCTATTGTTCTCATAGGTAATTACGTAAAACGATAAAGTGACATCTCCGTCTCAGAGCTCACTCGTGCTACATGCCCTCCAACTATGAGCATACTCGTGCAGCTTGCCTCGATCTCCGATCCGTGGTCCTCCCGACTGAAGCTATAGGCGAGATTCAATTTATCGAATTGAATCTCGGGTAACAATTAACCTTATGCTCAAATAAAACAGTATACGGATGACATATATTCAAAACATAACAGCAGCATATCACTTATGCATATAGCAGATGCATGATTGCATGATTGTGACGCAGACAGAACATAAGCGTTAAAGCAATCTGTATGTATAATCGGTAACCACGAACAGAGTCTCTAACAGTGAATGTATCTCGGTGACCCCTACAGAATCTCTATCCGTGAATGTACCTATCACATATATGTATATGAGCAGCACTAGATTAGTGTTACGATGACGCGAACGTACCTTCGTTGATGTACGCAGATGTTTCGACGAAGCGTACTTTCGACGGAAAACGGTTTGTCCGACAGCAGTACGTTGGATAGCGTAACGGCAGCAAACTAGGATTTCTGACGTCCTATAAGAGTAATATCACTTTCATTAGTGATTTGGCACAATAACTGGCATTTTAGGTAAAAATTACCATTTTGCCCCTATGCCCCTAATTGGCGGAATTTCGCCAGCACTTCGTTACTCTGACTACTTTTCTTCCCAAAATTTCGCCAGAACTTCGACGCCATTTTGATTTTCGAAAATAAAGACTAAAATAGCCCTCCCATATGATATCCAATCATACTTGAAAAATTAAAGGCTATTCTAACAAATTCTACCCTTACTTTTGAAAATCTCTCTTCTTTCTCCCTCTAGGCTAAGCCAAACAAGGGAAAATGGTGTGAAGAAAGTGAAGGGAGGGGGTATTTATAGAAACGGTGGTAGGGTTTCGACTGTCGGATCAACTTTCTGAGAAGCGATCCGGACCGTCCAACACAACTTTTGGAAAAACCCTTTCTCCCCCTTTTGCTTTCACACTAGGCTGAAAATTCAAGGGTCTTGGCCAATGGGAGGTGGCCACGTGTCACCTTCCAGAAGCTTTCAGACCTATTTCTCCGATCGGTACCCGATTCGCGTGATTTCGGAGAAATCTCAAAATTCTGGATTTATAACTCTGAAAACATATTCTCACTTAGTAGAAATGTCCAAGTTAACCTATATTTTGATTTCATATAGGGCTCCAACAGTCCAGTTGAGTCTTTCTCGAAAACGTGTCCAAACGCGTCCGGTGTCGAAACTTGTTTTCGGAAACATCAATCTCTTCGAAAAAATCACCGAATCCAAATATGTTCATGAAAATTCCTAATTCTTTTCCAAATGTCACAACATAACCTTTTCGTCCTCTTGGCTATCCGGTCTTTTCTCGAATTTCCTATTTCGTCTTATTAGGAAAAAGCACAAACGGCTTGAATTAACTTCCGCAAGAGTCTAACGGAAGATAAAACCCACCGATTAATATTTTACCTTGACTTTGGGAATCCCATTCCTAGATCTCTAGATAGGATCCGTTTCCTAATTCCCATTTTACTATTCACCCTTTTTCACTTTAATTAATTATATTATATTTTAATTGCAACTTGCAAAAATTCTTTTATACATATATATATATATATATTTTTCTTTTTCTTTTTTCTGCCCCTTTTTTTTATTTCGTTTTTTTTTTATTATTTGATTAATTATTTAATTAATTATTTAATTAATTAAATAATTATTTTTACCTAATTTTTTACAAAATTTTCCTATTGGTCTATTCTTGCATTTAGGCTTAAAAATACCTAAACTCAACTATTTTTCTCAAAAATTTCCAATTAATTAGTAAATATACTTTTACTAGTTTTCAACCATTTTCTACTAATTTTTGAGCTTTACATAATTATCTCTGAATTTCCTTTGCTTATGCTTAAGTAATTAGCCCAATATTACTTAATTACTTAATTATCACTTGTTGATAATTTTCTTAATTACAATGCCTCATTACCTTCATACTCTTGCATTAACTTTAGTATTTCCATGCCTCTTACATTATTCTATAATTTGTAAGGGTATTTTGGTCTTTTATTACCTTTTAGACATTCTTATACAATTTCTCCAAGTTCATAATTTATTAAATTACCATAATTAGGGATAATATATCCTCCTAATTCACTTGGTCATTTTATTGCCTTTTAGGATTTTTCATAATTTTCTAAGTCATTTACCCTTTCCAGGGCATTTTGGTCATTTTGGCACTTTGGCCCTTAAATTCCCTGATTTCCTACAGAATTTAATTTAGAATAATAGACTATATTTCCACGAGTCTTACGATCATAACTTCACTTATGAGAAATAACCCATTTATTTATCAAAATATAATATTTCAGATAAATAAATATGCGGGTATTACATTTCTCCCCCCCATAAACAAAATTTCGTCCTCGAAATTTGTACTCTAACATCTCAACTTTGTACTAACTAAAACCCATCCTACTTGGATTTTGGACTATACGTGTCGGATCTTCACTTCGTCATCGCCCGCCCTTCTTGGTGATCGGGAATTTGCCTTGGTTTGTCCACAAAGATCTTATCATTTCGTACTTTGATATATAATGTTTCCCCGTGGTTCCCACACACCGCGGTTAACACTACAAATACCAAAATGGATACCAAAAATGTCCCCATGGTTCCCATACACCATGGTAACATAAGATATCTCCTACTTAATGACATGATCACGGTCGAATATAACTTAAGAAAAACGTTATGGAAGTCTAACCATGTTCGTGAATAAGGCTACCTAATAGAAACTGATTTGTTTTCAACTAATACTTGAATGATCTCCGAAATGATCTCACGAAATGCGAACTACATTCGCCCTTGAGGTGTTATATTGACACCGGCCGAAGGATATATGATCATCACAATCACCAAAAGACTCTAACGTTCCTTTTTGTCTTGTACAAACTATGAAATGTGATTGATCATATCTGGTCTAGAAAATTTCTGCTCCGGCAATTCCGTTGAGCAACTTAAGTGTAGAGCAGCATGTATAATTGGTGACCCTAAACGATGTCTCTATCCGCTATGTATAATTGGTGACCCTAACAGAATCTCTATCCGAGTCGGTGCCCCTAGACAGAGCCTCCATCCGAGTCGGTGACCCTAAAATAGAGCCTCAATCCGCTTGCTACTTATGTTCCATAACGCTGCTAGTTTTGGTTCACCACTGGTGGTGTTCCGAGTATAAGGCAATCTTGACAAGATGCAGGAATTTGATAATGGAGTGGATCATCGATCCTGGAAAGTGGGTATTTGTTTTCGAACAGTTGCCTGTTCAACTTATAGTATTGATGCTACTTTGAAAACTCGAGTCTTTCCTTCTATATGAATATTACTGAGAATCAAGCTGCTATTTTAGCTTTGACATGAAATTTGGTACGGAGATCTGAATATTGAACTTATGCGAGGCTTCAGTCAACCGAGAATTAATTTGTGACTGATTTGTCTTTGAATAAAGGTTTGGTTTCCGCATTAGTTCTACCTCTGCTTAGAATAATATATTCTCTTTGTCACCGCTCTTCATCACCGTTCATTTAACACTTTTGAGAATATCGTTGACACTATGAAGTGGTAGTACGATTTATATTATACCCGCAACTTGGTTCAAAACATGCTTTACAAGCTAAACGCTTACACCTAATGGTGTAGCTACAACATAAGTATGCATCCCAAAAGGATCCGTACACACATCCAAAGTAATTGATCGGTCTAACATCCGAATCGGTTTACAACTAACATGAATTTTTTACTAATTGATAGTGTCTCGGTCCATTCCTGAGGATTCGCCAGTCCCAGGGCACCTTCCTTCTTCGTGAGGAGTTTCCGTTGCTAAAACTACCACGTCCTGCATTGCTATTGCTGTTGTTGAAGTTTCTGGATCTCTGGAATCCTTTCAGATTACGCTCAGTCATCCGACAAGTTTCCACCGCGCTTGTCAAATCTAGGAATCGTTGGGACATGAGTCTTTCACCAATCTCATATTTCAGTTCGTGAACCAGTATGTTTACCATACTTCTCGCATCATTTCCCTTCCGCAAGTGTGGTGAGTATCGGGATAAATTGGTGAATCGTGCGTAGTAATCGTCGAAAGATTCCTCCTGTCCTTGTCGGATATGGAGGAATTCTGATTCCTTGTTCATTTGCACTGAAGGAGGAAAATATTGTTCATGAAAATTTTCCAGAAATTTCCCCGTGTCATGGGACGGTAATGGGTTTGCAAAGTTTCTGCTGTGACTTCCCACCAGCGGTCTGCATCTCCTTCGAGCTGGTAGATTGCTAGTTGAGCTTTGCGATCCTCTGGGCAGTCTATCACCTTGAACACCTTCTCTAATCGCTTCAGCCAATCCTCTGCTATGTCTAGTCTTCCTCGAAAAGTTGGTGGCTTCAGCTTGCAAAACTGGTTAACCTAGTATTGAGTGTTTTTCTCTCCTCTCCTGTGTCGTGGAGGTGATCGGGTTCTCTCAGACTCATTATCTTCCTCATCTTCTTCAGCGTTTTCCTCATCCTCATCATCATTTAATTCGTCCTCGGAATTTTGTCTTTCTTCTTCAGCATGTCTTCTTTCTTCCTCCGCCCTCCGTTCTGCTAGTTGCCTTTCATCTTCCAGATCTTGTTGGTTCTGTCTCTCTACGAGCGCGTTAATGAGAGCTCTCTGCTCCTGTAGAGTTCTCCTCATCTCCTGAATCTCGTTTTGTTCAGGTTGGTTTGGTATAAGATTTTGTTCGGGTATTGCGTCCATTTGAGGCTGTCTGCCTCTTCCTCTACCTCGGCCTCGGCCTCTGCCTCGGCCTCTGGGAGCTCCAGCTCCTCTTAAGATCGCCATGTCTGGTTCTTTTCACCTTCATGAGGGAAGACGTTAGATGAGGAGTACAACGATGATCATATCATAATTTCTATCGCACTTCATATCTACTAACGAATAGACACCCGCAACATGTCCCTCGTTCAGAATTCCGTAGGTTCGTTCTTCCTAGAAACGGGTACGGAAACACGTATCGGAAGTTCTTATACATGAGTCAAATACTGCATGTATTTATCTTTGTTGGTCTCGGAGTTTCATCCAGCGTGGCCTGCGTTCATATATAAGCTCGGTGTTAAGAAAGAATTACCGTTCAGTACAAACTGACGGTTATCGAAGTTATCAAAGACTGATATTAGAGTTTCTAGGAATATCAGAGGCTGATATCAGAGGTATATAGATTTTTAGCGTTAAAGGTATCCGGGTTTCGTATTCGTCCCATCGTTTCTGGAACTATGGATCTACGAGCGTTACGCCTCATGCTTCTGGGTTTACGGGTATATGAATGTTCATCTGTGTTCATCACTACAACATTACACTAGGGTCATATCAGTACTCATTTTCAAAATACGCTCAAAGTTAAAAGGCTTGAGAACCTAACTCCGTTATCCGAACAGAATGGCCAGGTAAGTGTCTACCATGGGGGCCTCACCGACTTATACGGCGACTGATTGGCACACCCACATAGACTAGCCTTGCCTTCGGCACCAAACTGTCTGTAGTAACATAGTCGGGTTCATGCCAGAATGAATGCTCTGATACCATAAAGTGTAACATCCCATTTTCTAAAGCGGAATTTTTTTTTTTTCCAATCAGAGTAGAGCAATGGAGCGAAAGAGTAACTGATTCCCATTCAAGCAATAACCATAGTGTAACATAGTATTGATACAACACCCTATTGTTCTCATAGGTAATTACGTAAAACGATAAAGTGACATCTCCGTCTCAGAGCTCACTCGTGCTACATGCCCTCCAACTATGAGCATACTCGTGCAGCTTGCCTCGATCTCCGATAGAACATAAGCGTTAAAGCAGTATGTATAAGTCCTACACAATAATAGCCTGCACAAAAACCAGTGCCACGATGATCGGTCGTGTCCTCAGCGCTAGGAAAACTCTAACGGTATTAATATCTCTATAACCCGTGTGAACTGTATGTATAATCGGTAACCCTGAACAGAGTCTCTAACCGTGAATGTATCTCGGTGACCCCTAACAGAATCTCTATCCGTGAATGTACCTATCACATATATGTATATGAGCAGCACTAGATTAGTGTTACAGTACGCGAACGTACCTTCGTTGATGTACGCAGATGTTTCTGACGGAAACTGTACTTTCTGACGGAAAACAGCGGTTTGTCCGACAGCAGTACGTTGGATAGCGTAACGACAGCAAACTAGGATTTCTGACGTCCTATAAGAGTAATATCACTTTCATTAGTGATTTGGCACAATAACTGGCATTTTAGGTAAAAATTACCATTTTGCCCCTATGCCCCTAATTGGCGGAATTTCGCCAGCACTTCGTTACTCTGACTACTTTTCTTCCCAAAATTTCGCCAGAACTTCGACGCCATTTTGATTTTCGAAAATAAAGACTAAAATAGCCCTCCCATATGATATCCAATCATACTTGAAAATTAAAGGCTATTCTAACAAATTCTACCCTTACTTTTGAAAAACTGCGAAAGCTTCAACTTTTCGGCGACTCGATCCCTACTATGTTTTTACCTCTGCATATTTTTTCAACCAAACAAGGCCTAAAACAAGAATAGGAATCTCATCACCTACTTCCTAAATCTAACTAACAATTCTACTATCTTTCGAACTAAAAACTAAAGCCCGAAAGACTTACCCGTTGAAGATCTCCGAACAATTTTCCAGGGCTTCGATGCAAAAATCTCCAGAGCTTCTCTCTCTTCTTTCTCCCTCTAGGCTAAGCCAAACAAGGGAAAATGGTGTGAAGAAAGTGAAGGGAGGCGGGGTATTTATAGAAACGGTGGTAGGGTTTCGGCTGTCGGATCAACTTTGTGAGAAGCGATCTGGACCGTCCAACACAACTTTTGGAAAAACCCCTTTCTCCCCCTTTTTCTTTCACACTAGGCCGAAAATTCAAGGGTCTTGGCCAATGGGAGGTGGCCACGTGTCACCTTCCAGAAGCTTTCAGACCGATTTCTCCGATCGGTACCCGATTCGCGTGATTTCGGAGAAATCTCAAAATTCTGGATTTATAACTCTGAAAACATATTCTCACTTAGTAGAAATTTCCAAGTTAACCTATATTTTGATTTCATATAGGGCTCCAACAGTCCAGTTGAGTCTTTCTCGAAAAACGTGTCCAAACGCGTCCGGTCGAAACTTGTTTTCGGAAACATCAATCTCTTCAGAAAAAATCACTGAATCCAAATACGTTCATGAAAATTCCCAATTCTTTTCCAAATGTCACAACATAACCTTTTTGTCCTCTTGGCTATCTGGCCTTTTCTCAGAATTTCCCTATTTCGTCTTATTAGGAAAAAGCACAAACGGCTTCAGAATAAACTTCCACAAGAGTCTAACGGAAGATAAAAACCCACTGATTAATATTTTACCTTGACTTTGGGAATCCCATTCCTAGATCTCTAGATAGGATCCGTTTCCTAATTCCCATTTTACTATTCACCCTTTTTCACTTTAATTAATTATATTATATTTTAATTGCAACTTGCAAAAATTCTTTTATACATACATACATACATACATATATATATATATTTTCTTTTTTTCTTTTTATTTTTCTTTTTTCTGCCCATTTTTTTTATTTCGTTTTTTTTTATTATTTGATTAATTATTTAATTAATTAAATAATTATTTTTACCTAATTTTTTACAAAATTTTCCTATTGGTCTATTCTTGCATTTAGGCTTAAAAATACCTAAACTCAACTATTTTTCTCAAAAATTTCCAATTAATTAGTAAATATACTTTTACTAATTTTCAACCATTTTCAACTAATTTTTGAGCTTTACATAATTATCTCTGAATTTCCTTTGCTTATGCTTAAGTAATTAGCCCAATATTACTTAATTACTTAATTATCACTTGTTGATAATTTTCTTAATTACAATGCCTCATTACCTTCATACTCTTGCATTAACTTTAGTATTTCCATGCCTCTTACATTATTCTATAATTTGTAAGGGTATTTTGGTCTTTTTTACCTTTTGGACATTCTTATACAATTTCTCCAAGTTCATAATTTATTAAATTACCATAATTAGGGATAATATATCCTCCTAATTCACTTGGTCATTTTACTGCCTTTTAGGATTTTTCATAATTTTCTAAGTCATTTACCCTTTCCAGGGGCATTTTGGTCATTTTGGCACTTTGGCCCTTAAATTCCCCGATTTCCTACAGAATTTAACTTAGAATAATAGACTATATTTCCACGAGTCTTACGATCATAACTTCACTTATGAGAAATAACCCATTTATTTATCAAAATATAATATTTCAGATAAATAAATATGCGGGTATTACATTGTGCAATTTGAACTTGTTTTAAAATGGAAACCTTTAAACCTAAATTTTAAAACAAACGAACAACCAAGAAGTATATCATATCCTTGCACATGCATGTATTTGTTGGTGGAACATGACTATTATAAATCAGATTTGAGAGACATAGTTGTCCATCACTCAACCATATACGAGACAACTGAATTATCACATCACATTGATATTAATTAATTATTTTCCAAAAAAGTAATTGTCACAATATTACTTAATTAATAATTGCTATTGGTCATTAGTGGTCACAATATTGGGTATGGCCCAATGTTTCCAACCATTATTAGATGCTACGTTACCCAACTTTACACTATTTTATATTATGCACACATGGACTTGTACGTGCTCTTTGTTGCTTCCCAGTTCAGCATTGACTGGACATATCTCTTGTGTATCATTTTCTCCTACATTTTCTTTGTTAAACAATGAAACTCATAATTTCGTACATTATTATCAACCAGGCTTGGTGATGGTGAAAGTACCAGAGAAAATAATAATAATAATAATAATAAAACTTTCCCACAAATAGATTTGTACGTTACATTTTTTAAAATTTTGTTTGTGCATTTATAAATTTTTTGGAGACAAAAATATATAATGCATTAATAGAAAGAAATTAGTACACGATAATTTAGGGATTAAAACATTATTTTGTTCTGAACAGTTATAAATTTAATTAATAAACAAATATAGTTGAAAACGAAAAATACTCAACATATTGATTAATTTTTAGATCTGAACCAGTTGGATTAAAGATATCTACAAATCCCACTTCATCATTGAGATTTATAAATCAATTAATTAGAACCATGCACCTGATAGGTGGGCCTATGACAACCAATCTCAACATCATATCTTACGGTACACCATTATGATTTGCCTATATAAAGATTACATTCTCTTCATCTCTCAAAGCCATTCTTCCATTGCTTTGATCTCTCTCTCTCTCTCTCTCTAACCATCCATTTCCAGAAAGAAAGAAATAAAAGGGTACAATTTTAACTCCATGGCTACTTCTTCTTTTTCTTCAATGCCAGAGAGTGTGTGTGAAGGAATTGAGTTCTCATCAGAGACCAACAAGATCCTTCTCATGGCTTTAATGGAAGAAACCCAGGAAGATCATCAGTACTATGCAGATGATAGGCTCATTAGTATGATTCAGTCTTTGGAGGCAGAGATCAGTTCCAACACTAGCAGTGGTGATTCTTACCAGAGTTATGATATGGAGGTAGGACAGGTGGACGATCAGGATTGTTCCACATCATCATCAATATCATTCAGTGCTGATTGGGACGATATGGAAGTTGTCTCTGCTAGCTCATCATTTGATGAAGAGATGATGATGAATGCATGGAGCCTTTGTGCTGCAGGTGGGGATGATAGTACTGCTGATTATCATGCTTCATCAGAGTTTTATTATGGAGTTCTTTTGGAGAATTGCTTGCCACAAGAAGCAACTGATCGTGTAGAGTTCTGAGATGTTCATAAGAAAAGAGAGAAATTTGAATTAAAGGACATATGTACCAAAAAGAATATGTATTCTTTCTCCTTATATATATAAACTTTGAAGCTAAGTGGCACCGTACAGATCAAACTTTTCACAATTAACCCATGATTACCAACCTCTAAACGTTACATAGAAAAGATGAATTAGCTATGGAATTTCATCGCTGGTCAATTAATGACAGTCTATTTTATGGTGGAATCAGACTCCGTCGCTAAATTCCTTCACTAATCTATTGTAATTTTCATCGATTCTTCCTTGCGTAGTTTCAATCGAGTATACATTACTCCAATCTTCTAAGTTTTAAATCTCGTATTAATTAATTAATTAGGAAATAATTTTTTGATTACAATTTAGTGTTTTCTTGTCATCAAAACTCCTAATTAGAATAAAATAGTAATTACTTTTAAAATAAATGTTAGTAAATTTTTTATGGTTTCAATTAGGTTAAGTTGTAAATAATCCCTTTACTTTTATACTATGTGAAAATAATTCTTTTGCTTTTAAAATCAGACAAGAAAATCTTTTAAATTTTTTTAAAAAAATATTTTTCATATCACCAACGTTTACTTCATATTCTTACTCCAATTGGAGGACTGTCTTCTTTTCTTTGGGATCTACTTCCTTTGTCGTTAATTTAGTTTCTTATATAACATTTTAAAAGACTTTCCACATATAACTTAAAGTTGGGTTAAAACATTTTTTCCCCCTTAGAAAGTATTCTTGAATGACAATGGGTAACTATAGAAAAATTTTGAGATAATAGTGCACATAATCTTTCAAAACTTGCAGTACAATTTTTCCCTTTTAAAGTTTAAATGAAGTAAACTTGGGTGAACAAAAATTATCCTGATTGACATGCAATTGACCTAATATTGACTTAAGATGTTTAATTGTGTTGATTTCTTAAAAAAGTTATATGCTACAATGTTGCTCTAAAAAAATTTTAGGGTGCCCACTCTATACAAAATACTGTTTAGAAGTAAAACAAAAAGTAACCACATTGACCCTTTAAAATTTACGGGATTTATTTGTGCATAAAATTTAATTTTAAAAGGTTATCAGCACAGAGAAAAGAAGTTAAAGTGGATATATTATTAGTTATGTATGTATTAAATGTATTAGCGAAATAACAAAACAATTTATTATATCATAGGTATATCTATATATATTAGACTCAAAATTCAGGTTATGCAATTTAATTAAACTCATTTTAAAATAATTTTTCCAACCAATGAACCTCGATGAATTATCATGTCCGATCCTTTGCACTTGCGTGTTAGTGGAACATGAACATATGATCATGATATTCTTACAATAAGATTTGAGACATAGTTGTCCACTCCACCAAATGAACCACTGAATTATCACATCGCATCATTTATATTAATTATGTCCCAAAGAACAGTAACTAATGATATTGTCACACTATTACTTAGTCAATAATTATTGGTCATTAGGTGTCCATATTGGGTCTGCCCCACTGTTCACAACCATTATTATTCGATGCTGTGTGAACCAACTTTCCACTAATTTTATGTTACATTCACATGGGCTTGTGCCCTTGTGATGCAGCCCTATTCAACATCGATGGAACATATCTCTTATATATCATTTTCTTTATGAAATAATTAAGCTCATAATTTTAGTGCATTATTATTTTTTGTTGTTGCCTATTCGATATTCAGAGCTTTGCCCTGACTAATCCGAATCCAACTCGAGTCGCGCACCTGGCTATGATAGGTGAGTCTCCTAGCGGGGTTTTCTGCATTCACAAGGCTCGAACTTGAGACCTTACTTAAGCGACACAAGCTGCTTACCACTTATGCTAGCCCCATTGGTAATTTTAGTGCATTATTAATTACTCATATTCAACTTTAGTTTTATATGTCTGTACTAATTAATTATATATAAACAATGAAATATTGTCAACTTGAAAAAGAGACATCTCCTTGACAGAAATGTAAAAGATAGTCGGGTTCTGCAGGTGAAGGTGATGGATATACTTGACAACGAAGAATAATTAACCATATTATTGATTTGTTTTTAGATTCTCTTGTACTTAATTAATAAAGATATATACATAAATCCCACTTCTCAACATTAATTAATTATTAGTACTACTGATTAATTAGTACTGCTGATTATTATTATTATCATTATGATTCATCGATAATTACTTGCCATCCCAAGAAGCAAGCATAATGTAGTATTCTGACATGCATGTTCAAAAGCAAACAGAGAAATCTGACGATATGTACCTAAGAAAAAATATCTTGTAACGTGTTTATTGAATAAGAATATTAATTAGTTGAAATTGTTTCCCCCACTTCTCTTTGAGTTTTTCTCTCAGCTTCTCTCTTCTCCCTAGCTTCCCCGATTCTAATAATCACTTTTAGATTAGTTCTAATCACGAACGGTTTAGAAAGTTGTAATACATCCCGTTCTAAATAGAGGACATAGTTTATAGTCATATATTTAGGACCGGAGGAGTATTTTCTACTATATCTTTTGTTTTTATATCATAGCAAGAGCTGATTTGAAAAGTTTAAAAAAAAATTAAAAATCTATAAAGTAGCAGTATTTGATCTCCCATAGCTAGTAAACAAGAATAAAAGCTTTTACTTGAGTGTAAAATATATTTACTACTCCATCTGATTCTTAAGATAAGATCAAGTTAACTCTTTTTTAGATATTAATGAGGATAAATAAATACTTAATCATGTAGTAGCATATATTATGCATCATTATATTATATATCAATTTATAAGATCAAGCAAATTAATTTGAAGAAAAACGATAAATATAAATACTTTAATTTTACTTATTTAGCTTTCTTAATTTCTTTTAAAAAAATAAAGTCAACTAGCTCTTATATTAAAGACCGGAGGTAGAGTAATATATGAAGGCTTCCATGTGAATCACATCGGAAGCTTACACACACATGTGAAATGTTACTATTTCATCAAAAACTCAAAAACAGACAAAGAGTATAAACCTCTTTTATGTAATTCTAATAGGTTGACAATTTGACATACCTATTACTAGTTACTCCAAGTAAGACTCAATAAACATAACACTCTTTGACCAAAAAAAATAAACATAACACTCGTTGACATTAAATATTGCAATTGAACACTATAATTTGGGTCGTATATATTTATCTTATAATAACTCACAATTAACTAATACTAAATTTAAGTTTTAGTGAGTATACAAAACATAATTCAAGAAAATCCCACTTAGGAAATTCAGCATTACATACTCAAAGAGTGTAGGATCAACGTAACGAGCTCTTTACAATCACACACGATAGCAATGTAAATATAATCCTCATCGATCAAATCCAAATCTTATCCAAAATCTATACTTTTTCGAAAATATTAGTCCTTTTATATTATAAAGTTATATAGGTTTCAAGATGGAATCATAACCAATAGATGCACACCAGAGAAAAGATATTGATTAATTAATATAAATGTGCTAAACATGAATCTTACTAAAATAATCAACATATTTGAGTGCTTTGAGGTCAGATGTCCAACACCAAATCGTTTCTTTTCATATTTTTTTAAAAGCAACTTTGACATTTTTGATGACAAGGAATTCTACTAGCAGATATGAATGGCATAATATCTCAAGAAAAAGCAGTGGTTCTTGGTGTTTGATACATATACACCCCACAATAACTCCCTCCTTATAATATTTACACAGCCATACAGGTACAGCCACAATCTTTCCAGGCACTTCGAATTTTTAAGACTACATACGCACATGATTTCAAATGAGAAATTGAGAATATAAAGCGGTTAACTCTTCTTTTTCTATATTATCATCTGGCCTCCGGTTTGAGATTTGTGGTTGCCCCTTCCAACCAATGACGGACCTTTGTTGGCCCCCCCAAATTTTTTTTTCTTGTCCCAAATACTTCATGCAAATTGGATTTTTTCTATGCATTTGGCCCAAAAATTTATACATTTTGCTCAAAAATTTATACATTTGGCCCCCCAAATATTTTTTTTCTTAAAAATTAGTTAATGAGTATACATTTGGCCCCCCAAATATTTTTTCCAAGGTCCGTCCCTGCTTCCAACATAATTGTTTCATCTCAGACTCAAACTCAAGACACAAAGGAATTTAATGAGATTTTACACCGCTAGATCAACTCTATATTGATCAATTAACTCTCATTTAAATATGTCTCAAATTGAAAAAGAAAATTAACTTTTTGCCCTTGTTTAGATATGTCTTATCTCTCTCCTCTCTTTTTTATATTCAATGTGTATAACCAATAAATAAGATTAAAATAAATTAGAAAATGATAATTAATAACTCTATATGTGGCTTAGATTATAAACAATGATTTTTTCCTAAAATTAAAGCGCTTATATTTTGTACCGGCGAGGTGTAACATCCCAATTTTTAAAGCGGAATTTTTTTTTTTTCAATCAGAGTAGAGCATGGGAGCGAAAGAGTAACTGATCATAACAAAATATGAACCATAGTGTAACATAGTATTGACATTACAGTGATCCTACTGTTCCAAAAGTAAACTACTTGTTCAAAGGTAAGTACGAAAGCGATAAGATAACTCCGTAGGAAGCCTACTCCTGCTGCTTTCCCTATCACCGATCCGTGGTCCTCCGGATCTCGAAGCTACACGAGATTCAATTCACCGCATTGAATCTCAGGTACGGTTAACCTTATGCTCAAATAAAACAGTATATAGACAACAGATATTCATGACATAACAGCAACATCTCATCAGATAAGTGTGACACAGACAGAACATAAGCATGGAGCAGTATGTAAGGTCCTACACAACAACATTGTGACACAGACAGGACATAAGCATAAAGCAGTATGTAAAGTCCTACACAAATATAGCCTGCACATTACCCTGTGCCACGATCACGTGTCCTCAGCGCTAGGAAAACTCAAAGCGGTATTATCATGTCTATAACCCGTACAAGGCTGTATGTATAACGACGACCCTAAGCAGAGCCCCGGTATATGAACGTATCTATGACATATATGTATATGAGAGCTATAGGATTAGTGTTACAGTACGCGTCCGTACTGTAATACCCTAAAAATCACACTTAGGGTAAATATCAAAAATTGGGAAATATACCTATTGAAAATAGGTGAATATGAGGTCTCAAACACCTTGTATTGAGTTTACCTTGTTGTTAGGGTAATTTCCCTTGAAATTAGATAATTTGCAATTAGGTCCCTAAAACGTTTGAAGATTTGCAAATAGGTCCCTAAACACATTATGGGTTATAAATACCCTGTGAAAGCTATAAAAGAAGCAAGTAAAAATCTATTTGAAATAGAGAAGGATATTGTCCCTAATTTAGGTAATTTATTAAGTTACAAACTTGGAGAAATTGTAGAAGAATGCTCAAAAAGTGGTAAATGACCTAAATACCCTCACAAATTCTAGTATAATGAAAGAGACATGGAAACACAAATGTCAATGCAAGTGTTATGAGGTAATAAGATATTCTAATTAAGAAAATTATCAACAAGTGATGATAATTAAGTAATTAGGTAATTACTGGCTAATTACTTAAGCATAAGCAAAGGAAATTCAGGAATAATTATGTAAAACCCTAAAATTAGTGGTTTTTGGGTTGAAAATTAGTAAAAGTATATTTACTAATTACTTGGAAATTTTGGAGAAAAATAGTTGAATTTAGGTATTTTAAGCCTAAATGCAAGAATGGACCAATAGGAGAATTTTGTAAAAAATTATGTAAAAAATAATTAAATAATTAATTAAATAATTAATTGAAAAAAAAACGAAATAAAAAAAATGGCAGAAAAAAAAGGAAAAAAATATAAAGATAATAATAATAAAGTTTGCAAGTTGCAATTATTTTATTAATATAATTAATTAAAGTGAAATATGATGAATAGTAAATAAGAAATTAGGAAACGGATCCTATCCGGAGATCCGGGAATGGGAATGTCAAAGTCGGGATAAAATATTGATCAGTGAGTTTTTATCTTCCGTTAGACACTTACGGAAGTTAATTCTGAAGCCGTTTGTGTTTTTTCCTAATAAGACGAAATAGGGAAATTCTGAGAAAAGGCCAGATATCCAAGAGGACGAAAAGGTTATGTTGTGACATTTGGAAAAGAATTGGGAATTTTCATGGACATACTTGGAATCAGTGAATTTTTCTCTAGAGATTGGTGATTCCGAAAACGCGTTTAAATGCTTAGGACCGTCTGAACACGTTTTCGAGAAACTTCTACGAACACGGAATGCCCTATATGGAATCGAAATTTAGGTTAACCGGACATTTCTAATAAGTGAGAAAATGTCTTCAAAGTTGTAATTCCAGATTTCTAAGATTTTACAAGATTTCACGATTCGAACACCGATCAGAGGATTTTATCGGTAAAATCCCATAAAGCAAAATGAAAGGAGCAGAAGAGGCCAACAAGGCCATACTCTTGGCCAAGTATTTTGCATGGAGGAGAATTAGCTACATAGAAACCCTAGAATGTGTGGCCACAATTGAAAGAAGAAAGTTGGAAAAAGACCGTTTTGCCCTCGCGTATTTGCCTATAAATAGGCATGCACCCTTCTTCATATTTTCACACCAAGAGCTCTTGCTCATTTCGAAATTAGAGAGAAGGTAGAGAGAAGGAGGAGTCCGGGGAATTCTGCAGCGAAGCTCTGAGTAAGTTTTTCGGTACTTAAGCTTTCGTAGTCCTTTCGGTAGTTAGAGTAGAAATGCTATAGTAGTCTTTAATCTTCCAAGTATGATTAGATATCATATGATAGGGGTATCTTAGTCATTATTTCGAAAATCATGATAGGGTCAGAGTTCTGGCAAAATTTTGGAAGATTAGAGTTAAAATAGCGAAGCTCTGGCAAAATTTCGGCGATTAGGGGAATAGGGGCAAAATGGTAATTTGTACCTAAAATGCCTGTTATGAAGTGAATCACTAATCAATATGATATATATTTCAAAATTATGTTGGAGTAGGAGTTATGTTGAAATTTTGGAAGATTAGGGTTAAAGTAACGAAGTGCTGGCGAAATTCCGCCAATTAGGGGTAGAAGGGCAAAATGATAATTTTTACCTAAAATGCCAGTTATTGTGTCAAATCACTAATGAAAGTGATATTACTCCTATAGGACATCAGAAACTCTGATTTGCTGTCGTTACGCTGTCCAACAGGACGTTTCGCTGTTTTCTGTCAAAACGATCGTTTTCCATAAAACGTGCCAGAATACCGTCAAAGAAGGTACGTTCGCGTACTGGTAACCTTAACGCTGATGTTTATTGTATACGTATATATGTTATGAGTATTGTATGCGTATATGTGATGTTGTATGTCTATGTACCGTTGTTATGTGATAGGGTACGTACGTTCGCGTACTGTAACACTAATCTGATGTTTATGGTATGCATGTATGTGCTAGGTGTATTGTATGTGATAGCTTATAGCTCTGTGGTATGTCTATGTGCTGTTTATATGTTCATGTTTGCTATGGGCGATATATCTGCAGTTTATAAATATACATCAGTTACTCAATCGCTCTGTTGCTCTACTCTGATGATTTTAAATGAAAAAAAATTTATACTGCTTGTGAAAAGTTGGGATGTTACATTTTGGTATCAAAGCAATAGTCCTGGCATGAATTTAACTATGTTATTACTGACAGTTTGGTGCCGAAGGCAAGGCTAGTCTACGTGGGTGTGCCAATCAGTCGCCGTGAACTCGGTGAGGCCCCCATGGTAGACACTTACCTGGCCATTCTGTTCGGTTAACGGAGTTATGTTCAAAAGCCTTTTCAAAAATTTTGGAGCATATTTTGAAAATGAGTACTGATATAGCCCAAGGTCGGTGTACCACCTCATTTCGGTGTACTGGTTTGAACCGGTATACCATTATGATCAGGTGTACCACTTTCTGTCGGTACATCAATTCGATAATCCCGATATCGGTTTCGATAACCCCGATATCGATCTCGATAATTCGATAACCCCGATATCGAGCCGATAACCCTGATATCAGTTTCTCATAACTCTGATATCAGCCTCCGATAGCTCTGATAGCTCTGATATCAGTCTCCGATAACTCTGATAACTCTGAACTCTGATATTTCTGATAACTCTGATATCAGTCTCTGATCACTCTGATAACCGCCGCCAGTTTGTGCTGGACGGTGATTCTTTCCTAGCATCGAGTTTATATGCGATGATAGGCCACGCCGGATGAAACTCCTGACCAATAAAGATAAGTACATGCAGTATTTGACTCATGTATAGGAGCTTCCGATACGTATTTCCGTACCGTTTTGAGTAGAAAGAACCAACGAGAATCTAACGAAGGAAAGGATCGAAACACAGCTCCGTGGTTTGGAGACGATAATCATATGTTTTTACGAATATCCTTGGTGGCCGGTGTCAGTAGAGTACTTCAAAGGAGAACTCGTAGTCTTCATAACGTAAGACCATTCAAACTTTCAGATAGCTTTACCCCCGAAACTTGAGTAGATCTCTGTGACGTGTTCCATGTTTCTTCGTTATTACAATTCGACCGTGATCGTGTCATTGAGTAGGAGGTATTTTGTGTTATCATGGTGTGTGGGAACCATGGAAACATTTAAAGTATCTTGTGTTGCCATGGTGTAGTCCAAGGAGACATTTTGGTATTTGTGGTGTTGACCGCGGTGTATGAGCCACGGGAGACACTATATATCAAGGTACGATATGACAAGATCTTTATGGTCAAACCAAAGCGAATTCTCGATCACCAGGAGGAGTAGCAGGCAGACGAAGTAAAGACCCGACGCGTATAGTCCAAAGTCCGAGTAGAACGGATTTTAGTTCGTACGAAGTTTAGTGGGTAGAGTGCAAATTTCGAGGACGAAATTTTGTTTAACGAGGGAGAAATGTAATACCCTAAAAATCACACTTAGGGTAAATATCAAAAATTGGGAAATATACCTATTGAAAATAGGTGAATATGAGGTCTCAAACACCTTGTATTGAGTTTACCTTGTTGTTAGGGTAATTTCCCTTGAAATTAGATAATTTGCAATTAGGTCCCTAAAACGTTTGAAGATTTGCAAATAGGTCCCTAAACACATTATGGGTTATAAATACCCTGTGAAAGCTATAAAAGAAGCAAGTAAAAATCTATTTGAAATAGGGAAGGATATTGTCCCTAATTTAGGTAATTTATTAAGTTACAAACTTGGAGAAATTGTAGAAGAATGCTCAAAAAGTGGTAAATGACCTAAATACCCTCACAAATTCTAGTATAATGAAAGAGACATGGAAACACAAATGTCAATGCAAGTGTTATGAGGTAATAAGATATTCTAATTAAGAAAATTATCAACAAGTGATGATAATTAAGTAATTAGGTAATTACAGCCTAAATGCAAGAATGGACCAATAGGAGAATTTTGTAAAAAAAATTATGTAAAAATAATTAAATAATTAATTAAATAATTAAATGAAAAAAAATCGAAAAAAAAAACGAAATAAAAAAATGGCAGAAAAAAGGGAAAAAAATATAAAGATAATAATAATAAAGTTTGCAAGTTGCAATTATTTTATTAATATAATTAATTAAAGTGAAATATGATGAATAGTAAATAAGAAATTAGGAAACGGATCCTATCCGGAGATCCAGGAATGGGAATGTCAAAGTCAGGATAAAATATTGATCAGTGAGTTTTTATCTTCCGTTAGACACTTACGGAAGTTAATTCTGAAGCCGTTTGTGTTTTTTCCTAATAAGACGAAATAGGGAAATTCTGAGAAAAGGCCAGATATCCAAGAGGACGAAAAGGTTATGTTGTGACATTCGGAAAAGAATTGGGAATTTTCATGGATATACTTGGAATCAGTGAATTTTTCTCTAGAGATTGGTGATTACGAACACGTTTTTCGAGAAACTTCGGCTGAACACGGAATGCCCTATATGGAATCGAAATTTAGGTTAACCCGGACATTTCTAATAAGTGAGAAAATGTCTTCAAAGTTGTAATTCCAGATTTCTAAGATTTTACAAGATTTCACGATTCGAACACCGATCAGGGGATTTTATCGGTAAAATCCCATAAAGCAAAATGAAAGGAGCGAAAGAGGCCAACAAGGCCATACTCTTGGCCAAGTATTTTGCATGGAGGAGAATTAGCCACATAGAAACCCTAGCATGTGTGGCCACAATTGAAAGAAGAAAGTTGGAAAAAGACTGTTTTGCCCTCGCGTATTTGCCTATAAATAGGCATGCACCCTTCTTCATATTTTCACACCAAGAGCTCTTGCTCATTTCGAAATTAGAGAGAAGGTAGAGAGAAGGAGGAGTCCGGGGAATTCTGCAGACTTAAGCTTTCGTAGTCCTTTCGGTAGTTAGAGTAGAAATGCTATACTAGTCTTTAATCTTCCAAGTATGATTAGATATCATATGATAGGGGTATCTTAGTCATTATTTCGAAAATCATGATAGGGTCAGAGTTCTGGCAAAATTTTGGAAGATTAGAGTTAAAATAGCGAAGCTCTAAAACGTGCCAGAATACCGTCAAAGAAGGTACGTTCGCGTACTGGTAACCTTAACGCTGATGTTTATTGTATACGTATATATGTTATGAGTATTGTATGCGTATATGTGATGTTGTATGTCTATGTACCGTTGTTATGTGATAGGGTACGTACGTTCGCGTACTGTAACACTAATCTGGCCAAGGACCGAGGAGAGAGGCAAGCGGCCGAGTAGAAGGCCCTATGAAGAATTCCTTTCGATGTTTCGGCGAAGCCTTCCCTTTTGTTATTATCTGTTTTTGAAATACTCGGTTATTGTACCGTAGTTGTAACCAGCCAGACTTACGGCAGTTTATAAATATACATCAGTTACTCAATCGCTCTGTTGCTCTACTCTGATGATTTTAAATGAAAAAAAAATTATACTGCTTGTGAAAAGTTGGGATGTTACACGTACCTTCGTTGACGTACGTAGATGTTTCTGGCGGAAACTGTACTTTCTGATGGAAAACAGCGGTTTGTCCGACAGCGGCACGTTGGACAGCGTAACGGCAGCAAACTAGGATTTCTGACGTCCTATAAGAGTAATATCACTTCCATTAGTGATTTGACACAATAATCGGCATTTTAGGTAAAAATTACCATTTTGCCCCTATACCCCTAATTGGCGGAATTTCGCCAAAGACTTCGTTACTCGAAAAATTTTCTTCCCGAAATTTTGCCGAACTTCGACGCCATTTTGATTTTCAAAATAAAGACTAAAATAGCCCTCCCATATGATATCCAATCATACTTGAAAATTAAAGGCTATTCTAGCATTACAACTCTAACTATTGAAAGAACTACGAAGACTTCAACTTTTCAGCACTCGATCCCTACCAAGTTTTTACCTCGTCGGCATTTTTCAATGCAATGAGGCCTAAAAACAATAGTAGGAATTTCATTCCCTACTTACTAAAACTATCTAACAATTCTACTAACTACCGAACTAAAAACTAAAGACCGAAAGACTTACCCGTTGAAGACTTCTGCAGAAATTTCCCAGAGCTTCTCTCTCTACTTTCTCCCTCTAAGTTCGGCCAAGAAGCAAGAAGAAATGGTGTGAGGATTTTGAAGAGGGAAGCTACCTATTTATAGAGATTTCTAAGGACAAGCTTGGAATTTTTGAAGTTGTTTACAACCTTGGAAATTCAAACATGAAATGGTGTAAAATCCTTGATCATTCATGCCTCTTGATCGACATATTGGGCAGAAATGGCAGCCTCTCATTGGCCCAAAAATGATGCATAAGCTTGCTTTATGCCCGGTCTAGTAGAATCTCCCCGATCGGTACCCGATTCGCGTGATTTCGGAGAAATCTCAAAATTCTGGATTTACAACATTGGAAACAAGTTCTCACTTATTAGAAATGTCCAAGTTAACCTAAATTTTGATTCCATATAGGGCTCCAACAGTCCAGTTGAAGTTTCCTCGAAAAACGTGTCCGTTCGCGTCCGATTTCAGAACGCATTTCTGAAATTATCAACTTCTTCAGAAAAATTCACTGATTCCAAATATGTCAAAATAAATTCAAACTCATTCCTAGATGTTGAGTTAGAATTTATTTTCTTTATATCCAAAAATATGCCTATATGCATTTTCCCTATTTTGTTTTATTAAGAAATGCACAAACGACTTGAATTTTCTTCCTAAGAGTCTAACGGAAGATAATAACTCACTGATCAATATTTTTCCTTGACTTTGGAAATACCATTCCTAGATCTCTAGATAGGATCCGTTTCCTAATTTCTAAATTACTATTCACATTTTTTTACTTTAATTAATTATATTATTATAATAATACCACTTGCACAAATATTTTTTTTTTGTTCTTCATTTTCATTTTTTTTTCTTCTTTTCTTGGCCCAATTTTCGGTTGGCCTCTTTTAAATTTAATAAATATTTATTTTTTATTTAATTAATTAATTATTTATTTATTTATTCACTTTTTCCCAAAATTTCCACAAAAATACCTAATTGGTCCATTCTTGTATTTAGGCCTAAAAATACCTAAACTCAACCATTTTTCTCTAAAATTTCCAATTAATTAGTAAACATGTTTTTACTAATTTTAAAACAAAAACCACTAATTTCTGGGTCTTACATAATTACTTGTGAATTTCCTTTGCTTATACTTAAGTAATTAGCCCAATATTACTTAATTACTCTTTTATCACTTGTTGATAATTTTCTTGCTTAGAACACCACATTACCTCCATACCCTTGCATTAACATTAGTATTTTCATGCCTCTTACATTTTAGAAATTACAAGGGTATTATGGTCATTTTACTTCTTTTTGAGTATTTTTCAACAATTTCTCCAAGTTCATAATTTATTAAATTACAATAATTAGAGATAGCATACTTTCTTAATTCAGTTGATCATTTTACTGCCTTTTAGTATTTTTCATAATTTTTCTAAGCTATTTACCCTTTCCAGGGAAATTTTGGTCATTTTGGCACTTAGGCCCTTAAATTCCCTGATTTCCTACAGAATTTCAACTTAGAATAATAGGCTAAATTCACACAAGTCAGGAGATATTAATTTCACTTATCAGAAATATCCAATTTATTCATAATATTTCAGATAATAAAATCTGGGTATTACACGAGGGTAAGCACCTCTCTCTCCCTCCCTCCCTCCCTCCCTCCCTCCCTCCCTCTCTCTCTCTGTTATGTGTCAACAAATGAACAATTGAATAGTCAAATCGTGCTTGCAAATCTGTTGGTGGAGCTGCATGATCACATTAAGATTTGAGACATAGTTGTCCGCCCCCACCAAATGGTTAATGAAGAGGTGTCACTTCATTAGAATTTTCAAAAGCATAACAACATTATATTTATCAATATTCTTAAATAATTATTGCTCATTAGATCACCGCATTGGGTCTGCCCCACTGTTCCCAACCATTATTGGATTCTGAGTTACCCAACCCTCCACTATTTTTATATTTTGCTTACCTGGATTTGTGCCCTTGTTGTTTCCCACTTCAACATCAATCGGACATATAATATATATCATTACCTCCAACATATACTTATGAAATAAATAATGGTTATGAAAAATTATAGATGTGATGTGCTTAAAGATATCTACATAAATTAAACCCCACTTTTTTATTATCAAGATTTGATACCTTAAGTAATCAAAACCACACATGCATGATTGATCGGTGTATATGACAGCAACACCACATCATGTACGTACATTTGTCTATATAAAGATTGCACTCTCTCTTCATCTTTCAAAGCCATTCAGTGTCTTCTTCTTCAGCTTTTCCTTTGCTTCTCTCTTTCTCTCTCTAGCATTTCCAACAACAAAAACAAAAACAAAAAGGATCTTCTAGCTAGGTGACATGACATCCATGGCTTCTTCTTCTACATGTTTTTCATCTTCACCAGTACTGCCTGAGAGTGTATTGGAAGGACTTGAATTCTCAGAGGCTAACAACCTCCTTCTCATGGCTTTAATGGAGGAAACACAAGAAGATGATCACGATGATGATAGGCTCATGACTATGATTCAGTCATTGGAAGCAGAGATCAGTAACCAGAGCCAGAGGTATGATCATCATGTGGGACAGGTGGACGGCCAGGATTGCTCCATGTCGTCATCAGTCTGTACTACTGATGATTGGATGGATATGGAAGTGGCCTCTGCATTTTCATCTTCATCATCACCTTTTGATGAAGACATGAAGATGAGTGCATGGAGTCCTTGTGCTGCGGTTGGGGACGATAGTTACTGTCATGGAGTTTGGTTGGATAATTATTCTTACTTTCCTCAAGAAGCAAGTGATGTAGTGTTCTGATCGATGAAATATGTTGATATACAAGTCATCAGCAGAAATTAATTTTCACTGATGAATGATTATATTAATAAAGGATATGATATGTATAACTGATGAAATTAATTCAGTTGTGAAGAAATTAAATCCTTAATTATATTTAAGTTTGCATATCATTATATATAGTAAAGCATGCATTCTTTAACTTCTCATAAATGCTGAGTATAATGATCAAAAGTAGTGGCTTTAGTTCTTAGTATAAATATCTCTTTTAATTAATTAGCTCACAAATGTTAAGTTGTTTGGTTGGTCGCATATTTAAATTTAATAAAATATTTCAACAATATAATGTCTAACATTGCCTTTATTAAGAACATTAAATTATGACATCATAGTCATATATATTATCAACCATTACCCTTAATTTCTCTTTTCCCATAACAAATCATTAAATTTTAAAATTGTACGTGGTATTAAAATTTTCACACAGAATTGGATCAATCAGAACTTGTATCTCTTTCTCTAAGGGTGTGTTTAGTTTGAGGAGAGTGAGGAAATGGTATGTTACTTTGTTTGTTTGGTTTGTTAGAAGGGAGGGAAGAGGGAAAATACCATTTAATTTGTTTGGTTTAAGAGGGGAGGGGAGGGTGGTTTAAGATTGCCCCCCCTACAAAATTTTAAACCAGGTGAGGGGAGAGGATCATTTTCCCTTCCCTCTTATTCCTCCCCTCAAACCAAACATATCCTAAAGTCAAAGTTAGTGTAAACCCTCTCAGTTTTGGATACAATGCAGGAGGATATTAAACTTTATAATAAATCCCATAAAATTTTACATATATAAAATTAATTCCTCTACCATTGATTTGCCTATTATTGGAGAAAAACCCTAACAGGGTATGGTTCTTATTATTTGTATATGACATGGATTTTAATCCCATAATTCAAAGTTTGAAGGGTTATCTGCACCCAAAAAAAATATAAAGCTTAAAAGAATACGACTCAATATTAATAAAATTGTTGCATTTTGGATGTATGTATAAGCTGAGGTTACCTTTATATACTTAAGTCAATTGATAGGATATATGTGCATAACATTTTATATATCTTTAATTCATTGTCTAACTATTCAGTATGGGACATATTCTAATAGTCTTGATACTTCTTTTTTTCAATTCATTTTTTCCTCATTTGCTTAGACTAGTACCTTTTATTAGTCTCAATCGCGTTAGGTCATATCTTCATTTTTTTTCAGGACCTATACTTTTTAAGTCTCAAAGTCTTCATGTCCACAATATTCTTCTTCTTTTTCTTTTTTCTTTTTGTCTAAAGTATACTTTTAGTCCACAATATATATGAGGTATGCTTTTAGTTTCTTAACTTTATAAAGTATACTTTTAGTCCTATAATTTTAACATTGTTAATTTTGCTAATGGAAAATGCAAACTCAATTGATAACGGCATAAACTTAAGTGATGACTGTGTAATTAAATGTTATTAATTTTAAATTTAAAATATAGGTAAATTGAAGAATATATAAAAATTTGTGTAATTAAATGCTATTAGTCATCACTTGATCGCTTGCTGTGTCAACGTTTTCCGTTGGCAACATTAACAGTGTTAGAATTTTAGGATCAAAAGTATACTTTATAAAGTTAAGGGATCAAAAGAATGCATTATGTAAAACTTAAATGACTAAAAGTATACTTTAGCCCTTTTTTTTAACATTAATGTTTTTTTCTACTCTTTTCTTCTATTTTTTATTCTTGTGTCTCATTGATCGAATGATTTTGACACCATTTGAATTTTGAATATACGTGCAGGTTGAGGTTATCTTTTTATTAAAATGACTTACTTTTTATCATCAAGATAACCTCAGCTTATACATGTATTTTTATTGGGGCTATTTAACGACAATGAAAAATTGTATGATACACTGCCAGTGATCATCTATATAATATCAATAGAAGGCCATATTTGAATACTGGCCAGACAATACATATATTTCTGATACCATATTGAATTTTGATAAAAGTTAAAGATAACATCAACCTATAACAAGGCATAAACGCTCTGATACCATGCATATGCACCACCAACAAAAAAGACCATATGAAATGACTTTTGAAATATTTGATTAAATGTACCCTACTATTGCCTTAAAGGAAGACGATTATTTGAAATTACTTTTGAAATATTCAATCAGAGACAATACTATCGCCTTAACAGGAAGATGATTATTCGAATAGGGCATAAACCTAGCGCTACCATGTTGAATTTTGAACATATGCATAGGTTTTTTTGGCATCAAAATCTATCTTCCATTATCATTAAACTATTCAAAACGCGACATGCATGTCTGATCAGTAACCTGTTACAAACCACCAACAAAAAAACAACAAATGAAACTAAAAAGAACTGACAGTAAATTCAAAACAAAAACAAAACTGCGAAAACATGTCAACTCTGCTTCCCAACCAAATTCCAGCATTGACGCCTAGTCTTTCCAGCACTTCTCCAACACAACAGGCCAGCCAAACCAATTGGCAGCTTAATTGGTTGCATCATATCAGTATCCACTCAAATAGAACCTCTCTTGGAGTTTTTCCCAAATTAACTATCTCCTCCACTAAGCTCAAACAGTCCAGTAGCACCACAACTATTATCAAAGGCTCCATCACAGTTCAACTTTATCTCTAATCTTAAAATATCTTTTTTTATTACCTCAACAGTTTTTTTTTTGCCTATCCCTTGAATGTTATTCCATCCATTCCAAAAAGACTCTTCTAGATCAAATGCAATCTAAATAACAATCATAAGATCATACGACTTATTTTCAAACACAAAGGCACACCAAACCTTCCACATTTGCAATAACAAACAAGCAATTAATGCATTTACCTTTTCAAAGCATTCTTCATCATACAACAGATTAATTAACCAACCAAGTACCAATCCTAGAAATTTTTCTAGCATATCAAGTTTTAATCCTAATGAGCATCCAAATCAAACAGCCTGAGCTCTATTACACAGTAGCAGTAAATGCTCAAGAGTTTCAAGCTTAAAGAAATACGAAATCATAAAGTCTATCCATGACCCCAAAAAAAAATCTTTAAAAAAATTCGTTATCAAGCACCACCATCGTCAGTAGTGCCATAAAACGTACGAACGATCATTTCAAAGAAAATGATTATATATTTTACTATACGTAGTAAGCATAGGCACATTAATTGGTTTCTATTGAGGAATAATAAAATTTTAGTCAAGGATATATTTATGTTAGTTAATGTTAGGCATCATAAAAAAAAAAACAATCTTGTTATAAAATATGATGTAAACTCTTGCAAAAGTACTAGTAGTATTAACTGTTAAACAATAACAAATCCTCAAAAGTATTAATTAAGAAGTTGTTGGTTGAGATAGTAAGTTACTTTACCTCATAAAAAAGGAATCACACTTAGCTTGTTAGGAAATGCGAAAAAACTTTACGTTTTTAGTCTCGAAAATGATTAGTCTATAGTCTAAAGTAGTTTGGGATATCGTTGATCCAATAAAAAACTGAGAAATGTTAATATTTGAAAACATATTTTTCTTTATAAAGATCAATTTCGCCTACTAATCGCAAATAAGCAAATGCAGTCCAACTAGACAATAGATTCTGGTGAATATGCCATTTCATATCTAAATGAACAAAGCATATACTACTAATAAAATTAAAAAAATTAAAAATTAATATTTGAGTGGCTTTAAGGCAAAAGGATAACTTTACAATGAATTTTGACTCATCTATATTCAATATTAGTGGCATGCAGAGTCATCCTTTGCTATATATATAATGAACGGACATGATGCCATTGCCTATAAGAACCAATCGATTTTTTAATCACACGTTGTTTGAATAATAAAGAATAATTTCAATGGTAATAGTTCAATGCTTTCTCAAGGAAGAACCATATATACTTTTGAATTTTATTATTAAATTCTCATTTATGATAAAAAAATAAATATTTCAAATACAGTTTTTAGTCTTCGAAAAATTTATTAATTATATATTGCCTATAGGACAATAAAACTAAAGGGAGAAGGGAAGAATGTTGGCGAAATTAAGAAAAAAATAAGAACTAAAAGAAAAATTTATTATTGTCTACGCCGATGCCCCTTAGTACCCATTCCCACTTTTTCTTCTTTTTTATAGTCATTGAAAAAGGTAATTTCGAATTTATCTACACACTCGTAGATTGATTCTGTAGTACAAGTATTTTTTAAAAATAAAAATATTAAAGGACTTATTTAATTAGAAATATGTTGGGGGGAAAAAAGAAAAAAGGAATCCTTATTCATTGTATTATATATAAATAGACTTTTGTAGTCAATGTTATATTTGATTAAAAAATCAATAAAATTTATCAATAAAAAAAGAACTCCATAACTCTTTTTGACGTAATTCACACACCCAATATACTTGTGAAGAGCCGAGCACATAGCATCATATTTAAAAAAGCTTTAAAAATAGTATTTAGTGTTACATTACAACTCAATAATATTTAATTATTAAGGTAACAGGACGAATCAAATCTGTTTATAATTTCATTTTTGGTTGAAATTACTTTTTTTTCAATGAAATAATAGTTTCAGACCATTCAAATTGATGATTGAACAAGTAATTAAGATTGATTTAACATATGATATGAGTCTTTTTCCCCCATAAAAAAAAAAAAGAGAATAATCACATGGATGTGTTGTTGCTGGTTCATTCACCATCCATTTTAAAGCGACAAATAATAATCAAAACTAAACCCCACAATACATCTGGTGGTGACATGGTGCTTATCAAAATTGTGGGGTTGGATGTCCACAAATTAAATTTTATTTATCAATCAATGTCTCAATTGGACCTGAATAATTAACCAATATGTGAAAAGAGAGCAAGTCTTATAGAGGGAGGTCCACAAATAAAAAGATTTTTAGGAAAAATTCCTTTAAGGTTGTAAAGGATCAAGAAAATGTCAAAAAAGTCCCACAGAAAATTCTGATGTTAAAAAAAATCCTAAAAAGTTATTCAAACCCACAGATAGAGTTGTTAATTACCTACTGAAGAAGTCTTTTTTTTTTTTGTCCATCCGATATCCAGAGCTTCGTCCTGACTAATTCGGATCCGACCCGTACTGCGCACCTAGCTATAGTGGGAAAGTCTCCCAGCGGGGCTTTTTTACATTCACAATGCTTGAACTCGAGACTTTGTTTAAGCGACACAAGCCGCTTAACACTTGTGTCAACCTCTGTTGATACCTACCGAAGAAGTTGTGAATAAAACTTTTTTGACATCAGAATTTTTGTGGGACTTTTTTTGGTCCCTTGGGATCTTAAAGGTATTTTCCCAAGATTTTTTGGTCATTTTCTATGGACTTGACAATTTATTAATAATGAAAGAGAGCAAGTCATATTGACATTGGTGCATGATTAAAAGTTAAGTAGTGTTTGAGTAATAATTGAGTCATAATATTCTCTCTAATATTCAAAAATCATATTAAGTGGACACTAGGCAGTCTTCATTAATTATATAAGTGTTATTGTTGGTGACCAGTTAATCGTCTTTTACTTATGCACGTAATTATCTGGTATCAGGTATTAATAAGTACGAGTAATATTTTACTATTATCAAGTTTAATTGAAATATCTGGAAAACAAAAAGAAATATCGCCTTTTATCTTATTTAAGGAAATTTGAATTTATTTCACTTGACTACATCGTCATTGGTCCAACCTATTTTTTTTTTTAATCTTTCAATGTTGGTTAAAAGTAGAGTTGGTAATACAAGTTCAACCAACTCGTGAGTTTTGACAGGGTAGAGTTAGAGATTTCTCAAACCTACACTGTTTTTAAAAAAATATATATATATGATAATTTTATAAAATACATAATTCCCACACTCCCACTTGGTATCTTCCAATCCCAAAGAGAAAAAAAAAAAACAGCCTTATTTCTCTTTCTTTAAACTAAATAATTATATTTTGATTGCTTGAGGTTGATTTGAAGTTTTTTGTCAATAAACCTTAGCAAATTTGATAATTTTATCTTTTGAATTATAGATTATGTTTTTGAATTTTTATGAGTGAAATGATTGATGTTAAGAAGACAAATTTGATAATTCATATATATCGCTTCAGACTTTTGGTTGTCTTAAGAAAACATGATATATATATATATATATATTCCCCTTAAACGCAGGTTGGCCTGCAAACCCGCAATTATAGGTTAGGGTTGACATTTTGCCAACCTAGGAAAACACAGGTTGCACAATCCCGAACTTCCTGGCCCGCATTCCCAACTCTAGTTAAAAGTCATAATGAAATTTAGAAACAAATTAATTTAGCTCTAATGAGACATTGATTGATACAAAAAATTAATTTGTGGACATCTTTTTCTTTTTGAGAAATACAGGCAAGCCGAAGCTTGAAGAGAGAGAAAAAGACTACATCCTAGAGATATAGCCCAAAAAACAATCCACAAAAAGAAAACTAGCGAATACACGCTATCTGATCTTTCCGAACCATATCGATACAGCCAGTGGGAATAGACGGCATAAGAACAACACCAGCATTAACGGGAGCACCATGACCCTGTTTGGCTATATAATCCGCACATGAAATATTATCTCTCGGGGCATAATGAAGCTCCACAGTCCAATCCCAAAAGAGAATATCACTAGTCGCCCCAATAACGTCCCTAAGAGGATGATCCGGACCAGAGTTCCTCATAAGAATATTAACAGCGTCGAGAGAATCAGAATAAAGAATAATTCTCCGAAAGCCCATCTGTCGGCCTACTTCCAGACCAGTCTTGATCGCCTGAATCTAAGCTTCGGTAACAGTGAGAAGCCCCAGGGACTTGTGGAACCCCATCAACCACTGACCCTGCGAATCCCTAATTACTCCTCCGCAAGCTGCCTGGCACTGCTAACGCACCGAACCGTCCACATCAATACGAACCGAACGCTCCGGAGAAGGAGTCCAAGCCAATTCTTCATTCCTGTCAACCTGAAAAATTTGGTGCGTTAGGGAGTTAGTTGTTGTACTCTCCATAAGAAGATAGCTACACAGATGAAGCAACTCCCTGTTTTCAAAATTTTCCCCCTGGAAAAAGAATCTACATCTCGTGGTCTAAAGAACCTAGCATCCCAAACAAAAAACTCTTGACCAAGAGAAGCCCTGAAATTTATCTTTTCCAGGACTATGGCGAGTATTCCAATCCAGCCAAGCCCGCAAGTCACCTGCAAAAAACTGAGCAAGAAAATTAGGTTTCAAAATAAGTTTCCAAGAAGCTTTAGCCCTTTCGCAATCTCTGACTATGTGGATCACACTTTCTTCATTATTACAACGAAAAGGGCAAAAGCTATCATTAGTGATACCCCTTTTAGCTCTGAGGACATTAGTGACAAGCCGCTCATGGCCAACCTGCCACATGAAGAATTTCACCTTTTCAGGAAGGTCCCATTTCCACATACGAGCCCAGAAATTATTATCACAAACTCTTTGATAGTCGGAGAGAAATAAATAAGCAGATTTAACTGAGAAACGGCCATCTTTAGCAGGTCTCCAAGAGAACCGATCAGGAAAACTGTCTGTCGGAGGGCGCACTTTCCAAATATATCTTACGATTGTCAGGGGTAAAATGCCCCACCAACTATCACTTTTCCAACCTCCGTCCCGGGAGACATGATCTCTCACAGTTTCATTCTCATTAATTACAGAAGGATCATGAACAAATGTTATGAGAGGACGATCTAGAGGAAGCCAAAGGTCATACCAGAACTTTGTCCCCATCCCATCGCTGACCTTCTTCCCAATTCCAGAAAGAAATTTATCCCAAACCTCAATTATGGCTTTCCAGACAGAAGATGAATTCTTCTTCTTAGTGACTTTAGGAATAGAGGAGACCCCACAATTGTACTTTGACCAGAGACATTTGACCCACAAGGACTGCTTGTTCACCAAAAGATTCCAGCAAAGCTTCATAATGAACGCTTTATTTTGTCGACGAAGATTCTTGAATCCAAGTCCCCCTTGCTCTTTAGCTTGAGTGATCTTGTCCCAAGCAATGAGATGTATTTTTTTCACATCTTCATCTTGAGACCAAAGGAAATGCCTCGAATCTTATCAAGCTCATTAATAATACAAACCGGGAGCAGAGTAGATTGCATACAATAACTAGGCATGGAGGACAAGACGGATTTGATCAGCACAGAACGTCCTGCAATAGTAAGAAACTTACTTTTCCATCCCAACAATTTTTTCCTAGCCTTTTGAACGATGGGATGATAGGTCGCTTTCGTAACTCTCTTATGTATAACCGGCACCCCCAAATACTTACCAAGGTCAGCAGTGATACCAATACCAAGAAGCTGACTTAGCTCAAGAGCTCTACTACAATTAACATTCCTTGAGCAGAACATACGGGACTTGTCAAGGTTGATTCGATGGCCCGAAACTTCACAGAATCCTTGCATCACTTTACGCACTTCCCTCATTTGACCGGAAGAAGCCTCGGTAAAAAGGATAAGGTCATCCGCAAAAAACAGATGAGAGATACAGAGGCCCCCACGCTTAAAAGAGAATGGCTTCCAACGCCCAACCTCACATTCATTCTTAATATAATGACCTAACCGCTCCATGCACAGAACAATTATATAGGGGCTAAGAGGATCCCCTTGTCTAACTCCTCTAGAAGGTGTAAAGCTCGGACTTTCATCACCATTCCAGAGGACAGACAGGGAGGATGAGGAAATGCAAGCCATAATGAGATCAATAAAATTATCATTCACCCTCAAACAAATAAGAGTGTTTTTAATGAATCCCCAATCAAGCCTATCAAAGGCTTTCTCCATGTCGATCTTAATAGCAGTAAAACCTTTCTTCTTACCCCTCATTTTCATAGAGTGAATAACTTCCTGGGCAATGATAACGTTGTCACAACTGGACCTGTTCTCAATAAAGCTACATTGCTCAGGACTAATAAGCTTAGCCATCACATTTCTAAATATGTTCGCCAGGATCTTGGTGATGATCTTGAAGCTCACATTACATAAGGACATCGGGCAAAAATCCTTAAGCGTAGAAGGGTTATCTACCTTGGGAATGAGAACAATCCTAGATTTATTAATACTGACCATATTAGAAGGATCCCTGAAACAGTCTTCGATAAAATCACAAATATTATCACCCACCACATTCCATTGAGACTGGAAAAAGTGCGCTTGAAGACCATCAGGCCCCAGGGCTTTGAATGCTCCCATCGCAAAAGTTGCATTTTTTATCTCAAGCCTAGTAACTTGCTTTGTCAACATATGCAACTCATGGGGGTTGAGGGTAGGGAAATTGGAGCACCACTCATCCGAATTCCTCACCAAAACATCACGAGTATAAAGCTTTTGGAAAAAGTCATAAGCCATGGACTTCGCAGTATTGTGATCCTCAATCCATTGACCTTCATCATTTCGAATAGCTTCAATTCTCTGTTTCTTCCTTTTAATCATGGTAGAAGCATGAAAAAACCTTGTATTCTTGTCGCCCCCCTGAAGCCATTTACACCTGGATTTTTGAAACCAGGAAATCTCCTCCTGAGTAACCACCTTATGATAATCATCCTAAAGATTTCTCCAACCTGAAAAGGCCAGTCTTTAAATTCATTCTCCTGCATCGATCAATACCTTCAAGGCGCCGAATAAGCTCTTTCTTTTTTTTCGCGAAATTGCCAACACGATTTTCATTCCACTAAAGAGCTGAACTTTGGAAGCTTTGCAACCCTTGAATCCAAGATTTCTCATGCCAAGCTTCCTTTATGAGGTCTTTAAAATCATTCTCAAGAGTCCAAGCCGCCTGATAAGAAAAGGTTTTCCTAGAATGAAGCCGCTGAAACGCTGAGTTAGAATTGACCACCACAATTCTGTGATCCAATTTAAATTTGAGTCCATGATGGACAGAGGAATGGGGAAAGCAATTCAGCCAATTAAAGTTGGTAAAAACCCAATCCAGCCTCTCCTTCAGCCCTTGCCTTTCCCACGTGAACTTTTCTCCTTGAGCTTTAGCCTCAATGAGCTCAGAATCATTCACACAATCTCTAAAATGCTTCATAGAAATTCAAGACGGGTCAACACCTCCAAGCTTGTCAGAAGGAGATAAATAGGAGTTGAAATCCCCCAACACCAACCAAGGAAGATTAGAATTAGCAACAAGCGACCGGAGAGAATTCCATAAAACAGTTCTACCAACAGAGTTAGTCTCACCGTAAACAACAGTCAGAAGGGACGTAATATTACTACCACGCTCCTTAACCTGACAGTGGATCAGCTGGGTATTCGAAGTAATATAAGTAATGTCAAAGGCCTCCTTATTCTAGAAAAGCCATATACCCCCAGAAAACCCACTAGATTCCACACGAATCCAGTTACTAAATCCAAGCTTACAACAAACCTTATCAGCCCTATCACCACTAATACGGGGCTCCAAAAGACAAAGAATGTTAATGCAATATTTATTGACAATATCTCTAATAATTAATGGGAAAGTCCGGCTACCAGCACCCCTGCAGTTCCAAGATGCAATAATCATTTAAAACAAAGAAATAACACAGAGACTAGAAATACTTACCTGGGGCCCTCGGCCACTCCATCATGTTGTCGCTCCAATTGAGTTTCAGCAACATATGTTCCATTGACTTCCAAGAACTCTGGAGCAACATCGTCATTGGGGTCCCAATGATCCGGTGGCCGCAAATTGTTAAACTTAGAGGAATCATGTTCAATCTCCCTTGAAGGACCTACAAGATTTTGCACCTGAATAGAGGAATCACCATTCACAACTGGAGATCCAACTCCCTGATGTACTTTGACATCCATACTTCCGTGAACCACATTGTGCAGACGCTGCCCTTTGATTTTTTTGTCCGAAGGTTTCCTATTATTTTTATTCAAAGCCGGTTCACTAGTAGGAAGCAACCCTTCTTGAGAATTTGTATTACCCACGTTACCTGATTCAGCAAGACCCATAGTCCTTAAAGCAAGGTTTGAGCCCAATTCATTGTTGGAAATGTTCAGCCCATCTGGAGAGGGGATTTTGAGGACCTCTTTTGGCCTATATACCAAGGAATTATTTTTTAACTCCATTTGATTATTTTGACCAGAAGTACCCCCACCAGCTTCCTTTCTCCTCACTCTAACCGAAGCTCCCTTGTCCTTTCTGGCCTCAATTTGTTTAGAGGTATGGGCTTTGACTTTGCTTGCAGGGATGACCGCCAAAGTCGCATTTTTCAGCTGAGGTTCCTCCCCTAGCTCACCTAACGCCGCGAAACGAGAGCTCTGACCCATGGTTGATGTTTTCACCGTCCGGACTCCAGCCCCCGAGGATCTACGCTGGCTATCCCCAAAATCCGACCGTTGTGGGTATCGTCCTCGGTTTGCTCGACGGTTCACCAACATCCAGGGACCGAAAGCTTCTTCAGGGTTGGCTGCCGGATTCCTCTCCGCCGACAATCGTTGAACCGGCTGTTGCAGAGATTGATGACCCTGAATCACCGAGTTAGCCTTTTCCATCTGAAAATCAAACGATGGGCCTTTGTACGGACATTTTTCCCTCCTATGACCAAAACGCTCGCAGGAGAAGCATATGAGTGTAAGTCCTTCATACTCCACGTTGAAAATTGAACCCGCCGTAATCACCTTCGGAACCAATTTCTTCTGGAGATCAAGCTCTACACAAATTCTGACGAATTTACCTCTCTGAACTTTTGGTGTTGTAGTTTGGCAGTCTTGCAATGTGTTCATGTCCACTCTAAGCGTCTTCCATATTCGATCCCCTAAGCGTGAAAGGCAGTGCTTGTTATAGCAATGAAGAGGAACGTCTGGGATACGCACCCACGTGGCCACACGACCCAACTGATTCTGGTAAGGATTAAAGTGGGGAGTCCATCTCTGAATTAGTACACAATGTCCCTTGATTACCCAGGGACCATCATACAACACCTTCTTGTAGTGAGACCTCCACAACTCTTGATCTTGAAACCTAACCACAAAATAATTGTTTGGGATATCAATGAGCTCAAAATTCGAAAATCCCCATAGCTTAGTCAATAGTTCTTTTAGCACAAACAAATTAAGCTTCATGCCAAGCATAGTGAGAATGAGGGCATAATTCCATGGCTCACACCACTCATTATATTCTTCATCAGTGCATGGAGCTACAGGATACATCTCCATAAGTTTCTTCATCTCCTCTGACTCTTCAGGAATTTTCCAGCATATTTCCTTATCATTTGTAAATAGATCGTCTTCTTCCATTATATGATTACTATGGGCAACACCATTGAACCCCATTAATGAAGCCCGGTAAGATTGAAACTTTAGATTACCGCCTTCATTTTTATTCTTTGTTTCCTCACTTCCAGATCTGCTAGATTCCTCGGTGACTTGTTCTTTTTCCTTATCAGACATGATATCATCCATGATAGCCTGTGGAATCTCTTCCAATTTCTTCTTTTTTTTCCGATCATCCTGCCCCTCAGCCGGTGGCCTATCTGGTGGAAGCTTGCGTTGCCCTGAATCAACCAGAGAAAGAGCTTTGGTGGAAACAGACGAGTCCATCTCAACTTCCTGTATTCATGTATTCACAAAAATTTCTATATTTGTGGACATCTAACCCCACAATTTTGATAAACACCATGTCACCACCACATGTATTGTGGGGTTTATATATATATAAACCCCACTATATATATATGTATGTACCGGTGGCCTATCTGGTGGAAGCTTGCGTTGCCCTGAATCAACCAGAGAAAGAGCTTTGGTGGAAACAGACGAGTCCATCTCAACTTCCTGTATTCATGTATTCACAAAAATTTCTATATTTGTGGACATCTAACCCCACAATTTTGATAAACACCATGTCACCACCACATGTATTGTGGGGTTTATATATATATAAACCCCACTATATATATGTATGTATGTATGTATGTATGTATGTATGTATGTATGTATGTATGTATGTATGTATGTATGTATGTATATCTGGTGGAAGCTTGCGTTGCCCTGAATCAACCAGAGAAAGAGCTTTGGTGGAAACAGACGAGTCCATCTCAACTTCCTGTATTCATGTATTCACAAAAATTTCTATATTTGTGGACATCTAACCCCACAATTTTGATAAACACCATGTCACCACCACATGTATTGTGGGGGGTTTATATATATATAAACCCCACTATATGTATGTATGTATGTATGTATGTATGTATGTATGTATGTATGTATGTATGTATGTATGTATGTATGTATGTATGTATGTATGTATGTATGTATGTATGTATGTATGTATGTATGTATGTATGTATGTATGTATGTATGTATGTATGTATGTATGTATGTATGTATGTATGTATGTATGTATGTATGTATGTATGTATGTATGTATGTATGTATGTATGTATGTATGTATGTATGTATGTATGTATGTATGTATGTATGTATGTATGTATGTATGTATGTATGTATGTATGTATGTATGTATGTATGTATGTATGTATGTATGTATGTATGTATGTATGTATGTATGTATGTATGTATGTATGTATGTATGTATGTATGTATGTATGTATGTATGTATGTATGTATGTATGTATGTATGTATGTATGTATGTATGTATGTATGTATGTATGTATGTATGTATGTATGTATGTATGTATGTATGTATGTATGTATGTATGTATGTATGTATGTATGTATGTATGTATGTATGTATGTATGTATGTATGTATGTATGTATGTATGTATGTATGTATGTATGTATGTATGTATGTATGTATGTATGTATGTATGTATGTATGTATGTATGTATGTATGTATGTATGTATGTATGTATGTATGTATGTATGTATGTATGTATGTATGTATGTATGTATGTATGTATGTATGTATGTATGTATGTATGTATGTATGTATGTATGTATGTATGTATGTATGTATGTATGTATGTATGTATGTATGTATGTATGTATGTATGTATGTATGTATGTATGTATGTATGTATGTATGTATGTATGTATGTATGTATGTATGTATGTATGTATGTATGTATGTATGTATGTATGTATGTATGTATGTATGTATGTATGTATGTATGTATGTATGTATGTATGTATGTATGTATGTATGTATGTATGTATGTATGTATGTATGTATGTATGTATGTATGTATGTATGTATGTATGTATGTATGTATGTATGTATGTATGTATGTATGTATGTATGTATGTATGTATGTATGTATGTATGTATGTATGTATGTATGTATGTATGTATGTATGTATGTATGTATGTATGTATGTATGTATGTATGTATGTATGTATGTATGTATGTATGTATGTATGTATGTATGTATGTATGTATGTATGGTGGAAGCTTGCGTTGCCCTGAATCAACCAGAGAAAGAGCTTTGGCGGAAACAGACGAGTCCATCTCAACTTCCTGTATTCATGTATTCACAAAAATTTCTATATTTGTGGACATCTAACCCCACAATTTTGATAAACACCATGTCACCACCACATGTATTGTGGGGGGTTTATATATATATAAACCCCACTATATGTATGTATGTATGTATGTATGTATGTATGTATGTATGTATGAACGGAAATGATTCAATGGTAATTGTTCAATGCTTTCTTAAGGAAGAACCATACCTTTGAACTAAATTACATAATTCCTACACTCTCACTTCGTACCTTCCAATTTCAAATAGGAAAAAATATCAGCATTCTTCCTCTTTCTTTAAACTAAATTATTATATTTTGATTGTTTGAAGATGATTTAATATTTTTTGTCAGTAAACTTTAGCAATTTTGATAATTTTATCTCTTGAATTATAGATTATGTTTTTGAATTTTTATAAGTGAAATGTTTGATGCTAGGAAGGAAAATATGATGACTCGTATATATGTGTCTCGGACTTTTGACCGCCTTAAGAAAACATGAAAAAAAAAAAATACACGAACCTGCAGCTGTCCTGTAAACCCGTAATTACAGGTTAGAGTTGGCATTTGGCCAGCTCAGGAAAGTGCGGCCGCACAAGCCCGCACCGTGTGGCCTGCATTCCCGGCTCTAGTTAAAAGTCATAATGAAATTTAGAAACAAATTAAACATTTTGTAATTGACTTAAGGTTTACATAAATTTCTAATCCTCAATATTATATGTCAGGTCAAAAAAAAATCTTCAACATTATAGTATTAAATGTTGGAACATAGCGGGGAAATGGGTTGATTTCATATGGCTTTCCTTCTCTATTTTGAGTTTTGACCTTCCATTTTCCATCCTCTTATTTTCTATTATTCATCTTAATCTTTATATTAAAATTTAAGCGATTCAGATTTAATAGTAACTAAATAGCGTAGTTTTGAATTATTATAACTAAAATTTAGTAGTTTTGGATTTTTTTTTTTAATTTGATGTTTTATCGGTTATTTTTTAAAATATTAAATTTGAACACTCAAATTTTAATCAAAAGGTTGATAAAAAAATGAGAGCGAAAGAGCAAAGGAGGAATGTCAAGTCTGTAACTTTTTCTTCTTCTTTTTTGGTAAAAATTGGGGTTCAGTTGCCCATTACTTCACTAAAAATTAGATCTAGACGTGGGTAAACAACGCCTACAGTGTCCTTGTACAGAAAATCTACCACCTCTACTAGAAGAGTATCAAAACTAGTAAAATCCTCATTACAAATAAAGCTATGTTTGGCTAACCAATCAGCCACAACGTTGCTTTCTCGCAAGATATGGGAAAAGCAAATCTGTAACTCATTGTTGTTGTCTCATAACCATGCACTTAGAGTACTGACTCTAGTCCTTCCTTGAATCCAAACATCTTGAATCATGTGTAGAGCCATCGTTGAGTCCCCTTCTACAATGATTTTGTTAAAGCTCCAACCTTGTGCCAATATAAGGCTCTATACAAACCCCCAAATCTCAGTAGCCAAAGCCTGACAACGTCCTTTCTACTGAACCCACAAATCCACCTACCATCACTCCTCCTCAACACCCCTCCACAACCTGCCAAGCCTGGACATCTTCTAGTAGCACCGTCAAAATTTAGTTTCACCCACCCCTCTTCCGGGAAATTCCATTTAATTTCCCTTAAGTTTTTTTAATAACTCGAGGTCATCAAATTTTTTAAATGAGGTAACACAATCTCTAACATAATTTTGGATAACAAGCTCAGGACGTTCAGGTATATTAAAACCTTCTTCAAATAATAACTTGTTCCTCCACCCCCAAATCATCCAGCTACACACCGAAAATACCATACTTCATTCTCCTCAAATTTGCAGATTATTGAAAATCCAACAATTCATGTGTTCTAAAAAAATAAAAAAAAAATAAAAAAAAAAAAACTATGGACGTACCTTTAACACCTTTAGGGCCAGCCATATCCGATAAGATTCTAGACAGTTTCTCAACACATGGTCAAGGTCCTCAACTCCTCCACCACACCTGCTACAAGTAGGTGCACCTCCTAGGACCCATGCTCTTCTAGCGGTTGTGAGAAGTCGATCATGTGATGCCAACCACAAAAATACCTGGATCCTTCTTGTGGTTTTCATCTTCCAAATGGCCCCCAGCTCCATATTCACATCTCCTTTCAACTGCTGATACATTTAAGATACTGAAAACCTGTCTCCATGTCCCCCTCTCCACACAACTATGTCGTCCCCATCCTCAGGACACGGTGGAGGAATGGCTTTTAATAGTAAACCTCCTATGGTAGAACCCCCTCAAGCCATGCCAATTCCAATTCCCTTCTCTGTTTAAGGTTTGACTTACAATCAAAGCTGGATTTACCATTCTCAATTCTCCCACATAATAGTTCCCCAATTTGTCAACCCCATTCAACCATCTATCCTCCCAAAATTCCACACTCCTACCATCCCTCATTTCCCATCCAATACCCTTTATAACTTCAAGCCATAATCTAGCAACATTTTTCCATAAGGGTGAATCATGTTGCTTCACAGTGCACTCAGCTAGCCAATTAGCACCTCTTCCATATTTAGCTTTCAGGATTTTTGAATACAACCCTTTAGGTTTGGCTAATAGATTCCATACAATTTTCCCTAATAGAGCATCATTCATCACAATCAATCTCCTTATACCGACACCTCCTTCCTCCTTAGGCCTACACACTCCTGCCCAGCTAATTGCATGTAGTTTCTTCTTTTCCCCATTCGAACCCCAAATGAACTTCCTTTGGAGTTTTTCAATCTCATTACAAACTTCACCTGAAATGTTGTCATGTTGCATTTGGAAGTTTATAACCTGTGATGTTACTGATTGGATTAGAGTAATCCTTTCTGCTAGGGCCAAGGATTGAGTTTTTCATCCACTAAGTTTCCTTTGTCTATCAAAAATTGAAATTTAGCTCTGGAATTACAGCCTTGTGTAACATGTGCCCCTAAGTACCTTCCCAACTCCTCCTTGCGTTAAAACCCTCCCATCTTACAAATGATACTTTGTTTGTCTCTAAGAACATTCTTTGAGAAAAAATAGAAGTCTTACTTGGATTGATTTTTTGCCCTGCAACCTCCCCAAACAAATCCAAACAATCCAGCGCATTCCCCATCATCTCTAGAAATACATTTATATATAATAAAACATATTATTTTACCATATTATTTATATAATCTTCACTATGTATTACTAAATGGAATTAAAATATAATTTTAAACTAAACCTTAATTTATAGTTATTTTATCCAATTTTAATATCTTATTTCCAAAATAGGTTGCCTCATGGAGACAGGAATAGTACAAAGTTCAACATTTACCCACTGGAAAAAAGCAAAAATAAGGGAATTGAAACAGAGTTACACACCATACAATACTACAGACTTGCACACTACCAAATTGTACCCAAGAAAAAAAAAACAACAACAACGTCAACGTCAAATGGAAGTAACCGATTCAATTTCCTTAACAATGTATATGGTAACTCAAATCAATGAGTTATACACAGCGATCCCACAACCAACAGTATAATGTTTGAATACCCAAGAAACAGAAAGTAAAACAGGAAAAGTGTTTTGTCCCTCAGATACTTGTATGATATTCCAAAACTGTGTTAACTCAAAAAGTTGAAACAAAATTATAACATGAGACTAAATATTATATACATTTCCCACCTGAAGAAAACTGAAACATCCAGTAATGAGTTGCATCATAAATAGCACAAGTCATAATTTAACTAGTCTACGGTAAACTATAAAACGTCATCAAAACTGAGTAACACCAACCTCACTTTTCTGCAGCTGAGCAATCTGTCAAAATGTTAATGAAGGGTAACAAGGATTAGTTGAAGAACAAATAACTGCCGCCAACAAGGAGCAGTCAAAGAACAGAAGCAAGGGAAAAAGAACTCTAAAAACAAGAACTAACCATTTTTAGAACACCAGTCTCTAGCATTTTGGAACATGCGCAGCCATGGACTAGGCCCCTTTTTGTCAACATCCCACTGCTTTGGATACCATGGGAACTGCCACATTAAGAAGCAACGCTCTGGATGAGGCATCATCGCCAGATGTCGTCCATCTGGAGAACAAATAGCCGCAACCCCAATAGGAGACCCATTTACATTGAAAGGATATGTCTCTGTTGGGTTGCCACCATCATCACAGTATCTAAGAGGAGCTAACTCAGAATCAACAATACGATCCAGCACACCTTCATCTGGGAAATATGCTTTTCCTTCACCATGAGCAGACCATACCCCAAGTGTACTACCTTCCATACCTGAAAACATTATAGCTGGTGAATCCTTTATTGTCACACTTGTAAAGCGGCACTCAAAACGCCCAGACTCATTGTGAATGAATCTTGGTTGTGATAGGTCCCCACCGGCACCAAGAACACCTCCAACCTCTGGACCCGGTACCCATCCCAACAACGCCATTAATTGACACCCATTGCAAACTCCAAGACTGAAAGTATCTGGACGGTTGTAAAATTCTTGAAACTGCTTTATAAGAGGCTCATTAAATCTTATACAAGCAGACCATCCTTTGGCAGAATCAAGCACATCAGCATAGCTAAAACCACCAACAAAAACAACCCCACGGAACTCCTGCAAAGAGATCACTCCCTTGAGAAGGTCTGACATTGCAACATCCCATGGTTCAAAACCAGCCGCATAAAATGCTGCAGCCATTTCTCTATCTCCATTGCTGCCTTCTTCTCTAATAACGGCAACTTTTGGTTTTGACGTTGCAAGCATGTACTCTTTGCTAGTGAAGGAAGGAGAGAGAGACAGTTTCCATGAAGGTGCACGTCTGTGTTTTAATCCTTCTCTTTCCATATCAACACAAGATACCAACCTTTGGAACTTTTCAAGCCGAAAACTGGTGTCTTCCCATATATCCCTAAGGATAGAAGTACTTTCTTTCAAATGAGACACCCCATCAACCTTAACTTCTATCAATGATGTAGCAGTTACTTGACCTACAATCTCACCAATAACACCGGCATGGTTCAACTTATCTAGCACAATATCTAAATTTTTCTTGCTCACCTCAAAAATTAACCCAAGTTCTTCTGAATAAAGGGTTTCAAAAAGACTATTTCCTTTTGAAGTCAAGTCCAAGATAAGCCCACAATTTCCAGCAAATGCCATCTCCAGAGCACAAACTAGCAACCCGCCATCACTTATGTCATGTCCAGCAGAGATCAATCCATCTGTAAGAAGGTCTTGGACAGTCTCAAAGACCCTTTTAAAGTAAGGAACATCGTCAAGATCAGGACACTGATCCCCAATTTGGTCAAAAACCTGAGCAAAAGCAGATCCACCCAACCGTCGATTTCCTTTTGCCAGATCAAGATGAAGCAAAATACCATCATCTTCAAGTTTCAAATCTGGCGTCACTGTTTTTGTAATATCAGGACATGTGACATAAACACTAATTACAAGGTTTCCTGGAGCCTTAACAACTTCACCTCCAGCATGAGCAGCCATAGAAAGACTGTCTTTCCCACCATCAATAGCAATACCAAGTTCAATCATTGCTTCTGACAAAGATAGAGCAGCATCATACATGAAAGCTCCTTCCCCATCAAGCTTGGCAGCATACATCCAATTACCACTTGCCTTAACATCAGAAAGGGAAGTGACCTTTGCCCATACAAGATTTGTGAGTGCTTCTCCAACAGCTAACCTTGCCATTGCTTTGGAGTCTAACAAACCTTTGATTGGTTGCTCCCCTATGGCACATGCACCTCCAGTTACATCAGTAAAAGTTTGAGCAATAACTGCAACATCGGCAAGAGGAATCTGCAGAGGGCCAACAGTTTGCTGTTGTGCCACGAGACCAGAAACACACCTATCAACTTTTGTTGTCAAAAAACGCTTTGAACAGACAGATGGCAATCGCAATACCCTCTTCAAAGAATCCATTACTGTGATTGTTGGGGCTACATGAAGTGGATCTTGCTCATAAGCAACCCGGGAAAAATGAAAAGATTTTTTAGGCATGTCACCAAGTACCTTCTCCAATTCAAGATCCACAGCAGGGTGAGGGGGAGGAAGTCCATTTGACAGACACTTCCGAGTTTCTAAGGTGTCAACTAAAACAACACGCCCATCACCGCTAATAGTGCCAATAACAGCCATCGATACCTTTTCCCTTTCACAGATTAATTGTAAGAGCATACGGCTTTCAGGCTTCACCAAGATTGCATCCTGTTCTTGATATTCTGCACCCCAAATTTCTAGAATAGACATTGTGTGATCACCAACCACAACAGCTCTGATATCTATCTCAGCACCCTTTGGGTATATAATTTCCTTTACAACGTTGCAATTCCCACCAGCCCCCTGATCATGAATGCTAATAATAGGATTTTTCTCTCCCATCTCTATGCAAGCACGGACAACACGATACAACTTTTGAGCCATCTCAGCATCCCCACGTTGTACAGCATTGAAATCAAGTTCTGCATCATTCTGACCACTAACCATGCTCGAGGCTGCCCCACCTCCCATGCCAATACGATAAGCAGGGCCTCCAATCTTAACAACTAACATTCCAACGTCAGGCTCTCCCTTGGTTATATGAATATGGTCAATCTGCCCAATGCCTCCACTGAACATTATTGGTTTCAACCACTCCCGCCTTTCACCACTAGGAAGTCTCATTCCAAAAGTCCTGCAAAAGCCCTGAATCAAAGGCTCTCCAAATTTGTTGCCATAGTCAGATGCACCATTACTAGAATCCAAGAGGATCTGCAAAGGTGATGCTAGATTAGAAGGATAAGTAAAGGATGAATCTTCCCATTCAGCATAAGACTCTGGCATGTTGAGATTTCCAACACAATAACCAGCTGTAGCTGCTTGTACAAAAGAACCCCTTCCTGTGGCATGTGTATCCCTAATGCGACCTCCTGCACCTGTCTCTGCACCAGGATAAGGAGCAACTGCACATGGAAAATTATGAGTCTCAGCTGTAAATAAGATATCTAGGTCACATGTTGTCAAGTTTAATGGACATGATGACCCCGGCTGAACTGGTCGCAACTGCTTCACTGGGAAACCCCTGATTGCACTGGAGTTATCCTTAAATCCAATAACTGAATTATTTGGATTTGCTTGTAAAGTTCTTTTCACAATCTGCATTAGCGACTTGTCCATGAGTTGCCCATCAATGAAAATCTTTCCAGTAAAAAACCAATGCCTGCTATGCTCACTGTTGGACTGGGCAATATCAAACAATTCAACATTAGTTGGATCACGCTTAATATCCTCTCTGAAAAGTTTAGTATAGTATTCAATATCCTGGTCATCAAAAGCTAAACCCATTTCTTGATTAATTTCTTCTAATGCCTTGTGCGCCTTCTCCATAACTGGTATAGAATAGACTTCTTCAGGAGTCACATTGGTCTCAAAAGATGTTAACTTCTGATTGTAAAAACATTCGGTCATTCTATCATGCACCATTGCCACAAATTCATTAATTTGATAGTCTTCCAACTCACCCTGGATGTATAATAAGTACCTCCTCGAACGTTCCAAACGTGTCACCTCTGTCAATCCACATGCATGGCAAATTGCAACAGCATTAGTAGACCAGGCTGTGGTAAATGACAGCCTAGGGCCAACCTCTATTATAATAGTCCTCAACCCTTCCTCCCTTCTTTTCTCAAGAAAGCTCTCGGTGTGCAATGCATCAGGCTCGTATGTTTCTTGAAGAAGCCATTTAAGTACTGAAAGTTTTTGGCTTGAAAGTTCTGTTTCAATCCCAATATTGAAACACTGCTCTGTTTGCAAAGCCACTATCTGATCAGAAATTTTGTTTTGAATCTCCTTAAGAAGTTCAGCAGCTGCACTTTCTTGGATCAATGGAACCCGATAAAAATGAAGAATTTTCAACGCGGGCTTCACAACCAAACTAGAATGGTCATCTAACGAACTACTGATACCCCCAGCAACCACAGCTTGGGGATTTGTTTGAGCACGGCACCTCAAAGATAAGGCTTTTCTAGTGGAACCCCGTACTTGCCTTCTACTCCAAACTGTACTCCAAAGCAAATTACTCCTCTGCCAATGAGATTTCTTCACTAAAAATAGACTTTGTCTACATGTACCCTGAAGACATTGATAAAACGAAAAAAACACAATAGCATTAAATGTACAGCAGAAACAAGACCCATTAGAGTTCTGTTCAATTGGCCAACAAAAAACATAAAGGGAACCAAAATTTACAACCCATCCACTCCAGCAATAAAGTTTTATTACAACCATACAATGTTTCAAAAGGACCAAACCAAAACCAAATGTGTATCATATGATGGTATGGAATTCTGGGATTAAGTGAACTCAAATAAAAGGAGCAAAAGCAAACCTGAAGGAATTCGGCAGCCCCAATTTCCCCAGCAGCAGCCATGTTCTTAAGAAGAGCAAACTGAAAAGGAAAAAGGTAATATTCTTACTTATTATCATGCACTCGGAGAGTCTACAAAAACTTCAAGAAGAAAAAATATATAGAAACGTAAGACCAGACTCTATTTTTTTACTTTTACGGTCTTGATATAGAAATTTAAATATACAGTTTTTTGTAAACAGTTCAACAACGCAGAGAAAGAACACTAAACCCAAAGTTCACAGAACAGTCACGCGCAAACAAAATGTACAGGAGCAAAACTTAGCAGCGCATTTCAGCAGAATAAGGAAAAACAAACCTGAGAAAGTGAGAAGCTAAGTTGAAGCAGCGTCTTCTTCTGCGCGTCTTTTTGCTCTGCTTCAAAGCTGATAGTGAGGAGCTGCGTTGAAGCACCGTCTTCTTCTGTGCGCCTTTTTGCTATACTTCAGTCTTCCAGTTGTAACTGGGAGGACAGAGTCAGACAAGATGATGAGAATGAAGACTAAATGATATGGTAAGATCTACATACCACAATGAAAGATCACAAACAATACCAAGATTATTTTCTCAGAGCCCAGCTAGAGGCACATTAAGAGCTTACCAGAATTATTAGTGAACAACCAAATTACTAACACACTTCAACGGAATAGCTTCCAGCTATACTCACCCCAATGATGCAATAAGCCTCATGGCTCAATTTTTTTTTTTTTTTTCTTCTAGAATATACTAGGAAACTCGGAATAATGTATGAGAGTCATGTTATAATGTAAAGGGAAACATCAATTTTAACAAAGGAAGAAGATTTACCTGCTGTAGGACTTGATGAGGAGGTGGCCAAAGCATAAGCTTCAAGTAAACAAGTCAAAAAGAAGGGAGCCCCAATTTGTCAGCGAATTAAACGTCGCAGGGACTGGAATCATGGGAAGGAAATCGCCGCCATTATAGCCCCTCACGGCCAGACCTCCGACAACAAAGGGCGGGGGAGACTGGAGACGCCGTCGTCGTCGTCGTGCGTGGAGAAAGAGGAGAGACTAGAGAAGCCGACAACGAGAGCTGAAAGTTGAAGAGGAAAGCTGAAGCCAAGGTGAATTGAGCAAAGGTGAGACTGATATGGGCGGCAGTGTGATCGGTTGGGTCTGGTTTATCTCTCTGCCCATTTTCTCATTATACCTCCATCCAGTTAAGGGTTAAGCTGCAATATTATTATGCATGAGTTTTATCCAAGGTAAGGTGTACTCAGTATCATATATTTTTTTTGAGGTGCAAAAGTACTCATAACTTTATAAAACCAGAGCAAAAATACTTATACAGTTAAAAGTTAAAAGATCCAGATTCAGCTTTCTATTTCAAGGCAAATACAAAGATACCAGGGAGTTACTCCATTTGTGTAATTATCTTCTTATGGAAAATCATGTTAATCACAACATTTCTCATCAAATTTTTCAACTTGACAGGTATGAGGAGAGATCTTGGACCCCCCTCCAGATGACGCAGTCCGCATTGATGTTGACGCATCAGTACGCCACAACTTTCAAGCAGCTTGCGGAGGAGTAATTAGGAATTCTGAAGGACACTGGCTGATGGGGTTTTGCAAATCCCTTGGTCTCCATACTGTTATTGAAGCGGAGCTCAACGCCATCAAGCTGGGATTGAACTTGGGACTTCAGATGGGATTTCAAAAGATCCTCCTTTACTCTGATTCCTTGGATGCGATCAACATCCTCATGAGAAACTGCTGCTATGCGGACCATCCATTGCGATGCCTTATTAGGGAGACTAGAGACCTTCTCTACTAGGACTGAGACGTGACTCTTCGATATACCCCTAGGGATAACATCTCTTGTGCTGACTATATGGCCAAGGAGGGTCATAATGCTCCTGTGGATACAAGCTTGTTATTAGTCCCGGCTATCCCTTCAAGATGCCTGGATATAGCTTTACAAGACCAATTGGTCTGTAGATCCTAGTTCTTTTACTAGTTTGTTGTATTTTGTTACTAGTCTTTCATAGTCTAGCCTCTCCTACTTCTCAAGCTTCGACTTGCTTGTATCTTTCAAAAAAAAAGTTAAAAGTTAAAAGAGGTTAACCTCTGTTAGTAGGACCCACATTATTTAAAAAATAAAAATTTCTACAATTCTTAAATTCCTCTTCTACCCCTTCCCGATCAATTCAAAATCAATCCTTCTATCCTCCACCTTCTATGTCTCCCTCCAGCCTCCTCACCGCCACTGTGTTCACCTTCTTGTGGTGGTGGCTCCGATGCTGTCACCCCCTTCTCCTTCATCCACCGCCTCCTCTCCTTCCTCAACCTTCGCTACCACCATCGACCTCGCCAAGAACAAAACTACACCGCCATCCAAGCCACAGTCTCTTCCTCCTTCGTCCTTTCTCACATCCAAGCCACCACTATCCAAGTTGTATCTGACCGACGTTAATGGACTGCAAGGAAGCTTCACGACTACAACCATATATATCGCTAACGCCGACGGTTGCGTTGTTCATGCTCTCCTTTAATTTTGAGTTCGTTTTTAGATTAATTTATGCATTCGAGTTCAATTTCTAGGGTGATTTTAAATTTTGGGACAGTTGCATTGTTCATGCTCTCCTTTGATTTGGAGTTCGTTTTGAGATATATTTATGCATTTGAGTTCAATTTTTGGGTTGAGTTTGAATTTTGGACTTAATTTTGATTTCATGGGGAAGTTCAATGCGTGGAAATAGGAGGATGAAGAAGACAAGGCTTTGAATTTTTTTGCCTTGATTTAGATTGGAGAGGAACTTAGTATTCTTTTGCAAATATTCTAGAATTTTGTTGTATCTACCTTAGGTAGATTTTGGCAACTGCTATTTCCTTTAGTGTGTGGTATTGTCACTGTTCTTCGAAAAGAGTTGCAGAGGATGAAGGTTGGGAAGGAGAGAGGTAAGGGGCATTTTGGTATTTTTCATAATACACTTTTACATCTGTTAGGCCAATTTAATTGTGATAGTATTTTTGCTCTGGTTTTACAAGGTTATGGGTATTTTTGCACCTCCCAAAAGCATATGGCACTAGGTGCACTTTAAGTAAAAGCTCATGAGTAATATTGCACCTTAACCCTATAATCATTATTAGATTTTTCTCTCTTCTTCTCAATTAACGATCTAGATGAGCTAATGAGAAAATGGACGATGAGAAGATCTCCTCCTATAATGGGCTGGTTTCTCTTAGTGTAGCTTTCTCATTTTCTTCTTATAATCTTATATTTACCACTAGATTAAAATAATATATGGTTTATATTCAATCTTTTATAAAATTATTTTTATAAATATAAATAAGTCAACTTAAACTCTTAAAATCTATCTATATCATTCATAATTGCAACTTAAAAAATAAATAAATTTTAATTTATAAGATATTAATAATAATAATTTTATAAAATATTAAATCTAATCAATCTATCTCATAATCTAAGGGTGGAGATGAGATGATGAGAAAATAATGAGAAAGAGGACAATGAAAGTGTCCTCTTCCCAGAGCATAGGAAGGAATAATTGGACGTTACTTCTCAGAATTACGGAGAAGTTCGATAAAAAATCGTCGGCTCTCAAAGTTCTCGGCTCTAGTGGTTCGGTCGGCGAATTCTGATAAAAAACTGACGACCCTCATAGTTCTCGGCTCTCAGTGATTCAGTTCTGGTAGTCTTAAGTCCCTGACTATGTCCCGTCCCATCATTGTATCAATTTGAAAGCCCAGTTCGAGCTGTTTGACGTTGTCACCAGCATCAGCTGTTTGTCCATGGTCCCATATCTGTCTTGTTCAACGTGACTCAGCCTCAGCTATCTGTGCACTACCTTCCTATCTTCGTTCTGAGCTTCTGTCTCAATCAATATCGGGTCAGTCTGCTATGGTCCAGTCCAATCGGGTAATATATTTTTTTCAAAGCAAAGGAGTCAATAAAAGCTAATTACCTGGTCAGTGAAAAATAATTAATCAATCAGTATGTCTTATACTACCTCTGATCATGAAGTCTCTTCTTTGGTGCCAAGGTTTGGTTCTAATGACATCTTTATTGCTCTTATTGTCTCTGAGAAACTTACCAACGATACTTTTCAGGAATTGTCTCAATCCATGATTCTTGCTCTCGATGGAAATGACAAACTTAAATATATTAATGGTGAAGCAAAAATGCCCCCACAATCAGAAACCAAGGCATTTTGAAAATGGAAGTCAGAAAATGCATTGGTATTCTCTTAGTTGATTAATGCAATGTCATCCTCAATTACGAAGAGTTTCATGTACCTTCCATTAGCCCGAGAAATTTGGAAAGCCCTCCCTAAGACATATAGTACTGTAAGAAACAGGTCTCGCATATTTGATGCTAAGAAAAAATTGGGCAGTTGAAACAAAACTATATGTTACTTGATGATTACTATCTTGAAAAATTAGTCATTTGGCAAGAATTTGATGCCCTAAATAATAAAACTCATCATTTCCGAGCTTATGCTTCTAAAGATCACAAAGAGAAAGAAGAGAAGAGAGTATATGAGTTGTTGATTGGTCTTAATGTGATTTATGATGAAGTTAGGGCCCAGATTCTCAACCAAAAACCTTTGCCTTGAAGTCTTCTCTATTCTACGCAATGAAGAGGATAGGCACAAATCAATACTTCATAATCATTCCGTTGCTACTTCTGAGGTCTCGGCTCTTATTGTTCGATCCAATGACTCAAAAGGTTCCGAAGGTCGACCTTTTGTGATCTTTATAAGAAACAAGGGCACACAAAGGATACTTGATGGGACTTTTATGTTAAACCTGCAAACTAGAAGCCAAGGAAGGGGAAAGGAAGATGCTATGTGGCTGAAGTTTCCAAAGATGATGGGCCTTCCCAGAGTGATCATCTGAGCAAAATCATGGAGATGCTAGCCATACTTCTGAGTATAAAAAAGCCTATTGTCACAGTAGTAAGGAGAGGTAACTTCTTCCAAACCATAGCTATAATAAAAGGTCTATGTACATGAAATTGTTGGATTGTTGACTTAGATGCCTTTGATCATATGACTAAAAATAAGAATTTATTCACATCATATACTCTCATCACCAAGGGAATGATTGTGCGAATTGCTTATGACTCCGAATTTATTGCTACGGGAATTGACTCTATTAAAATTTCTGCTACACTTACTCTACACTTTGTCCAAAGTTGAAGTGTAACTTATTATCAGTCAGTCAATTAGCGAATGATGAACGATGTTAGGCTAATTTTGGTTGCCCATCTGGTATCTAGAGCTTCACCGTGACTAATTCAGATCTGACCCGGGTCGTGCACCTGGCTATGGTGGGTGAGTCTCCCAGCGGGGCTTTTCTGCGAGTTGCTACTTACTACCTTGTTCAGGATCTGCCAATGGGGACGGTGATTGGGAGTGCAAAAGAATTTGATAGTCTTTATTACCTTGATGAAAGTGATAGTCATAGGATTAAGTCTTGCAATAAAGTACCCCTCCATAGGACTAGTGACTTGAAATTATGGCACAAACGTGTAGGTCATCCCTATATGGGTTGATAGGTTACAGACCTAGTAACACACCTATATGAGTTGATAAAATATATGAAGAAGCATATCTCAGTAAAGCTATGGATATAGAGAACTATCAACAGATGGTAGGCAAAATGATAACATGTCTCATACCAAACTAGACATTGCATTTGCAGTCAATGTGGTTAGCCAGCATTCCCATGATCCTAAACATAAACATTTAAATAACGTCTACATGAACATTCGTTATTTGAAGGGATCTTTAGGACATGGCTTGCTGTTCAAGAAAACTAACAAACGGAATGTAAAGCTATTTATATATGCTGATTGGGCAAGTGATCAAGATTATAAGAAACGGAATGTAAAGCTATTTATATATGCTGATTGGGCAAGTGATCAAGATTATAAGAAATCCACATCTGGATACTGTATGTATGTGTAGGGTAACTTAGTCACATGGAGAAGTAAAAGGCAGAGTGTAGTTGCAAGACGCAATGCTGAAGCTGAATACAGCGCCATAGCACTGCGAATATAATGAAGGCATATGGATAAAGCGTGTCCTTGATGACTTTAGGAAGTATATAAATCTATCAATCAAGGTCTATTGCGATAAAATGGCTACGATTAATATTGTTTATAATCGGTTCAACATGATAGAACCAAGTATGTCAAGATAGATAGACATTTTATAAGAGAAAAAGTTGATGAGGGTATCATTGATATAAGGCATATACCATCTAAGGAACAGACCCAGACATCCTCACCAAAGGACTGCTCAAGGACAGGTTTGAGTATTTGATTGACAAGTTTAACTTGATTGATATCTACAGTCCAACTTAAGAGGGAGTGTAGAATCCCGAAACCTAAGGAGCAAGATTAGAAACTTAGGGAACAAGTTCAAATCTAAAATTATAGGGAATGATAAGAATAATTAATCTTAATTATTTCCTGATTTGTATAGTATGATATCAGGACCTAATTAGAGCCTGATTCTATCATATATGTGTGTGTAATACCAGTGTAAATAATACATCGATCAATTCAATCCAATTCTTCTCTTCATTTTTCTTACAAACTGTTACTTCAATAGCAAAGGATTTCACAACACCAATATGCAAACAAACAAGGTCTTTGGCATATGTTTGTCCCTCAGGCAATGATGAGAAAATAAATAGAGGCCAAGGCCAAGTCAAAACAAATTTAGTGCATAACATAATCAACCCCAGACAGTTTAATTTTAAGTGGAAAATACTGAATATAATAGTTATTTTACAAACCAATATAGAGGGGAATTTATACTATACTAGCCACGTAATCCTATTGCCATCCTAAATATGCTGCTAGTATAAAAAAACAGATTATTTTATCCAAATTATTTCTATCCACAAAAGTCATCCATAGAATAATTGAATAAGCACAATAAATCTTTAAAAATTCAGGTTTCACATTTTTCTAAGAAACTAGATTGTAATCCCGTACCATATACAGAGTATGAAATAAAACACATTATTCTTGACTTATATAAAGAATAAAGAGTGGCCAATGCACAAGGCTAAAAGATATAAAAGTTATAACGAGTCACACTATTTACAAGTAACTAATGTTATTTGTTTCTACTCTATGAGAAAACTTTCTGGTTGAAAAGAAGGATCTTGGGAAACCACAGTGCTTACAATCAATTTCCACATCCCAATCTTAGGCACAAAACCTTGCTGCACCATTTGCTTCACAGCCCAGTTGACATCACCCACAAGATTCATCTTACACAGTCCCTGAATCATCACTTTATAAGACACAAAGCTTGGAGTGATGCCCATCAAAACCATGTGATTCATGAGATCTTTAGCTTCAGCAAGCCTCTCAGCATCAAGCAATCCATACAAAACCTCTTGATATGAACTTGCAGTAGGAGAACAACCTTTAAGTTGCATTCTCTCCAATAGCTCTTTCGCTTGTTCAACTCTCCCCTGTTTTCTCAACCCAGAAATCAGTATGTTGAATAATATCGTATCAGGCCAAATACAATCTCTCTCCATTCTGTCCAACAATAAAAATGCATCATCCACCTTCTCATTTTCACACAAAGCATGCATCAGCGTAGAGAAAGTTCTCACATTGGGTTCGCATTTTATCTTGGGAAATTCATCGAGCACTTGGAATGCAGCCTCCAGCTTCCCACAATTACACAAGCCCTTGATGAGGATATTGAGGCAACAAGCATCTATCTCAACACCTAACTTAGGAGCCGATGTATAAATCTCATGAGCAACATCAAATAATTTTGCAGACACAAGGAGGTTCAGGACCAAATTGAAGGTTTTTGTGCTGGGCCAGCAGTTGAACTTGGGCATGTCGTAGAGGGTTTCAATGGCTTTGTTTATACGACCAGCCATGTTGCCGTAGACCTTGATAACGTCGTAGAAGAAGTTATCCGACAATCGACAGTTCCTCTCGAGTTTGATTCTGTGCATTAGATCGTCAATGGCATCAAACAATTTGGCATGGCCTAGTTTGAGGATGATGGAGAGGTAGAAGGGCTCATTGGGTTTGTAGTCCTTGCGCTTGGAGTAGAGCTCCAAGACTGTGATTGCTGACGATGGGTCTGTGAGGGAGTTTATGAGAGTCGACACCTCTTTGGGAGTTAACCAGTCTTTGTGATTTAGCCTTGTCAAAATGGCAGAGTCTCTGGTAGATGCTAAAGACGAAGACAACGACGACGTTGTCACAGTGGAGTAAGCAAAAGCATGAGAGTTGAAAATCAAAGGCAGAGGGATCTTGAGAATTGTTAAAGATGATCTGGAAATCATGGTCCAAACAATATGTACAGGAGCAAAACTTAGCAGCGCATTTCAGCAGAATCGGGAAAAACAAACCTGAAATATTGAAGACTAATGGATATGGTAAAATTTACATGCCACCAATGAAACATCACAAACCAATACCAAGTTAATTTTCTTTAGAGCTCAGCTGGAGGCGCATTAAGAGTTTACCAAAACTTATTAGCGAACAACTAAATTACTAACACACTTTAACGAAGAAGCTTCTTGCTATACTCGCCCCAATTATGCTACTACAAGCGTAATGGCTCAATTATTTTTCCTACAAAATAAGAAATCCAGAATAATGTTTGAGAGTCAAGTAATAGTGAAAAGGGAATCAGCAATTCCAACAAAGGAAGAAAATTTACCTGCTTTTGGACTTGATGAATAGGTGGACAAAGCATAAGGTTCAAGTAAAGAAGTCTTTTTATTCAAAACGAAGGGAGCCCCAATTTGTCAGCGAATTGGACATTGGAGGGACTGAAATCATGGGATGGAAATTGCCGCTATTATAGCCCCTCGCGGCCTCACCTCCAACAACAAAGGGCGGGGGAGACTGGAGACTGGAGACGCCGTCGTCGTGCGTGGAGAAAGAGGAGAGAGTAGAAAACCCGAGAACGAGAGCTGAGAGTGGAAGAGAAGGGCGAAGTCAAGGTGAATGAGTATGGCTGAGAGCCTGAGACTGGTCGGAACGGGAGTGTGAGGACTGAGGCATGGCGGCGGTGGGGACGGAGACTAAAACGATCTATAACTTCCTTAGGTCAGTCAATACTCAATAGTTTCGAATAATAAAATAATTATTCAGGTAAAAAAAAACTATAATTATATTGACCTTCGCTTTTATTTTTAAGGGATACACTTTTTGGCTCTTTTTCAATCTAGCTCCAAGGACATTCTTTCTCTAACTTCTTTCAAGGGGCCGTTTGGTTCATAGAACTTGGGAGAGGGAATGAGAACTTACTAGAGTTCTATGTCAAAAACGTGTTTGGTGTGCCAAGTGTCCAGGAACCCAAGTTTCTGGGCCCACCACTCTTCCATCATTTGTGGGAACTTGAGATCCCACCAATTTTGGTAGGATCTCAAGTTCTCACGTCACTATTCACATTTTTGGATAATTAATTCTTTACCAACTACCACCCCTTCATTTTCTTCCAACCAAACAACCTAAGTCATCTTCCCTCATCTTTCAAATCTTCATTTCCCTTCCTTTAAGTTCATTTCCCTCCTCTAAATTATTTTCCCTCTTTAAATGTTCTTTGAACCAAACGGCCCTTCAGTTGGTTAAAAAGAACTCTTTATAATTATCCTAGGTTGATCTGCACAGCACAATACAAGGAATAATTATCCTACTTTATAATTATCTAGTATAAGCGAAATGTTGTTATTCAGACTTCACATCATGTTATTAGAGAAATTCTTAGCATTTTAACCTTTTCAATTATAGCTTTCTCTAATGAGAAAACAGAGTCACTACTTACATCATATTCAGACCAAGTGATCCACCGATAATTATTTCTTTGCAAAAAGATTAGTCCATAGTGATTCAGAAGTACAAAGTCGGTAGGAAAATGCAATGTGATGTGACCATTTGTAGTTTAGAACATATTTGTGTCTGATAGAAAAAAAGAAGCTTCTGCTTCCAATTATGAGCTTTTTTGAGTTGACGTTATAAAAACACGTTCATACAAGTCGAAACAAAACTTATCTTATTAGCTTGACTTGTATATCGTAAATCATATTAAAAAAACAATTTCTACCAATAATCTAAATAGGCACTATTTCTTGTGCACTAGTTTACAAGTTGCTCTCTATTGGATTATTAGCATAAGGGGAACTAATGTGGATAATACATTTTTTAATTTTACTTTAGAAACAATTTCCCCAAGTTTTTTTTTTTTTCTTGGGAAACATGAGAAACAAAGAATACAGTCAAAGAGTTGCCTAAAGTTGAAATTCTTACAATTTTGAAACCCAGAAAAATGCCCTCTCTACCGGGTAAAACGCATATAAAGAAGTGAAAAATTCGGAATAATGATTGATAATCATGTTATAGTGCAATGAGGATGGAAAATTCCAACAAAGGAAGAAGATTTACCTGTTGTTGATCTTCATGGATGAAGACAGGGAATTGGAGCAGCCGCGGTGGTTGCCACCGTCGATTTGGGGAGGAGACGCCACCTGGAGGCCTGGTATGAGCGAGCATTGGGGCGTGGGCTGTCCGGCGTGCCAGTTAAACAGGCCCAGCCCGTTTTGCCTTTCTCCGGTCACAACTCACAAAAACATTGTTTATAGTGGGTAACGTATTCTTTTCTTAAGCAGTAAGAAACTGTAGTGTAGATCACAGTTACATCAACGCATGCATGAGGAGGCCACTTTACTGAGTCTTTTAATATTCACAAACTCACCACATACGAGCACTATCTTCGTAAAGTTGTTCCTCACTTATCAACATACAACGTGCCTCTTATATGTTCCTTATTTGGGTTGGCAATAGGAGCGGTGGCTTAAAAGTTATCTGACTTTTGTAAAAGCTTGATAGGAAAAAAATGAGGTTGTAAATAATGATTTGTGTTTGGATGATGGTAGAAGTGGTGAGACCAATGTCAAAAAGCTGAGAGCTTTTTGGAAAAAGCTCCATGGTAAAGCTTTTTGGAAAAAAACTCCATGGTGGAGCTTTTACCTTAACTGGCTTTTAGGAGCTTTTTGACTTAAAGTTAAGTGGACTTAAAGCTCAACCCAAACATTCAACTTCTGGCTTTTTTTCCACTGGACTTTTTTTTTCTCTTGTTTTTTTTGACTTTAAGTTGATTCCAAATAGGCCCAATAACTATAATATAGCGTGTCTCCAAATAAAAAAAATAAAAGAAAGTCTGGCTACCAACAAATTGGTTAGGGGTAAGTGACATCACCCGGTAGAGTTAGGAATTGTAATTAGGAGGCGAAAATTATAGAATAAAACTCAAATATTTATGAAATTACATTTAAACCCTATAAAAATTTCAATACTTTCATTTTAGTCCCTCTACGAAACTTTTAATGAGGACTAAAATGAAAATATTAAATTTTTGATGAGATTGAAATGCACTTTCCTAAAACACCTAAGTTCCATTCTGTAAATTTAGGGTGGGTGGGGGCCACCCCTGCCCTGTGGTGAAGAAGAGAATACAAATTTAAATTATGATAAACACACTTGTTGAAAAAGACAAAAACTCTGAAAATTGTAAAGAAATATAGGCTTGTATGGAGAGATATTATAGGCTGGATAAAATCAATAGAGAAAGACTATATGTGTGTATGCAAAGGATCAAACTTCTCGGAAAAGATAATCAGCATTCTTAAAGCTAATCACAAAGCCAACAGCGTCACTTATTTTTGAGTCAACAATAAATTAAAAAAATAATAAAATAAAAGGGTTGTGGTTAACAAGATAGGACTTGACTTCTCTCCTTTTCTTTTACTATCATCTCCTATCCTTTACCCCATTCATGACCATTAGATTAAGATCTAATGATCCACTTTTAATATTTCATTCTCATTCTTGTTTCCATGTCCTTCTCATCCTTCTCTCTCCTCCTTTTATAAGAGGAAAAAAATATTAATAGCATCAAATATGGATCATTAGATCTTGATCTAATGGTCATAAAAGAGGTAAAAGACAGGAAAAGAAAAGGAGAGAAACCAAGTCCAACAAGATATGCATAAATATAGTTGAATACCACCATAATGATAAGATTGGGACGATGTAATATGCAAGTGGAATCTCACATCTAGTATTTTTAAAAAAATTAATTTCCATTCAAATGAGATAATTATCCTTGTTTGCATATTCCAAGAAGAAGCATGACTTTGTAAGGGAATAAAACTTAAAAGATGTCATTATCATAGCACTCCCGTTTTCTCTAATGTTATGCAACTTTATATGCTGCTTTCTTGTTTCTTAGGAAAATGAAATTTATTCCTCGAATCCTCAACCAAGAACTTGGGGAGTTGATCTGAATCGTCTTTAATATAAGACTTATTTTTCAACAATTATTAAGTAAGAAAAAGATGAAAGAAATTGAAAAACATGACTACAGAATTTAGAAAAAGTTGTTACATTAACTAATTTAGCTAATTTTCTTAATTTAATTAAATTAGGTAAATAGTTTTTACACTAAGAACAAATGAATGAATGCTTTCTTTAGTTCTTAGTAAAAAAATTAGATTATATGAGTGACGATTGTAATACCCTCAAGACATAAAAACTAACTCCTTAGTGGAAGAAACTCTTTTTCTAATGTAATTTATGGTTTATGGGTCTGTTTGAATTAACGTTTCAAAAGTACATTCACTCAAGTCGAGATAAAACTTTTCTCATATTCTTATCTCGTATATCATATATCACGTCTACCGCTAACTAAAACAGGTAATATTTGAGATGAGTTTTATATTAGCTTGCCTAAAAGTGAAAGGCAATCAGGCATTAACATGTCCAAATAACATGCAACAATCACTTTTCTCACTATTAAGGCATAAATTGGACAAGATCAAGTAGAACAAACAATGCTCAAATTCTAGTATCCCACTCTGAAGTATACATTACATAACAAACGTTACTGTGCAATTCACTTTAAAAAATTTCATCCTTGTTACTCCAATTCATTCAAGAATCATGTCACATTTTTTCTTTCACAGGTACATAAGTACAAGAAAATCCTCACTTGAATCTGCTTAGCTTCTTCCATCAAAACAATTCTGAAACTCCAAATTCATCCAGACGAAAGAAGAAAAAGAAGAAAGTGGAAAAAGCAAGAAAGATGGTGAAAGCAGAAGACAAAGGGTTCAATTATTGCTAGGCCAAAAGAATTAGGCTTCATACTTTGATTTGATTAAAGAATTATCTCTCTCTCTCTCTCTCTCTCTCTTTCACGTAAACGCAATTTTTTAATCACCAAAGAAAACCGCCATTTGCTCTTTCAAAAGCAGAGCCTCTCTCTCTCTTTCTGCTTTACACTGCCATGCTAGCAAGCACTTGCATCGCAGAAACATTCACAGAATGGAAGAGAGAGATAGAGAGAGTCGTCTCTCTCTCTCTCTCTTGGGAAAGAAAGCTAAAAAATCAAAACCAGATTCAAAAAAGCAAAAGGAAAAGACCACATTGATTTGTCTAGCTTTCCAATTAGACGGAGAAAAAAGTTGCATTGTGAGAAAGCACACCAAAGCAGACCTCATTAAGCAACATCACTAGTAGAAAAAGAAATGGGGAAGAAGATCCCACACATATACTATGCCCTCGTGTCACCATCTTCTTGCTCCTCTTCGTCGTCGTCGTCGTCTTCGTCTTCGTCCCCTAGATTTTTGAGCTCGCAGTCGCAGCTATGTCAGAGATTGTTCCTGCTGAACCAATCGAGGGCGGTGAAACCCATTTCCATGATAGGGCATTTTATGGTAGAACCTATTATGAAGTTGGCGAGTCGTCGTCCTCAAGGCCCAATGTCACGTTGGCGATCACTGAAGGTCCCAGTCATAGGGATGATGTTCCTGAGCCATTCGACAGTGAAAGATTGCCGACTGTTTTTGCTTCTGAAATTCAAAGGTTTCTTCGCGTCGCCAATTTGATTGAAAGGGAGGAGCCTCGAGTTGCATATCTTTGTAAGTAATATGTATACATATATACGTATACATAGACACATATATATATGTATGTATACATATATAGAGTCTTGGAAGTACGTTAATTCTGTCACTTTTTAGCAAATATGAAAACAAAGTTCAGTTTTACCAAATTACCTCAAAGTCTTGAATTCAATCCAAGATTTTGATTGAGAACATATACTATGAAAAAAAGAAAAAGGTGAATAATTAATTGTAAGAGAGTTCTGTTTTCACTACGAAAAAAAGAAGAGCTCTGTTTTTCATTTTTTTTTTCAGTTGACAAACAATTGCACGTAGAAATTTAAAATCAATTCAGCTGAGATAAAAGTGTTGAATGATTGAGTAAATAACGTTCACAAAGATGAAGATTGTCGCAAAATTTAAAACCACCCGTAGTACAATGAAGTCCAACATATTTTCAACTTTGCTTACCCCATAAATGATATTCATGGTTGACTAAAAGCAATAAATGGTGTATTTTACAATGTGCTAGTAATTCCAATTTCCAGGCCGTTTTCATGCCTTCGTAATTGCACACCAAAAGGACAAAAATTCCACAGGAAGGGGCGTCAGACAATTCAAAACTGCGCTTCTTCAGCGACTTGAACAGGTAAATGAGAATGTTTGCTGTGTGTGTTGTCAAACAGAGAGCCAATGTACTGAAATAAGACTGTCCTTGTCAAGGACAGTCTTATTTCAGTACATTGGCTCTCTGACATAATATAATTGTGAGAGAGTATGTATACAATATATACATATTTTAAAAAAGTCGTTTCTTAAATTGTTCCGCACGTTGGAATTATCTTCATCTGTTTCAAAATTAACGTATTGCTTTTGTGGAATGTGACACAGGATGAAGAAGCTACTAGAAAAAGGAAGGATAAGAGTGATAGTCGCGAACTTAAACGCGTTTATCATTCCTACAGAGATTATTTTATCAAACATGATAAAACCTTTGATCTAGAACATAGGTAACTAAGCTGATAATCATTAATGCATCATTTTCCTTTTCAACTAGAAGTCTTGAACTCTTATATAGCCTGCTATTGTTAAGTTAAATACCGTGATGTTTTCTCTTAACAGTCACAGAGAAAAATTGATAAATGCACGTGATATAGCTTCTGTTCTGTTTGAGGTGTTAAAAACAGTTATAAATGCAGCTGGTCCTCAGGTTTTTCCCTTTCCTTTCTTTTGTGTATATCTCCTTGACATGAGCATGTTCCTATGTTTTTCTCTAAGTGTTTCTCATTTTTCCCAAATTAGGCGCTTATTGAAGGAGGTGAACTGCACAAAAAGTCTGAGTTCAATATTCTACCACTTGAACAAGGGGGCATTCAGCTTGCAATTATGCAGCAGCCTGAGGTCTGATGGCACATGGATGATCCAACATTTCCTTTCTTGTTCCCTCTTTTCCTTCCTTCCTGTATATTTTCCATATTTCACCCCATTGGGACTGTTTATAACATAATGGACTGAATGTTTTATAAATTGGTACAGATTAAGGCTGCAATTGCAGCTATTCGAAATATTCGTGGTTTACCCCCACCTCAAGATTTTAAGAAGAATTCAGCCTTTGTAGATTTGTTTGATTTTCTTCAGCATTGCTTTGGATTCCAGGTTAGTTTTTCTAGTTAACTTTAGATCCTGAGTTTTCCTTCTTGATGTTTAGTTATAATTTTGAACTGATAACTGATTAAATGTTGTAATCATGCGTTTAAATGCAATAATATACTAGTGTGTAGGCAAGATCGCTCAAACTAGTTGGTCTGGAGTTTTCATTATATTGCGTCTTCCATTAGGTTGCAAATGTGGCCAACCAAAGGGAACATCTGATTCTACTCTTGGCCAACATGCAAACTCGGCAAGCACAAAAACAGACGTCGATTTTGAAGGTGCATTGGTGATAGTGTTTTCATCTTGTTGCTTTACTTCATCAAATTTGACTCGGTAACAAGTCATTTTTCTCGTATCAGTTAGGTGAAGGATGTGTAGATGAATGGATGAGAAAGTTTTTCAAAAATTATACAAACTGGTGCAAATTTTTGGGACGAAACAGCAACATTCGGTATGTTAATTTATCTGATTCTGTTTGCTTTCATAGATTTTTTTCGCTTTTCTTTTTGGTTTTTTGTGTGGGGGGAGGTAGCCCTTTTGTGAACAAGGCAGAGTTGTGTACCTCTGTGTTTCTTCCACTTCATCACTCTTCTATTATTTTTGTTTGGAACATTCCTTTCGATCCCATAGCAAGTCTGTTGCTTGCCTTGCAGCTTACCTTATTTGAAGCAAGAAGCCCAACAGTATAAAATTTTGTATATAGGGCTTTACCTGCTCATATGGGGGGAGGCTGCAAATCTGCGATTCATGCCGGAATGTCTCTGCTACATCTTTCACCAGGCATGTCAAAACTACCAACTTCTGAGATTATACAACTAACTTTTGCTTCTTTCTTTATTGCTAGGGTTAGATTTTGAAATTTTTAGAATTTCAAACCACCTACAAATTTCTTAATTGTCCTCATGGATTGAAATTGTTGAAGATCTATTTTATCTTAATCTTCTCTATCTTAATATCCTCCCTCTTCTTTCTTTGAAGATGGCATATGAATTGCATGGTATTTTAAGTGGTGCTATTAGCTTGACAACATGGGAAAAGGTCATGCCAGCATATGGAGGAGAACCTGAATCTTTCCTTAACAATGTTATCACCCCCATATACCGTGTTATTAAAGATGTACATGCTCCTTTCATCCCTTTTTTTTATTTTTTATTTTATTTTTGAGCTTTTTTCTTCAATATAATTAACTTGTTTTCAAACCAAAGGAAGCTGAAAAAAGCAAAGGAGGGACAGCTGACCATTCTTTGTGGAGAAACTATGATGATCTGAATGAGTATTTCTGGTCAGTTCATCCGAAACTATATGTTTTTCCCTATTGCTTTTATATGCGGAAGGAGTCTTTCATAACCTTGGGTTCTTACAGCTGTTTTATATTGATAGGTCTCCTGACTGTTTCAGTATTGGTTGGCCCATGCGTCTGGATCATGCTTTCTTCTGTGTAGAGCCAAAAAAAAAATCCAAAGTCAAGAATGCTAAGGCATTACTGGATAAAATAAAAGAAAGGAAGAAGAAAGATGATAAGGGCGAAGAATCAGAGGTGATTCTTCCTATGATATTATCATAGGCAATTTACTTCATACATTGCCTTGGTGATATTAAAACAAATTGAACTTAAATCATTGAAATTGTATATTTACTTTCAACTTATTGTATTTCTTGATATATCGTAGTTCTTCTTTCTTTTTATCTTAGGCAATTTGTTTGAGACCTTGCCTCAGCGATATTAAAACAAATTGAAATTGTGCGGTGACCTTTTACTTATGGTATTCGTTAATATAGCATAGTTTTTCTTACTTTCCCAGTCAGGTCCTTTACTGTAGCTAAAATTATGGATGGGCATAATGGCATCCTCTGCTGAAGTTTGCTATGCGTAAGATGATGAAATATATTGAAGTCTGTACAAATCCTACTGGAGCCGCCCATGTGTTGAAGCATAAATTTCTTGCGCGTTGAAGACATCTTACAAAATGTTGTATTAAATGCGTTCATTTATTCCTTGACATGACGTGCATTTTATCAAGTAAACTTCACTATGTGGCACTGTAATGATTATATCTAAAACAGTAAAACTAGAGATATGATGTTGAGCATGTACTACTAAATTGCAAGTTAGACCTTGTTGTAATGTCATTCATTTGTCACTGAAGTCACAACAATTTCACTTGCAAATTACTACTTTAGGAGCATTATACAATTTTTTTAAATAAATAGATATGATGTATTGGCATTCTTTTGGGTTTTCTTTTAAAGCATGTGTTTTAAGAGACTCCAGGCTGTATTAAGCGCTTCTTTGAACTAAAAGAATAGTTCTATACTCCCCTTTTACAGGACATATCAGATGAATGCCATAAACCACAATGGCTGGGGAAGACAAATTTTGTAGAGATTCGATCATTTTGGCAGATTTTTAGAAGCTTTGACAGAATGTGGAGTTTTTTTATTCTCTCCCTTCAGGCATGCTCAATTCTAGTGCAGATGCTTTGCAATTTTCTGCTCTTTATGATAAATATCATTGACTTGATACATGTTTATTCTGTCATTTCTTAGGCTATAATAATAGTGGCTTGTCATGACCTGGGATCTCCGCTTCAGTTGTTTGATGCTGCAGTATTTGAGGATGTGATCAGCATCTTTATCACATCTGCTTTTCTTAAACTCATTCAAGGTATGTTGCTCATGATAGTCATTACTATGTGTCATAGCTTAAATTTAATTTAATAAACAACATTAAGGATATACTGAACTTAGATCCCCCATATTTTTGGGCGGGCTAAATTTCTAATTTGAGATTCCATATACTATTTCCAAGTTTTCATATTCATTTTCTAAACATTACTGATTGTTGATATGCTCTCCCTCCTTCATGTTTTAAAATTTAAATAAAAAATTCGTCTTTTTTTGCAGCAATTATGGACATTATCTTTACCTGGAAAACCAGACTAACAATGGAACACTCTCAAAAAATGAAACTTCTGACAAAACTGGTTTTTGCCCTGATCTGGACTATTACTCTTCCTGTGTGTTACGCTAATTCCAGAGGAAAATATACTTGCTATTCCACACAATATGGGAGCTTGGTTGAGGAATGGTGTTTCACTTCTTATATGACTGCGTCTGCCATATACTTGATGACTAATGCGGTTGAAATTGTATTGTTTTTTGTCCCTGCTATTGCCAAGCATATTGAGGTCTCTAATAATCAGATATGCAGATTTTTGTCTTGGTGGACACAGGTAACTTATCCATATTGTTTATCATGCTTTCCATCATCTGTATATGAAACTTGGTAGACATTGTTGGACCTATTCCCTTTCTGGAGTATGATACAAACGTCTTTTTTGTCATGAAAATAGATTGTAATGATCATTACGGATAATATTTTCCACTTGCTGGCCTTGTTTCTCTGCGAGTTCACTTCCGTTTTTTTTTTTGGAGAAAAAAGTAGCCAACCTGATCAGTACGACTAAAGATGGATCATTTTTCCATTACCTGGAATAATGAATTTAAATCGTGATTGTTATTTGGTTTTTGTAGATAATTATAAATTATTTTTAATATAATGAGTATGATGCACTTTTGAGGGAATTGTATTGGAGATAAAAAAGACAACAACAAAGCATCCCTGATTACTGTTGAGATTGGCAGAAGACATAGTGCATCTGGGGACAAACAGAAAAAAATGAATATGCTTAAGCATCGCTATTGGTATCTAATTTTGTCTTTGTTCTGCTGTTCTGTCTCCTTAAACCTGCATTTAGAAGTTTATTGACTTGTAATTTAAAAGTTTAATTCCATGACAAAAATTTATTTAATACTTGAAATTTGATGCTTTGTTAATCTTATCAAAATTATGTTTATATTTCATATCACTGTCGTAAATAGTAATGAAGATGTTTTTTTTGGGTATAAATCATGCTCTCTTTTTCTTGATATGGGGTTACATTCTATTTTTGCACATTGCTTGTTTTTCAGCAACTATGAAGCATGAATACTCCTATATTTACGCAGTACATAATGCCTACTATGCAGTGTTATTAAGAATAGGTATAGGATTTAGGCTTAAAAGAAGCATAAAACTAGCATACACGCTTATACTACTTTGATAAGCATATATGAACTTTGAGATCAGATTAGGATAGTTGAATTATTACTTTGGGTGATTATAATTCTAGGAGGCTCATAATTTATTCTATTGTTGTAAGAATTGTTTTATAATATAAAATATTCTTTACTTATATATATTATATTTTCCATATCCATGTCCCATGCCAATGCTACATTGGTCAGCATTGGGGTTCACCATCGCAATTGTTTTTCCTGTCAATTTTCTGTGCGTGTGACTATGTTACTGTGATATTCTTTCACTGGGTTAAGCACGGTAACTTGATTGTCACATGTAATCATCTTGCAGCCCAGAATTTATGTTGGACGAGGGATGCAAGAAAACCAAGTTTCAGTGTTGAAGTATATCAGAATACCTTGTTAGATTGTAAAGTCTACATTTAACATAGTCTTTTGTTAACATATGCTAATCGATATATTTATTTTTCTTCTGATATAGGTATATGTTCTTCTGGACATTGGTGCTATCTACTAAGTTTCTGTTCAGCTACTGTTTTGAGGCAAGTACTAACTGGACAGCAATTATGGGGTTTTCCTTGGATAAACAAAAAGAATAATTGAGTCCTTAGTTATGTAGACAACTATTACGGTTAACTAGTTCATGATCCATTTGCTTAGAATTAAAGCATATTGACAAAATCTTCCTAAACTATTAGGAACGTAAGAGTTATTGTATGTCTCAAGCCCTTGACATTATTCATTCTATAGGAAAGGCACCTTGATTAGGCCTGCTAGTTTCAGAAAAAGGAAATTCATGAACAGAATGACTAATTGATGCTTTTATTTTCTTTTCTTCGTTTTTCCAAAATTCTGACTTTGCTTATAACATGAAACAAACACATGCATAGCAACTTAACTTACTCTTAAAGGCTTCTAATATATGCAGATAAAACCACTCATAGCACCCACCAGAGAAATTATGAAGATCGGTGTAAGAAAGTATGAGTGGCACGAGCTTTTCCCAAAAGGTGTGATGAATATGTCAATGTGTTTGGATTGCTTCGTAATTAAGAGTTAGCAGCTCTGATAGTTTTTCTTGTGCTATAGTGAAAAGTAATGCTGGTGCAATTGTGGCTGTCTGGACTCCTATAATAATTGTGAGTCTGAATCACATATTCAAAACATGCACCTCTGTGATTTTAAATAAGATATATATTGTTTAAATGTAATTTGAAGCATTTTGTCATATCTAATGTGGGTGTTAAATGAGCATTGGACATAATTTGAAGTATTTAGTCTATTTATATAACAGGTATATTTCATGGACACACAAATTTGGTATTCTGTTTTCTGTACCGTATTTGGTGGAGTTTATGGCATCTTGCATCACCTTGGTGAGGTAAGCTATACCTTCTTTTGTTCTTTCTTTCCCCAAATAAATACAATAGTTGGCTCATCTCTTTTCTTCAAAAATAGATAAGAACACTTGGAATGCTGAGAAGTAGATTTTACTCCTTGCCTGCTGCATTTAATGTATGTTTGCTCCCACCATCAAGAACTGGTCAAAGGAAAAGAAAAGGCTTCTTAAGCAATATGTTTCAAAAGGTGTGTTCTAAACTACCAATACTGCTATAAGATTATTTTCACAAATTTTACATCCTCTTCCATTGACTATTTTGTTGTGCCACAGATGTCCCTTGAAAAGAATGCCATTCCTAAGTTTGTGGCTGTATGGAATCAAATTATAAGCCATCTTCGTCTGGAGGACATGATTAGTAACAGGTGATGTTAACATATCTTTCATGACCATCTAGTTAAATTTTTTTTTTTTAAAATTACATATCTAGTTAAAATCTGACATGCTTTTTTCAACAGAGAGATGGATTTGATGATGATGCCTATGTCCTCAGAATTATTTTCTAAAAAAATTCACATTCGCTGGCCAGTTTTTCTCTTAGCAAATCAGGTAATGTAAGCTTAACCTGAACAATACGAGTTTCTATTGTAGTATTTCTTGACTGTATATCTTTTATTCAATAATTAAATTCCTCTTGCCATCTTCTAGTTTTCTACAGCTTTGAGCATTGCTAAAGATTTTGAGGGAAAGGATGAGATTCTTCTTAGAAAGATTAAAAGAGACAAGTACATGTCTTATGCTGTTAAGGAGTGCTATGAGTTATTGAAGCATGTCCTTGAAATTCTTGTTGTGGGAAACCTGGAGAATAGGTAAAAGATGAAATATAAATATATGCAGTTTTACAACCTTAATATCAACTACTATTTTATGCTGTAGAGTTTTGTTAGTTACTTGATTGCCTTCAACCAACTAACTTTGACATTTGTGTTGATCTGGTGGTCATTTGCTCATATTTAGGATCATATGCGGGATACTAAATGAAATTGAACAAAATATTGGGGGATCAACTCTTCTTAAGAACTTCAAGATGAAAATGCTTCCAGCTCTACAAGTTAAAATAGTTGAGCTAGCCGAACTTCTGGTAATTTTCTCCTAAGGAAAAGGCATTCAAATTTATACTGATACATACTAATAATAAGTAAATTCAAGTTCTAATTACGTTTGATTTAAAACATTGTAAGATTGAGGGAGATAAAAGCCACCAGTGCAAAGTTGTGAAGGCTTTGCAAGATATGTTTGAGCTGGTAACCAATGATATGATGGTTGATTCCAGGTACTCGTGCTAAAAACTGTTGGCCTTTCTCACACTACAAAGTTCAGTTTTTAAATTTTTCTATTTGTGCAGCAAAATACTGGATATGCTAGAGTGTCCTCTACCAAGTGAGAACGATTTCATCACATTCTCTTTAGATAAACCACTATTATTTGCCAAGGAGAACTCTATCCATTTCCCTTTGCCAGAAAGTGGTCCCTTAATTGAAAAGGTGAGATTGTTATCAGCTAATACTTTGTATTTGCCTTTCACTGTGATCTGGTTACATGATTTTTTCATGGAAGTCAAAGTTAGCATTTCTACAACAACACCATGCCTTATCTCACTAAGTGGGGTTAGTTACATAGATTGTACGACGTCGTTGTACTCTATCCAGTACCAGATTTTTGGATAGATTGTTAACAATTCTGATCATGAAAAACTTTCATCATGTGTATAAATAGTCACTTGTGCGCTCACTACTCATAAATGATCATGGAAAATGTTCAGCATGTGTATAAATAGCAGTTCTGATTGTGAAAAAGTTTCAGCATGTGTATAAATAGTCACTTGTACTCCCACTACTCATAAATGATCATGAAAAATGTTCAGCATGTGTATTTATAGCAGTTCTGATCACGAAAAACTTTCAGCATGTGTATAAATAGCAGTTTTGATCGTGAAAAACTCTCAGCTTGTGTATAAATAGTCACTTGTGTGCCCACTACTCATAAATGAATTAGCAGTGGATGTACGCACAGGTATAATAAGTAGGTGAAGTTATATGGAAACTACTTATGTTGAAATGATGTGATCAACTTGTCCATGGCAGATTAAGCGTTTTCATTTGTTGCTTACTGTCAAAGATACAGCAATGGATGTACCAGCAAACTTGGAGGCTCGTAGACGCATATCATTCTTTGCTACTTCTCTGTTTGCAGACATGCCTGATGCTCCTAAAGTACGCAACATGCTGTCATTCAGGTCAATTATATGTTCGTGAATATTGCATTTCTTTTTTGAAATATCTGAACCTTCTTGTGAAAATTGGGGAAAGTCCTCCATTGAAAATTTTGTTGATGAGAAGGATCTAAGTTAGAGTATCGGTACTATGTTTGTACAAAATTTGCAGAATACCGATACTTTATGTGTATAAAAATTCATCAAATCCTTTTCACCAATAAAATTTTCAATCGGGGAATTTCCCCCAATTTTCCCAAACTTCTTCCTTCATTCTGCCATGATGTTGCATATATTAACTCTGTTAGTCTTCAATCACAAATGACACTGAAAATAAAAAATCGTTTTTGAAAAAAGGTTTTCCATTGTGTCAAAATGATATTTCTGTTGCAGAACTCTTTAATGAAGTTTTACATATTGAAGAAAAGAGAGAAACTGAAGATGTAGTTCAACTGTAATTGATTATATTTCTTTTCTTTTCTTTTTGGTGAAGATATAGTTAAAATAGAGGGAGTATCAAACGTTAATTTTGCTACAATAATATTTTTATCTATACATCATTATCTGATACATGATTGGCACTTCCAAGATTGATTGATAGAGATAGATACACCAAACTAAGATGGGCAACCCTTTTGATTTTAGAATCATATTAGGAGGATTCATATTTAATTTATGAATAAATACATGATAGATACTATTGAAGTACAGCAATTTTATCTCAAACTATCTCAACTGTGGTTACTAGTGTTATAACTCCTCACTACATCGAGGATATTAATTTTTCCCTGGAGGAGCTTCATTCAAGTCAGGAACCCATAATCTTATACATGCAAAAGATATATCCAGGTAACTATAAAATATGAATTTGATTTTCAAGCATTCTATTTGTACAAAGCTCTTACCATGTGCACCCATTTCATTAGATGAGTGGAAAAACTTTCTGGAACGTATTGGTTGTGAAAATCCTGAAAGTTTAAGTGATGATCAAAATAAAGAGGAACTTAGGCAGTGGGCTTCATTCCGGGGACAGACACTGAGTAGAACAGGTAAAAATTATGCAATTTTCCTAAATAAAATGTTCATGTTGGTGTGACTCATTATGTGATCATTCGATCATGCTTGTAACAGCTAGAGGAATGATGTACTACAGAGAAGCCTTAAAATTACAAGCATTTCTTGACATGGCTGAGGATGAAGGTTTGTAACTGACACCTGCAACATTATTCTATGGTATTTGGTCATGTTGCAGTGGAGTAAAACATCGGAGTCTCTTTTGAAAGTGTTCAATTTTATTTTTTAAAAAAAAGAGAGAGAAGATTATACCTAAACCAGTTGATAATGTGGCTGATTTTGTTATTACAGATATTCTTGAGGGCTATGAAACCGCTGAAAGAAGCAACAGTGCATTATTTGCTCATCTTGAAGCACTAGCAGACATGAAATACTCCTATGTTATTTCCTGTCAATCATTTGCATCACACAGGGCTTATGCAGATCCCCATGCTCAAGATATAATCGACTTGATGATAAAGTAAGTCTTACAAGGAACGAGATACTGATTACATCTTATAAAGAATAAATAGACAATATCACAATAATCCATTTGCATGTATTTGTTGTAGGTATCCATCTCTCCGTGTTGCTTATGTTGATGAAGAGGAGGAGATTTTTCAGGGAAGAGCTCGTAAAGTATATTCATCTAAACTGGTTAAAGTTGTCAATGGTTATGAACAGGTAATGGATGATGGATTATTTCACAGCGTCAAATAGAATTATGAGCAAATCTTATTACTAAAAGATAATGTCAGAAATCAATTCCTTCATAAAACGTTTGAGAGGTGAAATATTCTTTTTGACGACATTGGTGGTACTTAAAGTCATAAATCAGAAAATCAAAGGGAAAAAAGAGGCTCAAATCAATCTGTGTCAGGATGAGCCCTACAAATAAATCCTCTTCCTACACTTTTGGGCTATAGAACAAATTCACAAACACTATTTAGATCAAGTGTAGAAAAGAAGGAAGCCAAAAAGGCTAGAAATATGAAGAATTGAATTTCTTCAGAATGAGGGTGCAATTGATGGGGATGTTACATATAGAACACAATTTGGGTGGTTAAAATGGAGAAAGGCATCAAAAGTTATATGTCTTCAAAAAGTAGTACCTAACAATCTTAAAGGGAAGTCTTATCGTAATGCTATAACATGGTGATTCTATATGGTAGTGAATGATGGGCAGTAAAGGGATAACAAGGACAAAAAATTGGAATAGGTCAAGATGATAATGTTAAGATTGATGTGTGGTCATACAAAATGTAGGAAACATAGAAAATATAATTTGAATTCCGTGCTTATTCATGTATTCAAGTGGGATATATATACACAAAGGACAGGCCTTAGAGTTAATAGGTCCATTATGACTAATTATGAATATTTCCTAACACTCCCCCTAAAGTTGGAGCATAGATGTTAATCAAGCCTGACTTGTTACATAGTCAACCTAAGTCCCATTTAAGGCCTTAGTCAGAAGGTCGCCCAATTGGTCACTAGACCGCACATGCCCCGTAGAAATAAAGTTCTCCTTGATCTTATCGCGTACAAAGTGACAATCAATCTCAACATGTTTCGTACGTTCATGAAACACAGAGTTAGAGGCCATGTGTAGAGTAGCTATATTATCACACTACAACTTCGTAGGCAATGACGTGGTAAGACTAACCTCCTTCATTAACTAGTGAATCCACACAATTTCCTGTACTGACTGAGCTATGACTCTATACTTAGCTTCTGCATTCGACCAAGAAACCACATCTTGCTTCTTACTCCTCCAAGATACTAAATTTCCACCCACAAACACACAATACCCTGTGGTGGATCTTCTGGTAGCCTTTGACCCCGCATGATCTGCATCACAAAAGCATTTAATCTTGTTGTGGCCATGATAAGTATAGAGTACACCACAACCAGGTGAGCCTTTCAAGTAATGTAAGACATGCTCCAAAGCTTCCCACTGAGCAACGGTTGGTGCAGTCATAAATTGGCTAAGCACACTAATTGGAAAGGTCACATTGGGGCGAGTTACTGTGAGATGGTTCAATTCCCAATTAATCTACGGTATCTCTTAGGATAGGCAAACAGCTTGATCTTCTCTAAGTCAACTTTCTTTTTTACATCCTCGGGTAGCTCATCAAACGGTATGTTGTCATCAATGTCCAAGAAGGGATTAGGAATCAAGGGAAAGCTACTTGGTGTTGCTCTGAGTTTCCCGGTTTCTTTTAGCAAATCAAGAACATATTTCCTCTGTGTCAAAATGATGCCTTTCTTACTTCTCGTAACCTCTATCCCAAGAAAGTACTTTAACAGACCCAAATCCTTTGTTTGAAAATGAGAATTAAGAAAGACCTTAGGTGATGAGATTCCCAAAGCATTGCTACCCGTAATAACAATATCATCAATATGTACCATTAAAAGAATCATGCCAGCATCTGTCCGCTGATAAAACACAGAATGGTCACACTTACTATGACTTAGACCAAACTTCTTAACCACAGAGCTAAACCTGTCAAACGAAGCATGAGGGCTCTGCTTCAAGCCATATAAAGAGACATACCTTCCCACACTCCATGTATACTTTCTCAAGAAGATCACCATTCAAAAATGCGTTCTTAACATCCAACTGATGAAGATCCCAACCATAATTTCCTACCATAGAAATGAAGAGGCAAACAGAGGACAATTTTGCCACAGGGGATAAGGTTTCCGAATAGTCAACACTATAGGTCTGAGCATATCCCTTGGCAACCAATCGAGCTTTCAAACATTCTAAGGTGCCATCAACTTTTGTTTTGATCGTGAACACCCACTTACACCCAATAGCCTTCTTGCCAAGAGGTAAATCAATGAGATTCCAAGTACTGGCCTTATCAAGGGTCACCATTTCTTCTTCCATCGTAGCACGCCAACCGGGATAGGCCAAAGCTTGTTGGAGAGTAATGGGAACGATGAGAGAGTCTAAGGATGCTATGAAGGAACATGATGGAGGAGACAAATGGTTATAGAAAATAAAGGAAAAGATAGGATAAGTGCAAGTACGTTTACCTTTGCGTAAGGCAATAGGCAAGCCATCAGAAGTATCATACACTGTGTATGGTTCAGAGGTAGGAGAGGAAGGATCAGGAATATCAGGCACTATTGCTGGTTTAGAAGCAGGAGCGAAAGGAAGTAGTGACAGATCAAACATCGAAGCTAACACTGGTGGGTTATTAACCTGATTGACTACATTACTCGCTCTGGGGCTTTTCCGATAAATATGATAGATTGGTTGTTTAGCAGGTGATGGGTCAGATGCTTGCACTGGTCATAACTAAACCAGATAGACCAAGAGATCATCAAGACTGTCGGAGGTGTCATATGTAGAGACAGGGGATGTAGGTGGAGTAGAGACAAGAAAGGACGAGGTCAACTCATGAAATATGACGTTGGTAGACATAAGATAACGTCGAAAAGTGGGAGAATAGCACCGATAACCTTTCTAAACCCTAGAATACCCAAGGAAGACACACTTCAGAGACTAGGGATCAAGTTTGGTCACAGTGGAACGAACATCGCAAACAGAACAGACACAACCAAAGATTTTAGGAAACAAGGATTTGGAAGGAAACAAGGTGGTGTATGGAGGGGCACAATTGAGGATAGGAGAGGGCATACGATTAATAAGAAAGCATGCAGTAGACACGACGTCAACCCAAAAAAGCTTGGGAACAATCATTTGAAACATGAGAGCCCGAGCGACTTCTAGTAAGTGTCAGTTCTTACGTTCCGCAACACTATTTTGAGCTGGTGTATCTGGACAGGAGGACTAATGAAGCATGTTATGCTACAACATATAGGTTTGAAATTGGGCAGAAAAATATTCTTTAGCATTATCACTCCGTAAGATTTTTAGAGATACACCAAACTAAGTTTTGATTTCAACACAGAAACTGCAAAAGCGAGAACACAACTCAGAACGATTTTTCATTAAATAGAGCCAAGTGATACAAGAGAAATCATCAACAAAGGTAACAAAGTACCTAAAACCAGACTTGGACTCGATATGACATGGACCCTAAACATTAGAATGGACTAGATCAAAGGGAGACACAACTCTTTTATTAACTCAAGGTGCCAAGTGAACACGATGATGTTTAGCAAACTGACATGACTCACATTCTAAAGATGACAAATGGTGGAATTGAGGATACATTCTCTTCAAAGAAGACAAGGACACATGACCTAAATGACAGTGAACGTCAAAAGGGGATGAACTACAAGGGGAAACAACTGAACGTGGTACCTGATCCTCAAGGAAGTAATGACTACCAGATTCATAGCCCCTACCAATAACTCGCTTCGTTGTGAGATCCTGAATCAAATAATGGTTAGGAAATACAGTGATGAAACAATTTGATTGTCGAGTGAGCTTACTAGGAGACAAAAGATTAAATGTAAGGTTAGTGACATTAAGGACATGGGATAAGGAAACAGAAACAGACGAAGTAGGTTCAACAGTGCCAGAGCCAATAACACGAGAATAAGAACCATTGGCAATTGTTATACTAGAGGGATTGGCATAAAGCACATACGAGGAAAACAAATGGTGGTAACCTGTCATATGATCAATAGCACCAGAATTGATGATCCACTTCGAGGAAGAAGTAGCAAGACTAGAAGCAATATTACCTGTAGCAAGAGCAATAGAAGAACTAGACTTAGATTCAGCCATCGATCCTCACCAAAAATAAGTTGAGTTCCACAACAAACTCTCCGAGCAAGATCACCAACCACTAAGAATATCCAATGTGCCTCCAATTGACAGCAAAGAACACTAGTCCAAACAATGAGTAGAATATCTCACCAAAGATGACAACACCCAAAAACAGCACCGTTGAAACCAAAGAGAGCAGCAACCAAACAATACTCCAAACGTCTCACCAGAGACAAACACCAAACAAAACAACTCACCGAAGGTAAAGAACAAACATGTCACACAAGGGCCACCAAACAACAAAGAAGTGCCAAACACCTCACCGGAGGCAAACGAAAACCATGAGAGCTAAGGACGACAATGCAGTCATGCCAACTGCCAAACAGAAGACCAAAGTTCCCAATAGCCACACCACAACCACGGAATGGCAAAAAGACCGAGGCAGTAGTAAAAAGCGCACAAAAAACCATACCAAATACCTCTGACAGTGCCAACCATAGAGACCCACACCATAATACAACAAGGAGAGGTTGAGAGAAGCAAGTCGACGTCGGAAGAAGAGAGAAAATGGCAAGATCTCGCTGGGAAGTGACCTCACGCGCTGGCGTGTGAAAATATAGGCTGACTGTTGACGGCGATTGAGGATCACACACCGGTCAGATTTCAATCGGACCATCGGGGAAACGCCGATCGGAGGTAGGAGAGGCCAAGGGTGGGGCGCGTGACACAAGATACCACCAAGAACAGAACCCTAACTCTCTTGCTATCTTTTCACTGTTACCAGAAACTGGAACTCAAAACCAGAGAGGAACAAACAAATGAACTCAAGGTCCGAGGATGGAAACCCTAGAGCTTTGATACCATGTAGGAAACATAGAAAATATAATATGAATTCCGTGCTTATTCATGTATACAAGTGGGATATATATACACAAGGGAGAAGTTTTAGAGTTAATAGGCCCATTATGACTAATTATGAACATTTCCTAACGCAAAAAAAGATAAAATTCAAAATGACCATATAAGAAAAAAAGTTGGAGTGACGTCTATTGGAGAGAAGTTGGTAAAAAATCATTTAAAGTGGTTTGGATTTGTACAAAAAAAGTCAAAGGTGGTGTTCAATAAAGAGCATTAAACAAATGGTGTTGGTTCCTATAAAGAGAGGTGGAGAGAGACCAAGAAGAACACCCGATGAAGTCATTGAATTGTATCTTTTGGTAAATAATATATCTAAAAAGCGGGTTGTTGAGCTGAGCTTACCTAGTGGGACAGGGCCTATTGTTGTTGTTAGTTGTTACCATGTCAAGGAACCAACTACCATATTGCCTAAGCTATTAGGGGGAAAATATAGATGGTTTTATTAATATTTCAAAAGTAATCATTATAATTTTAATCATGTATCATCAAATCAAAAGTCTGATTCCAGCTTCCAGTTGACCGATTCTTACATATCTTTTTACAGATATCTTATATTGGTACTTAATTACATCATTAATGTTGATGAGCTAGTAGCATGTGTTTCATAGGTGATATATCGCATAAAGCTTCCTGGTCCACCAGATATTGGAGAAGGGAAGCCGGAAAATCAGAATCATGCCATAATATTCACTCGTGGTGAAGCCCTTCAAACAATCGATATGAACCAAGTAGGCTTCTTTTCTATCAATGTACAGGTTAATCATTTCCTCCATATTCTTACAAGTATTTTTCTTTACAGGATAATTACTTAGAAGAAGCATTAAAAATGAGAAATCTTCTGCAAGAGTTCCTTCGGTGCCAAGGGCGGCGCCCTCCTACAATACTTGGTTTAAGGGAACACATATTTACTGGAAGGTTATCCCTCTGCACCCTAGAAATTAAAATCGCTCAGCTTATCTCACTTTTTGGAAAAACTGAGTAAGGTCTTTGCAATTAACAATTAACAAAAATATTAATAATAAAAGTAATAACAAGTGCATTATGGATCACATGTTCCTTGAATACATGAAAATAAAAACCAGCAGCATAAATTTTATTAACAAAAGTGGCTGAATGTAGGCCCCTGATTTGTTGTATTAAAAACCAGATGACATGAGAGAATAAAGTTGCTACAAAAAAATAATCAATTAATAATTCTTCTACTTCTGATTTTTCTCAAAAATTTTCCTTTTCTATTAAAGAGTTACATTTTCTAATATTCATAAACACATTCATTTGTAATATAGCAAGCTGCTTGTTTTGTCATGTGATTTTTTTTTTAAAAAAAAATTGATATTTCAAATTCTTAAATATTCCTTTGTCAACAACGCAGTGATTTTTGCAGTTTTGTATTGTAAATAAATGCCCAACATCAAGCAATAATGACAAAGATGTTACTAATAAGATGTCTTTGATATTCTTATTTTTGTGCAGTGTGTCTTCTTTGGCGTGGTTCATGTCATATCAAGAGACCAGCTTTGTTACTATTGGTCAAAGAATTCTGGCTAATCCTCTCAGGTAATAATATTGTATTACTCATCGGGTTCTTAAGATAAGATATTTACCTAATTTGATTAGCTTAAGGAAATTAGTTAAGTGAGTTAATATGACATATTTTCTGAAACATCCTAGTTACATTCCTTAATTCCCTTATTCACTCTTCTTCTTGATTATTGTCGAGAGAGCATTAATAGGGGTAAACAAATATGAAAACTTTATCTTATATTTAGGACCAAGATCAACTCCTGAAGTATGTTTTATATTAAGCACCGGAGGGAGTATTATATATTTGGTAAGGCGACTGCAGGTCAGAATGTTAGTTTCTAATATGTCCACAGAAGGTTCGAAAACCCAAACAAACTGTTTTCGCTCTTGAATTTACTGGATTATTGATGATTCTTGCTAGTTCTAGAAACAAATACAGACGGTTTTTATAAAAGTAGAAGATCCTCTTGTATATTTTGTATTTCTTAACTACATATATCACATGCTTATTTATCATTCCTTTTGCATTAATATCTTGTGCAGGGTGAGGTTCCACTATGGCCATCCAGATGTATTTGATAGAGTTTTTCATATCACCAGGGGGGGAATTAGCAAAGCATCAAAAACAATTAACTTGAGTGAGGATGTTTTTGCTGGTAGGTTACTGTAAATACACACACACACACACATATTCTAATGAAGGACGTGTACTTGGCAAGTACATGTTTTCGTCCTTTTGAGAGAAAACTACATATTACTTATTCCTTGCAGGTTATAATTCTACTTTGCGAAGGGGATGTATTTCCTATCATGAATATTTGCAAGTTGGCAAAGGTCGTGACGTAGGCCTAAACCAGATCTCAAAATTTGAAGCCAAGGTAGCAAATGGAAACAGCGAGCAAACCATAAGCCGTGACGTATTCCGCCTTGGCCGTCAATTTGATTTCTTCCGCATGCTATCATATTATTTCACCACCACTGGGTTTTACTTCAGTAATCTGGTAATGTCATCTAACAATCATCTATAGATTTGTAGCAATTTGGTTGTTATTTGAATTTAAGAGTACTTCATTAATCTCTATTTTTTCCATTGAAAAAAATATATAGTTAATTCATACTCCTGCTGGGTTGATCCACAGATTTCAGTGATAGGAATATACATATTTCTCTACGGTCAGCTATACCTGGTGCTCAGTGGGTTGGAAAGAGCACTTATGATTGAAGCTCGAATAAAAAATATACAATCCTTGGAAACAGCTCTTGCCTCTCAATCATTTATACAGCTTGGCCTTCTAACAGGATTACCCATGATGATGGAAATAGGCCTTGAGAAAGGTTTCTTCACAGCTGTGAAAGATTTTGTCCTTATGCAGTTGCAGTTGGCTGCTGTTTTCTTCACTTTTTCCCTTGGAACAAAAACCCATCATTATGGCCAAACAATCTTGCACGGGGGTGCAAAGTACCGGCCCACAGGGCGGAAAGTTGTCGTGTTCCATTCTAGCTTCACTGAAAATTATAGATTATATTCAAGAAGCCACTTTGTCAAGGGGTTTGAGCTATTGCTTCTGTTGATTGTTTATAATATGTTCAGAAGGTCTTACCAAAGTAGTGTGGCTTATGTGCTGATAACTTATGCCATTTGGTTCATGTCATTGACTTGGTTGTGTGCACCTTTTCTTTTTAACCCTGCTGGATTCAGCTGGACCAAGACAGTTGATGACTGGAAAGAATGGAATAAATGGATCAGGCAACAGGGTGGTATAGGAATACACCAGGATAAAAGTTGGCATTCTTGGTGGGATGATGAGCAAGCTCATCTTCGACGGTCTGGTCTCCGTTCCAGGTTGATGGAAATACTACTTTCTCTTCGATTTTTCATCTATCAGTATGGCCTGGTCTATCACCTTGACATCTCTCAACATAGCAAGGACTTTCTGGTTTATGTCCTTTCATGGGTTGTAATTGTTGCAGTTTTCCTATTAGTGAAGGTAATCTCTGTTCATGATTCTTCTGTAATCATTTTACTATTTTTCACCTATATCCGAGTATTTATGTTAAGCTCTGCGTTTTGGAATATGAACAATACTGCTTCATCACATTTTAATCTCGAGTTAAAATCTATGCAGGCTGTGAACATGGGAAGGCAACTATTCAGTGCTAATTATCAGCTTGGGTTCAGATTTTTCAAAGCGTTCCTGTTCATCGGTGTTATTTCCATTATTATAACACTTTCCATTATATGTGAACTGTCTCTGACAGACTTATTTGTTTGCTGCTTGGCATTCCTGCCAACTGCCTGGGGCTTGATACTGGTAATTTCTGACTATCCTTACTAAAACTATATTTCACAGTCTAGTCTTTGAAAATTATTACTGTTTCAAGTTTTATCCCTGAAAACTCAAATCAATGATACTCCCTTTAGTCCTTAATATAAGAGCTACTTAACTAATTTGGGTAGATCAAGAAAATGAAATAAATTAGTTGATTTGAACAAATGTGACATGATCTCCCTGAAATATACTTATAACATTAGATTATATGTAAGTTTATAAGTTAGATAAATTAGTCTGAAGGAAAATGATAAATATATGATACAAAATGGATTGAAATCTTATATTTAGAACCAAATCTAACCCTCTAACTAGCTCTTATATCAAGAATCAGAGATAGTATCATTTATGTAGCTATCTAAATTGAATGCTATCTTTTTAACACACTTTTGTTGGTTCAGATTGCTCAAGCTGTGAGGCCCAAGATAGAACACACAGGCGTGTGGGACTTCACTCGTGCACTTGCTAGAGCTTATGATTATGGAATGGGTGTAGTTCTTTTTACTCCTATTGCAATCCTGGCATGGCTTCCTATTATCAAAGCCTTCCATAATCGTTTCCTTTTCAATGAAGCATTCAAAAGGCACTTGCAGATACAACCAATCCTTGCAGGCAGAAAGAAGCAATCCAAATCTTGATGATGATGATGATGATGATGATGATAACTCTGGTATTTATCTTGTACAGTCAACTGATCATGCCTTACATTCTATAGGATAGGGAAGATTTTTGGAACTAGGTTTATACTATTCATATTGAATTCTTGTAAGTATATAACACAAGTCAAATGAAGAAAAGCATACATTTATTGGCTGAATAAGTTGAAAGGAACCGGATTGTAATGTCATTCTTAATAATAATTGCGATACAAATTATGTTCTTTCGATATTAAACCATTTTTTAGGGTAGATCTTACCCATCTAATGTTGAACAGTATCTTGTTAAAAATTTTATATCATATATAGATGGGTAAAGTAACATCTAACACCTTGATGTTATTTTTCAGTTGCATCCAGCACCCTAATCTTATTGATGATGCATCATGCCTCCTAAACCATAAATATGATTAAGGAGCTAGATATAACTGAAAAATTACATTAGGAGTTGCTGAATGTACTAGGAAAATAACGTCAAGGTGTTGAATGCACTATAAATAAGATTAAGGTGCTAAATGCTACTAGGAAATAACATGTTGAATGTTATTTTACCCTATATAGATACATAAATGATAATATACACCTACTCCCTTCGACTCTTAATATATATATATTTTTTGATATAAAAATTTTAGGAAAGGGTTTGGGCTTACCCACAGTCCAAGGACAGGACGCTTGGAGCCTAGTCCACAAGGCATACTGGATTAGAGAGTACGCATGCCCTTCAACCCTTAATATAATATATAGTTTAGAGTTCAATTTCTTAAATGAAATAAATCTTATGTTAAGAATAAGATAGATAATTATATCTAGGGAAGTATCCCATTATAAGTTTTAACACTAAGGAGAACCTAGGCCAGAGCAACGTTGCTCTGGGCGAACAAATTTCACATAGCAATGTTGCTTTGTATGTATAAAAAATTTAAGCCATTATCAACAATAAAATTTTCAATTGGAGACATTTACCCAATTTTTCATATTTAGTTTTCACTACTTTATTTTGTTAATATGTTATTCCCTCATGTCGTTGATACAAGACATATTTGGAGAATTGATTTTGATCATAAATATAAGACGTAGTTTTTATATTTATCAATCTTTTTCTAATTTACTTCTATAGATATTCTCTTAACAATAATCAATGAGGAGAGGGAATGAGAGAATTAAAAAAAAATGACTAGGGTGTTTTATAAAATAGAGTAAATACCCTTTTGGGTCCCTGAGAAAATGTACGGACGCCTGTTTGGTCCCTGGTAAAAAAAAACTCGTCCCGTCATCCCTGAGAAAGACAAAAACCTCCCACGTTAGTCCTTCCGTCAGTTAGCTCCTAACGGCATCACTGACGATGCTGATGTGTAACGTTAGTTGCTGATGTGGAAGGACAAACGACGTCGTACCCACCTGTGGCCATCTTCCTCCATTTTGCAACCCACGTGGATGGCACAAAACGATCGCGTTCGCGAGAACAACAAAACCCTTCTCCTCCATTATTGGGTTTCCTATGCCAAAGTTGGGAGACAACCCTGTTAGATTTAGGTTTGAGAAGATGAATGTTTCTTCCGGATGGGTGGCTCAAGTGGAAGCAGCTCAAGTGGAACCGAAGTCAAAGAAGGACAAATGCTCCAAGGTGCAAATGTGGGAGGCCAAGTGTTGTGTATACCTCGAAAACTCGAGAAACCCAAACAGAGCATTCTTCGGATGCCACAATTTCAAGGTCTTTATGTTTACTTCACGCATTGTATATTTTCCGTAGGTCACTCGTGGATAACTTGTATGAATGTTTTAATGAGATTGTTTTTTTCGGTTGTAGGAGAAGTTGCCGTATTGTGATTTTTTCAAATGGGTTGATGATTCTGGTAATGATTCAATGGAACTGGAAGATTCGAGGCTGAATAAGCTCGAGCTGAATAATGCTGAGGTGGAATTCAAGTTGAACTATATGGAGATGAAGCTGAATGATGAATTGCAAGTTAAGTTGAATGAGCATGGAATGAAGATAAGGGAGCAAAGAAAGAAAGATGATTGAGTCATCAATGAAGATGGTTGAAGAGTTTGATAGGGTGGAGAAGGAAATCGTGCTCCCGGTAGGTGGGCTAGTGTGTTTGCTTGTCATTGTAGTTGTGGGAGCCATTTGTATTTATGTTGGGGTAGGCTAGAATGAGGAAGTTCGATATGTGCGTATTTTTCAGATTGGTAATGCGAAAAAAATCCTTGATGCATGTACTAATTATCGTTGATGTATGTACTCATTTTGATGAATGATAAGTAATAGTAGCTTTATCGTTGATGATTTGGTTCTGTTTGTGTTACATTTGGTTCTAATAGTTGATTTATTTTAGTTGGTATTACATTTGGGAGGAACCTCTTGATGCATGTCTTGAATATATGCCTTAAATGTGACTTGAGACTGCATAAAATTACCAAAATCAGAAACAGATCCAACATAGTGCATAATGGCCAAAAAAAGGAAGAAGCTGTCATGGTGAAATTGGAAAATCCAAATCAGCATGTCATGCACTCAAGAAGAAGCAATCCTGGATGCATGTCTTCAATATATGCCTTAAATGTAACCAAAAGCAGAAACAGGTCCAAAGAGAGTGCATAATGGCGAAAAAAAGGAAGAACTGTCATGGTGAAACAAAAACAAAAACAAGAACTACAAAATGCCATGGTGAAACAGAACCGATGATGAAGAAACATAAGCTGTATTACAGAAACAGAAGCATAACATTGCATAATCTGAAGTAAGAAATATAATGTCAACTGTAACATGGCCAAATCATCATCATGTCAACAGCTGTATTACAAAAGAAGAAGAAGAGCATTCTGCTTAGTGTGCTTAATTACAGCAACCCAAAAAAGGCCATAAGTCGCCTAATTACAATTTGTAAACATGGCCAATAACAAAGAGCATCCAAAAAAAGACCATACTGCCCTAAGTACAATGTCTAAACATGGCCAATAACAAAGAGCATCCAAAAAAAGACCATACTGCCCTAAGTACAATGTCTAAACATGGCCAGTACAACCAAAAAATGCTCTCCTGCTTCACTGAAGTTCATTTTCATGGAGCTCGCCTTGGTGCCCTAAATCCAGGTGTAGACATAAACCTTGCTCTTGTTCCACTGCTGGCTGCACGCATTGTTTCCTCAGTTGGTATGGAGGGTTGTGGACTACTGCCTCTCGTTGGTTGGGAGTCAACTTCTGGAGCAGGGCCTCCTTGGCTGAGTGGTATCTCTCCATGCATGTTTGTCTCAATACTTATGCTCATTGGTGCTGATTTTTGTTTGTTTCGAGGAGCAGTAGGTCCCTTACATGTCTTAGCATAATGCCCCAACTGACCACATTTTGAACACTTAACTAAACGTGTCCTCTTCAACTTGGTTGTACTTTTTTCCTCCACTTCAGTTGGGTCCTTTCTCCTATGTTTTTTGGGTCTGCCTGATGGTCTTTTCAGTGGTGGAGGTACTGGTTTGGGTTCATCCGATGAAGGCCAATACTCCTGGGAATTGACTGGATTCGAGTGTGTTCATATGTTGCATGCAAGGCATCCATAGTGAGCCACCGGTGTACATAGTTCTCTCGCCGCTTCATTCTTATGTGCAATTGCAGCAATGGCATGCTCACAAGGCGCACTAGTCACCGCCAAAAATTGCATGCACAAGTGTGGTTTGTTAAGTTCACCCCAACCTTTTCACCCCTACCACTCACTTCATACATATCTTGCACCAAATTCCCAGTCCAGTAGGAGTCCGGACATTGCTGGCTATTTTTATGTTCTCCAACCTTTTCATTGTCTGGTGCTATCTTCCCCTCACTGTTCCTAAAACCCGCTTGTGTCTGCCATCCTTCTCATTATGTAGCATCTCAATTCCTCACACATAGACAAAATGGGTTTCGCACGGTAAGTACGAATCTTGGAGTTCCACACCTCGACACATTGTTGGTGATGTTGTCACACTTAGGCCCATGGCTATAATATGCCTTAACCCATGCTCCAGTTCAATGTTTGCCAAGTATTTCAGTGTCGCCTCATTCAAAGCTTTCACTTCGCATGGTTCTCTCAAATTTAGGGATGGTTGTGCATCTTGCACACTCCCAAAGAAGGGCCCTAAGTTGTTTGTCCCTCCATTGCTTCATGAAGTTTTTCCAGACATGTTGCACACAGAACCGATGATGTGCTCGAGGCATTACCTCCTTCAATGCTGGAAGCAAACCCTGCACATATGAAAAGAAAGTAACAATGTTGTATCAATGTTATCCCTAAATGGATTTTAAAAAATATACTGTAATATGTACATACCTTTTGTTGATCCGAAATAAAATTCCACCCATACACTACATGGTCCCCCAAGTCTTCTTCAGTAGGGTCAAAAACCATTTCCAATTGTCTTTTGTTTCACTATCAACCACAGCAAAGGCAATTACATAGAAGTGCTTGTTTGCATCTTCCCCACAAAGACTCAATAACTGCCCTCCATAATATCCCTTCAAGAAACAACCATCCAATCCAATGAATGGTTTGCACCCAGCCTTGAACCCCTTTTTGCAGGCATCAAGACAAATGTACATTCTGTTGAACACTGGTGGAGCTTGTGGGACTGTTTGAGGTACGACTTGTAGCCCGCAAGTGGATCCAGGATTGCTCCTTAGTAGTTCTGATAGATATAGCCTTATATTCCCAAATTGTTCCTTCTCACCGCCTCCCTACTTTTTTTGGCTTTCTCCAAGGCATTGATCACCTTCTTCATATTTAAGTGGGTATTGTATTTCACCTTCATATGTTCATATGCTTCGGTCTTTGTCATATTGGGTTGTGTCAGAATTTGTTTTTCTAGTTTCTTGGCAACCCAATCTCCAAAGGGCCATATTGTTATTGAACACCCTGCAGCAGTGTGTTTGTCATTGAATGTCTTGATTTGCCAAGTGTGACATTTGTTGTTCCAACCACAATAGATCACCCATTCACACTCTTTCACACCGCATCTTGCCCTTGCTCTCGCTTGTCATTCTTCAACCATACAAATTGCCTCCCAAGACTGATATTATAGTCTTTGACAGCATCTTTAAACTGCTGTAGACTGACAAATTCCATTCCAAGTTCCAAATAAACATGCCCGAATTCAGCCTTCTCATTAAACTGTGCCAACGTTTCACTATCATGCTCCTCATCATCACTTGAACGAGGGGTCTTCAACTCTTCAGAATCATATTCATACCCATTTTCGTCAAAGGAGTCATTGGCCTCCTCCTCATTAGCTCCCTCCTCATGAACCAAGCTTTCCTCCTCACTAACATCCTCTTTGCTATCGTCATTGCCCTGTCTAGCGTCTTCTTCTTCTTCGGCCCGCATTGCTCCTCATTGGCTCCCTCCTCATGAACCAAGCTTTCCTCCTCACTAATATCCTCTTTGCTATCGTCATTGCTCTGTCTAGCAGTCTTCTTCTTCTTCGGCCTGCATTGCTCCTCATCATCTTCAGCCTCATCATCTTCAGCCTCATCATCTTCAGCATCATCATCCACACCAGGGGGAGAAAACATCCCATCATCCTCCTCTGCTGGAGATATGATGTCAGGCACGGCAATACAATGGTCAAAGTAAATATGTATCCTATTTCCATTAGCCAAGGCAGCTGCACACATGGCATTGATGTCGGAATCTAAACACAATGTTGTAACCCATGCTCCGGATCGGAGCACCGGGCTTGAGCCACATAATCCTATCACATTTTTCATATCCATAACCTTTGAAAACCGACTCAAGGTCCTTTAAGTTAACATAGTCTGCGTCCACCTCAGTCAACTCATCAACTCTACCATTTATATACTCCACGACCCCATCGTCATTCCTCAATAACAATCCCCCAAAGTGATACACAATCACTATATACCCATCCATCTGTAAAACCCAAATAATAGCAATCCTGTTAATCCAAAAGCATAATGCAAACGAACACACCATAATACCAGATGTTTACGAGAAAAAATAATTGAAACCAGTAATCCTAACAAAGGGGGAACCAAACAGGGCCCACCAACATTCAGAAACACTTTTCAATTATTTTAAACCCTAAACTCTACGAGGGACCACCTTTGGTATAAAAAGGTCGACCACTACACTATGGGACCACATAGTTATCACACTCACGGCGCAGAAATCAAACGAAATACCCAGAACGGCCCAGAGCTACACAGTCGCTTTCCTTCACCTTCGGAATTCGTCGGCAAAATGGAGGGAAATAATGGAGGGAGAAGGGTTTTGTTGTTCTCAGCGAACGCAGTCGTTTTGTGCCATCCACGTGGGTTGCAAAATGGAGGGAAGATGGCCACAGGTGGGTACGACGTCGTTTTGTCCTTCCACATCAGCAACTAACGTTACACATCAGACCGCCGGTGATGCCGTTAGGAGCTAACTGACGGAAGGACTAACGTGGGAGGTTTTTGTCTTTCTCAGGGATGACGGGACGAGTTTTTTTTTACCAGGGACCAAACAGGCGTCCGTACATTTTCTCAGGGACCCAAAAGGGTATTTACTCTATAAAATACATGTCATATTAACTAACTCAATTAACTTCCTTAGTTTAATCAAATTAGGTAAATATATCTTATATTAAGGACAAATGGGTATAATATATGTGGTTAATTTTAATTCTTTATATACACATTTATTTCGTTACCTAAAATCATATATATTCAAGCATTAAGATAACGTACAATCTTATGTATGAATAAAATTTAACAAATTGGACTAGTAGGTTGTTAATAGTATCGGTGGATAAATCCAAAAAAATTAACAAACATTCATGAAATATAAATGAAAAATTAAATTAAATGGAAGACTAATTTCTCATTAAATCCTTTCTTAGGGAAGGAAGAGGAACAATCACTACAAAAAAAAAAAAAAAAAAAAAACATTTTTTGCAGCCGACTTTTTCTGTCGTAAACAGGGTATTTTCCGTCGCAAAATGAGTTTGTGACGGAATTTGCGACGGATCTTGTCCGTCGCAAAAATGCTCCTCACAATTGCGACGGAAAATGTAAATTCCATCGCAAAAATGGGATTTTGCGACGGAAATTAATTTCCGTCGCAAAGTTGCGACGGAAATTACATTCTGTCGCATTTCACGAATTTGCGATGAAAATTGTTTCCGTCACAAAACTGACGACTTTGCGACGGAAACCTCTTCCGTCGCAATTCCCAAGATTTTGCAACGGAAAAGTTGTCCGTCGCAAAACCCGTTAAATATTTTTAAAATAATTTTTTTTTTTTTGAATTTTTTTAATTTTCTAATCCGTCGCAAAATATATATTTTTAATTATTTTGTTTAGAAAAGTTTTTTAAAAATTAAAAATTGAAATAAAAAATATAAAGAAATTTCACTTTTGACAATTAATAAATTATACAAAACCGACGACTTTTCTCTTAATTGAAAAATATAAGGAAACAATAATCCAACAATACATTAATTATAATTAAATTATTAACTATGTGAAATAAAGTGAGTTATAAAGAAATTTACTTGTGACATCGCTTATTTATTAAGGATTTACAATACATACATATATACATATAACTCAGTCCATTTTTCTAATAAAAGGTAGTCATTAACAATTATACATAATTCACAAGTGTATGAAAGAGTATTTAAAGTTACATGTTACTACCTAACTTATAGGTAATCTACACAAGAATTACTTCAAAGCTTTTAATGAGAATCTACAAAATCACATCCACAAATATCTATTAAATATATTAATTGAAACTAAAGTTATTGAAATACTACTTTAAAACTACTCTATATAGCCTTAAAATTACCATAAAAGAAAAACGTGATTGATAGAAAAGAAAATGAGTGATAAAAGGCGTAACTAGATTAAATAAATTATCATTTCACTTTTTGGTTTTTTCAACACAACTCCCCGTAAAACCTTCTGCGGCAGATGAAAGAATGTAGGGAGATGAAGAGAAAAGAAAAAGAAGAAAGAAGGTGGCGTTGGAGATAGTAAAACTTTTTGGTTTTTGTCCACTTGCTGCGGCCAGTGACACAGAGAGCTACTTGCTGCGGTCAGTTTGTCAACTTGCTGCGGCCAGTTGTACAGGTTCATTCTAACTTTGTATTACTTCACTTCCTTTATTTCTTCCATTGTTTCTTGGTTCTTATATAGCTTCAAAACTTGACACCATCCTCCTACAAAAGAGAAAGGAATTATCAATTCTCACTTGAATTACAAACTCTACAAGATATAATAAGAATTTCTTTGATTTTCCTTGATACTTTGATATGCACATTTTCTTCTACACTTCATTTTCTATGCATACTTAAAGCCCACAATAGATAAAAGAGACAGAAAATGTGCTGGAATGTTGTCAATTTCTAAGAGTTAACACACGCCCAAACTTAAATATTTGCTTGTCCTCAAGCAAAAACATATATCTTCACTAAATTTCTTCAGTATTTGCCATTGATGCATGAGTAAATTTGTCCTCATCTACTGCTCAAAGAGTTATATAAAACAGGAAACCAAGTAAACATACACAAATGAACACTTCATAGATTTAAAACATGCTTTTCAAGAATTTTCAAATGTGAGTGTGTAAATGGAGTTGACATGTACTCTTTTTGCACTTGCCAAAGTTAAAAGCAACAATTCAAGTCATATAACTATATTCAAACCATCAATTCCATCATTCTCTAGTTTCTTCCTCTTTTCTTCTAATTCACTTTACTTGACTTAAAAATCAAAGGGACTTTTCAGCTTGTAATGGGGCTAGGGGTTAAGGTTCTCAAAAGAAAAGGTAAAAGATAATCTAACAAATACCTCAAGATAGATAATAACCACTCAAGGGGTTTATTCCTTTTCTCATTAGACATACTCCCCCAAACTTAAGACAAATTGATCTTTTCCATATCAAGCCTTCTTGGATGACTACTTTTTTTTTTATGCACAATTTTTTTTTTTGTAACTTTTTTTTTTCATTTTTTTTTTTGCTTGATTTCTATACATTGTGAACCCTTTTACTTTCTACCCTCCTTTTTCTGATCATTTGAATTTCACACATCACCAAATTCCACATCCCAATCAATCATCATCTATCTCAAAGCAAGGGAATCATGGTTTTTCATATTGGCTAAGGTAGGTAGATGTTAGGTCTTTCAAAAACAATCTTTAATTGGTTTTTCAATTAGGCTCAAAATAAGGGTTCAAAAAGGAATAGAATCAATTAGGTAAGCTTGAAAGGCTCAATCACATTTTATGAAGTGCCCTAATCCTTTCTTTAAATCTTATGAAACAAATCAAAAGCTATGAAGAATTCCAAAGATTATTTTGAAACTAACAGTTTGAAACAAAAGGCATATAACCTAATTTGCCACAAAGCCCTTCAACAAGAACATCCAGAATAAAGTTAACTCCAATAGTGCTTTCTTAGCTTAAAAATTCTTGAATAACATGATTTATCACTACCAAACATTCATCAATGCACGTTAAACAAAATTTCCTATCAAATATAAGAGATTGAGCAATAATTATATCATTGGACCATTCAAACAACTTTGACAAATAACCTAGAATTTTAATTCATTTGTGACCTTCTTTACAAACAAAAATTTAAGCATGAGAAATTTCAAACATTCCAACAATTTCCTTTTAGAAACTATTCAAAATTTTCACTGTGTACTCATCAAAGTTTCAAAATTTTTCAAAATTGCAGCAAACTTTCACACCCTCAAACTTAAAACTGACAATGTCCTCATTGTAAATAAAAAGGATAGGAAAGTATAGAAGTAGCACATGTACCTGATTTAGCTCATATCCACAGTATTTACAAACTAACAATTAGGCCCTCAACAGACTAGCCACAACATTGTCAAAATTGCTTTCATTACTAGCTATCAGTAGCTAGGATAGGATATTGACAATCAGAACAAGCAAGTCAAAGAAAATTATATGAACCGCTCAAATTAGTCATCAATAGCCAGGAAAGGCATATTCACATGCTAACAAGAGTGTCAAATAGCAGTGGCTATCAATAACCATCAAGCATCATAATCAGATATCCCCATCAAAAACTATCAGCAGCATAATCCAACACAGAGGAAAGCACCGGCTATTAAATCATTGGACATAGGATGCATGCACATCAACAACAAGAAGATGGGCACAAAAAAGCAAACATCCATAAGCAAAAATTGTGGCAAAATCTAAACATGAGCCCTGCAATTGACCTTCACAAAGCTAAGCAAAAGTCTAAATAAAACAAACAAAAACACAAACAATAAATCACACTCAGCAACAAACACAAAACAAAAAGGAATTTATTGAACCTATCCTAAAAAGAAAAGAAAAGATCCCCCAAACTTATATTTTATCTAATGCCAAGCCACCAATCAACATTCCAGGCCTAAACCTACTCCTCACAGCCTTAGAAAACCATCTACTTTCTCAAAATGAAATTTCAAAAATGGAAGAGGCAGCTGATCAATCAATTTCATTGTGGTAGACCAAAATATTTCAAAAGGGCAAGAGAAAAGTCAAGGGTCACAAATATATGTTCGACAAACTAGTAGAACCCTAAATCAAAACAGTTTTACATTACCAAAAGAATTATTCAGGTGACCCAAAAGCTTTTCTCATAGCAAAAGCATATGATCCAAAACAGAAATTGGTTTCACGATTGCAATTATCAGTAATTGCAAACAAGTAATCTCAGGACAGGGTATTGCTCAAAACCATGCTACTTAGTGAGTGACAATTCAGTTTTCCACAATGCAAATATTTGAGCAACTCTTGGACTCATTTTTTGCAAGCAATCCCTCAAAAGATTTTCTCATAACAAAGCCTCAAATCACAAATCTAATTCAAGCTTAATTCTCAACAGTAACAATAACTTGGTAGAGCATAACTTCCAAAATCATTCAGCATATGTTGGTCATCAAGAGAACATCTAACAGCAGATTTTTAAAAGCAAGTCATGAAACCTGTGGGGATTCCAAACAGAGTAGTATCTCCAGTTACACATCAATATGTAAATGGATATTCTAAAGACTTTAAAAGCTCATATTCAACGATAACCAAAGTTGTCAGAATCTATCCACAAGTTTTAGAAATCAGGGATATATATATATATATATATATATATATATATATATATATATATATATATATTAGTTCTCATGATGACCAAGCATAGACAGAACCATCTAAGAAATTAAACCTCAAATTGGATTTCCAGTCCAGAGATTATCAAAACAAGCAATGGAATACACTAAACCTCATACCATCTTAGTTCAACCAAAAATTGTAGTTCACCTTAACTACCTCAGTTATCAAGAAACAGTGCTAAACATTATCAGTCCAAAATCAAATCTTCCAACTGATCGATCCAGCAATCGAAAATAACAGGGGAAGAGGATAATGAACGTACCATTCAGAGAGTAGCAGGGACGAAGACAGCAGACAGGGACCAAAAATCAAACTCTGTTCCAAGATTGTGTATTCCCGATGGTGAGAAAAATAAGGCCTGAGAAACAGAGGGAACATCACGGAACAGTGAGCAGCAGCGGCATTTGGAAGGGAGTCATTCTCGCTGGGCAGTGAACAACAGAACAGAGAAACAGCGAGAAGCTCCGCAGGTCCAGACCTGGGTGAGAAGCGACGACAGTGAGCTCCGACGAAGGTGAACAGGTGAGAGCGATGACGCGTCTGAGGAGTTGAGAGCTCGCGACGGTGAAGACAGCTCCGATGATTCGCGAGAGAAGAAGAAGAACTATGGGGGTAGGCGACGGAGAGGGGCGCGTCGGAGGTGGTGAGTAGGGCGCCGGAGGAAGAGGGATCGCGAGTTGAGCGATCGAATGGGGGAGAGGGAGGCTGCGATCTTGAAAGCTGCTTCTGGATTTGATGCTGCAGGTTGGGATCAGGGAAGCTGAAGATAGAGAAGGGATCCAATGTTGATGGGATTAGGGTTTGATGCACATTGGAAATTCCACTTTGAAGATTAGGGTTTTGAAATTAGGAATGAATGTGATCCCCATAGAGGTTAGATTCATTTGGGTAAAATGGGAATAAAATTAAACAATGAAGGGTAAACTGGGAAGAATTTTTTTGAATTTTTTTAAGAAATTAAATTAAATTTTGTAGTTTATTTTAAAATAATAATAATATTATTATTTATTTTTGACTTTTTTTTTTGAAAATGAAAATATTTATTTATTTTAAATCAAAAATAATTCTTAAATAAAAGAAAACCCACTTGCCTCAGGAGTAATTTTGGAACACTGGCCACAGCCAGTTGGAAAACTTGCCGCGGAAAGTGAACACAGAGAGCATTCTTGGACCACTGGCCACGGCAAGTTGCAACACTTTCCGCGGAAAGTGAACACAGAGAGCACTCTTTGACCACTGGCCACGGCAAGTTGCAATACTTTCCGCGGAAAGTAAACACAGAGAGCAACTTTGAACCACTTGCCACAGCAAGTTGCAAAACTTGCTGTGGCAAGTTTTTGCTGTCAAAAAACCAAACAAAACAGCAAAATTGCAAAATACAAGAAACATTCCCAAACACCACAAGAATCACCCAATAAGCTTTATACCAATCATTAACAACCAAATTACTCAAGATCAAGCATTTTAGACCATCCAAGACCAAGACACACATATTTACAAGGAATACAACAACACATCAAATTTGAGCACTCAAGTACAAGTGGATTTCTCATAGAGAATCAACCAAATAATCACAATAGCCACAATATTACTCAAAATTGCCTAGTCATCATAATTTCACCTCAGAATCACATATGTATGAGCTTAAAGTCAAATGAACTTCCCTTAAAAGCATTCCCCTTGGCATTCATGAGTTCTTCCTTCTTCATTGATATTCCTCCCAACTACAACAGTCAAATTCTAAGTTGGGTACCTTTTCTTCCTACAAAACAAAAAAATCAAACATAAACCTACTAAAGAAAATAAAGACACACACACACAAATTGAAAAGATTTGGTTTAGAGCTTGGGTTGCCTCCCAAGAAGCGCTTAGTTTATAGTCTTTAGCTCGACTCTTCATGTTGGTCACTCCTCATTAACTAAGTAGATAGTGGACACAAGCCTATCTACTTCTCCACCCCAATAATGCTTCAATCTTTGACCATTAGCCTTGAATCTTTCGACTTTCTCATTTTCTAGCTCCACATCACCAAATATAGATGCTTGAACCACCGTGAATGGACCGGACCATCGAGATTTTAGCTTTCCCGGGAAAAAACTCAACTTGGCATTACAAAGGAGCACCCTTTGACCAGGTTCAAAACTCTTGGGTATAATTTTGCTATCATGATCCCGCTTGGTCTTCTTCTTGTATATCTTAGCACTCTCATAGGCATGTAGGCGAAATTCATCTAACTCATTGAGTTGAAGTAGCCTTTTCTTCCTCACAGCTTTAGGATCAAAATTTGGCTTTTTGATAGCCCAATAAGCTCTATGCTCCAATTCCATCGGTAAGTGGCGTGCTTTCCCAAAATAAGCATATTTGAGATGAGAAGGTAATGGCTTTAACTCTAGAACCGAAGGAACTTCAATAGAATGCTTCAATGGAGTACTTGAGGCATCAGACAGCTCAAGTGGTTCAATAGTCCTCGGTCTAGAATGAGGAAATGAGTCAAAATGAAAAAGCTCTTCAACAACATCTTCATCAAACTTCTCAAAGCTCTTCTCACCAATCGAGAATGCCTCTAAAGGGTCTTTGATCATTGAAGCATATGATTTTTGAGGAATAACTGCATCTAATATATCTACAAACGAACATTGAGTAGAATCATCATGAAACTTTGAGGCTTTTTGCATGTTGAATATCACTTGCTCATTATTGACCCTCAAAGTGACCTCACCCTTCTCTACATCAATGAGAGTCCTTGCAGTGGCTAAGAATGAACGCCCAAGGATGAGAGGAATTTTCCAATAAACTTCACAATTAAGCACTACAAAATCCACGGGGAAGATAAACTTGTCAACTTTTACTAGGACATCTTCAATGATTCCTCTTGGTTGAGAAATGCTACGATCGGCCAAGAGCAAAGATACCGTAATAGGTCTTGGCTCTCCCATGCCCAATTGGTTGAAAACAGCTAGAGACATCAAGTTAATACTTGCACCCAAATCACAAAGAGTTTTACCATTAAAATTTGTCCCAATGTTGCAAGGGATGTAGAAGCTTCCAGGATCTTTAAGCTTAGCAGGTAACTTCCTTTGAATGACAGCACTACACTCTTTAGATAATGTCACAGTCTCAAATTCATTGATCGTCGCTTCTTAGACAAAACATCTTTAAGGAACTTAGCATATTTAGGCATGCTTTCCAAAGCTTCAGCAAAAGGAATGTTTACATGAAGTTGTTTGAACATATTCACAAACTTTTTGAACTGAGCATCTTCCTCTTTCTTCTTGAATCTTTGAGGAAAAGGTAGTGGTGGCATAAAAGTAGGAGTGGTTGGCTTTCTCTTTTTATCATCGTTCATCTCTTGCTCTACCTTCTTGTCTTTGCCAACATCATGCAAATTTTCTTCAATTTGCTTTCTCTTCTTAGTGACATCTTCTTCCATTGTACTTTCTTCATCAACAATCACTTGACCATCATGCTTTGGTTGAGGAGTACTTGAACTAGGCACATCCGGTAGCACTTTGCCACTTCTCAAGTTAATGACATTGCATTCCTCCTTTCCAACTCGTTTTGGATTAGGAATGGTATCACTAGGGAGATTGCTTCTTGATAAAACATTTACCTGTGATGCTAATTGCCCCATTTGCACTTCAAGATTTTTAATATCAGTTTTATGGAGAGAAAAAGTAGCTTTAGTTTTGACTTTTGAAGATTCTACTTCAGACAAGATTCGAGCTAGCATTTTGTCAGTTTTAGACTCCTCTTCCTTAATAGGAAGCTGCCTTGATTGCATTTGAAAACCGGGTGGAATAGGCTTAGTGCCAGATGTAGACCCATGTGCTTGATTCAAACTATTTCCTTGACTCTAAGAGAAATTTGGGTGAGTTCGCCAAGCACTATTGTAGGTTTGTGAATAGGGGTTGCCTTGAGGATTTTGGAACTTACCCATGTAGTTGACAGATTCAGTAGCCATGTAAAGAGGACAATGGTCTGGCATATGGATATCATGGCATTGATTACATGCAATTGGTGTAGCATGAATAGAATGTACACCTTGAGAAGTGCTCTTTTGCATTTGAGACTCTAGCACATCAAAACGCTTATTCATAGTGGATAAGAGAGTTGCAATTTGTGAGAAAGAGTCTTCTTTTGCATTAGGCATAGCTTGGTTAGTCCTCCTATCATTGTCTTGAGTATTGTTTGCAGACAACTGATCCAACAATCGAATCACCTTATTTACAGGAACATTCCGGTATCCTCCATTAGTCATAGAATCAACCATTGCTTTAGATTGAGGATTAAGTCGAGTACAAAAAATTTGGACTACAACCCATTTGTCCACCCCATGATTAGGGCATTGCTTCATTAACATCTTGTATCTCTCCCAAGCAGCATAAAGATGCTCGTCGGGATGTTGTCTAAAGCTTAGAAATTCATCCCTAGCTTCCACAGATTTGTCATCAGAAAAGAATCGAGCTCTAAACTTAGCTTCAAGATCGGCCCAAGAATTGATAGACCCTTCTGGAAGATTGTTGAACTAATCTCTAGCCTTGCCTTGTAGAGAAAGAGGGAATAATCGGAGCTTCAAAATATCTTGGGGAACTCCATTTTGCTTGAAAGAATCACACACTTCCAAGAAGTACATCAAGTGCTTGTTGGCATCTTCATTGTAAAGACCATGGAACATCCCATGCATTTGGAGCATTGTTATCATAACTGGCTTGATCTCAAAGGTACGTGCTTGCATTTCCGGCATCCGAATGCAAGATTGAGGACCTTGCATATTCCGACTAGCAAAATCATTGACGGTAACTCTATCATATTCATCGTCTGCCATGGTTTCAGATGCAGATTCAGTCTCTTCTTCAATGAGAGGCACATCGTCAAGTACTACTACCAATCCGTCCGGATGCAAGTTTTGCATATACTGAAATGGTACCTACAAGAGAAACAAGCAAGAGCGAGTATCAAACTTAAACAAAAATCAATAAAGGAAAAGAAAGAAAAATTGTAAACCTAACTAAAAGCTCAAGCAAAGTTTACTAACACAAGCCCAAGGTTGACCAAAGGATTTGTTTGCACAAATCCCCGGCAAACGGCGCCAAAAACTTGTTCGCCTTGCAAGTGTACGAGATTCACAAGTAATAAAGTGATAAATAAAGTCTCGTTCCCAGGAGGATTTGTATAACAAATTGGTCAAGCAAGAGGCTTAGTGAATTTCATCAAGTTGAGCTAAAACAAAGTTTTGAGTTGGAATGAGAATTTTTAAAGACTATTTCTAAAACTTAAAATTGATAAAAACAAATGACTCTTTGACTTCAAGGATAATAAAGCCTAGGATTCTTTTTCCCCTTTTGAATTTCATAAAACTTGGTTAATTTCCTCTCTAGTAGCATTTCAATACATATATGTGTTAGTCTAAGGTTCTAAAACACTTAACCCGCTCTCTCAAGTCAAAATCAAGTTTCTCTTCTCATTAAAATGCACAATCTCTTGGTACAATTAATGAGAATCAATATTTAAGCAACAACCCTAATGTGACAATGCAATGTTAGTAAATATATCTCTATTTTACCAACAAACCATTCATTTATCAAGTAAACTTCAAGACAAGCATGATTTCAATCAAGTTCTACATCTAGATTAGCTCTCTCAAATCAAAACCTAAGTGAATAAATCATTTAAATGGAGGCCAATCACTTAGAAGCATTAAGCCAAGGTTGAAATCAACACATATATATATTAATCCACCAAAAGAGAGGAATATTCAAGTATTAATCCATACAAAGGGTCAAAAGAACCCTAGAATGAAAGATTTAGCTACTCTTGTTCAAATACAAAGAGAGTCTAAGCAAAGATACTGAATACATGAAGAATGTAAGAGTAGAAGAGGAGAAAAGTGGAAGAACCAAGGTGAAATCCCCAAAAATCTCTTCTAGGTTGAGCACCCAAGCCTCCAAAGCTCCAAGATCTCTCTCCCAAGCTCTTCTCTTGTGTGCTCACTTGTTCCCTTGTGCAAAAAGTGTGTTTTTCGGCCCTTCCCTTTAGGTTAAATAGGGTTTTTTTTTTTCTGTTTCTCATGTAAAAAACGCGCAGCTGTACTTTCTGCATTTTTTCATGACTGGCTGCGGCTAGTTGTCAACTTGCCACTGCCAGTGACACAGAGAGCTACTGGCTGGGGCCAGTTTGTCCACTTGCTGCGGCCAGTGACACAGAGAGCTACTTGCTGCGGCCAGTTGTACAGGTTCATTCTAACTTTGTATTACTTCACTTCCTTTATTTCTGATCCCTTGTTTCTTGGTTCTTATATAGCTTCAAAACTTGACTCCATCCTCCTACAAAAGAGAAAGGAATTATCAATTCTCACTTGAATTACAAACTCTACAAGATATAACAAGAATTTTTTTGATTTTCCTTGATACTTTGATATGCACATTTTCTTCTATACACTTCATTTTCTATGCATACTTAAAGCCCACAATAGGTAAAAGAGACAGAAAATGTGTTGGAATGTTGTCAATTTCTAAGACTTAACACGCTCCCAGAATGAGTTTTTCCTTAATTTCTGTTCCCATGAACAAAATTGGATAGGAATTGTGTTTGGTAAATCCGGTTTTTTTTCTTGTTCCCGGGATGAACCGATTTCTTTTTTGTGCTGGGGAATAAAAAAAAGAAGCAAAAAATTTCTGCTTTTATATTTCAGGGCACAAAGCCAGAATCTATTTTTCCCCTTCTCTCTTCCCCGCCGTCGCCACCACCGCCGCCGCCGCCGCCACCACACCCCCGCCGCCACCGCTGCCACCCCCCCACCACCACTCCCACCCCTACCGCACCGCCACCACCACGACCGCCGCCACCCCCACCGCCACATAAATAATTTTTTGAATATAAAAATTATATAAATAAAAATAAAATGTGTTAACAAACGTAATTCTGATTCTCTGAGTAAAAATAAAATGAGTTAACAAACGTAATTCTGATTCTCAGATTTTTTCCCAGGCACAGAATAAAAAAAAAACTGTTTCATCTCAGAATCAGTGCTGGGGAACAGAATGATTCCCATGCACACCCTAAGGCCCTTAGCCTTTTGTTTTACGCAGGGAAATAAAATTTGAAATGGATCTTACAAAAAGACAGAACAATTAAAAAAAAGGTAGGGTTTGATACCAATAAACTATTGGTTGGTTGATGTAGTAAGGAGTCTAATATTTCTAAAGAGAAGAACACAAATTTAATTTTTAAAAAAATGCACTTGTTAAAACTATGATATTATTATAGTAGGGAAAATTAAAATAAAGGATTTAGCTAGAGAAAATAATATTTATAATGAAGGATCATAAAAATTGTATTTACTTAAAAGGATTGAACATCCTAATATAAATTGTCCTTAACCAAATCTCCTATATTAACTTTTGTATTCATAATTAAAAAGTTAACTAAAAGGCCCATCATGATGTAACAGATTACTTATATCATCAAGTTACTCAATTTATATTTTCAATATTGTTATCAATTAAGATCTTTTTATAGAAATAAAAGCTAAACTCATTTCATATGGTTTAGGATATAATAGATTACTTATATATATATATATATATATTCAATTTTATTAACAAATGAATTTCTAACCGACATAAATTTTTTCTGAAACAAAATAAATCATGTAAACTTTTTTACATAAATGTTAAATTATAAAAGACCTTGAGTTTGATTAAAATTACATAATTCTATTTTTAATTAAAATTTTTGTTGATTTTAAGAAAATTATAATTTTTACAAAATCGAGGAATATGTAATTTTTTTAGAGATATATGTGCAAGTTGTGAAAAATGAAAATTGAGAAAACTGTTATTTAATTTAGTAAAACTTAGAATTTTGTATTAGTTTTAAAAATAGAATTTAGGAGGGAATACAAAAGATTTACTTAGAGGCATTTTAATATTTTTAATTTTTAATTGTTGTATTTAGTCATTCTAAATAATTACAATTTTAATGATCATTCTCCATAAATATCTTTTTTTTTAGATACTTCATTCTAATTTTTCTATTATAGTAAGTGTACAAGACTAAGGTTACGTATGAGTAGAGCTGGGAAATCAAGCCGGGCCCGTTGGACCGGCCTGTTTAAGCCCGAGCCCTAGCCCTAGCCCTGTAGGGCTCGGGCTTAAAAAATAGGCCAGGAATTTGAAATTGGCCCTGCAGGGCCGGCCCTATAGGGCCTCTGGCTTAATCGGGCCGGCCCGTTAGGCCCGTTTAATTGTATTTTTTTTTTAAAAAAATTTAATTACTTAGACTTCCACTTAATGAATGTGTTTATTTGTAATTACTTAGATTTTTTTAGTTTAAACTATAACCCTTTTTTTATGTTTATTATTATTCTGTATTAAAACGCATAATTAGTTATTGTAAATTTTAAAGAAGTGATGTTTTCATATTAAATAAACACATACTTTGGTATTACAATATTATAGAAGTAATAAATTATAAATATATTTTTTGTAAAATAAGTATAATTATTTTTACCTGTCAATAAAATCATGCATGAACCGAAAGAATCTGCAGACACACACAAAATTATGAGAGGGAAAGGCATTTTGTCGTGGGCATACATAAAGCAATTCCTTTGTTTAATATTTTTTGAAAAAAAAGGAAAAAACTTATTCTTTGTGTTTATTTGTTTTTTATTACGAATTAATGAATGTGTTTATTTGTTGAATGATTTATATTGTTTAGATATTAATGTTGATAACATATATTTGATAGATAAGAACTTTAATGGTTGCAATTTACTAATTATATTTCTTTGAAAAAAAAAATCGAAGGAAAAATAGTTAAAATTTGGAATAGTAATTTTCAGGCCCTATAGAGCCGGCCCTGGTACTACTGGGCCGGCCTTTGAAAAACAGATGTTTTCCTTACTCCAGGCCCTGTTAGGCCTGGCCCTGTAGGGCCAAGCTATGTCGGGCCGGGCCTAATTCCCAGCTTTATGTATGAGTGACCAAGGGTGGACCCACTTGTTAGAGAAAGGGGGTAAGTGCCCCCCTTGAATTTGATTTTTTTTTTTAATAATTAATATATGTTTGAATGATTGCCCACCCTTAAATTAAGTGTCCAACCTTAATACATTAAGGATGCACTTCATCATAATGGGATAGGGGATGAATGGTTAAATGATTGTTTAGTGCCTTATATTGAAAAAAAATATATTTGATAGCATTGATAATAAAGCAATTATGATGGAGTTCCAAAAAATAAGGCCTAGAAGGATGACATTATAATTATTTTTATTGTAATATACTTTTTTATTAAAATATATGTACTTGAACTTATTGAATACCCACCCTTCATTGTAATTTATATAGCTGCATTTATTTCTAACAGTATTTAGCCTTACTTTTTCTAAATGACAAGTTTATAAAATAATTGTCTATTTTTTTTTTTTTTTGCTAATAGCAAGGTATCCTCACAGCCGGTAGCCATGAGACTAATCCTTCGCCCCGGGTCAGCGCACAAAGCGGTAAAGGGCTGGCCACGGGATAAAATAATTGTCTATTTTATTACATCATCAGTATTCATTTGATTTTATAAATATTTTTTTGATATATTTTTTCTTGTTTATATTCTTTTATTTTTTAATCCATTTAAAACTTTCCTTAAAAACAAAAACCAAATCCTCCCGCCAATTATGCCCTTTTCTGTAATTTTCTAGCTCCGTCCTGCGAGTGACTCATTGTTTGAAATAACTATAGGAATTTGGAACCTTAAAAACAGTTTTTCAACCGTATATAAATAGGGTTAAGTAGCAATTTTACCCAGAAAACATACCCCAATGAGCAATTTTGCTCTGAAAATTTTTTTGGGTTCAATTTTGCCCCGGAAGCTTTTTTTTTTCTTTTTTTTGAGCAATTTTGCCCCTCCGTTAGAAATCTTAACGTTCAACTGTTAGTTGATCGGGTTAACGGTCAATGGTTAGTTGACTGTTATGATTTCTAACGAAGGGGCAAAATTACTCCTAAAAAAACTTTTAGAACAAAATTAAACTCAAAAAAACTTGTAGGACAAAATTATATACTTCCAGAGTAAAATTGAATAACCCTATAAATATGTAAAAGCTCTCGACTTATCTAAATAGACACTTATTACACTGTAGCATCTCCGTCCCGCCTTGTCATCCTACAAGAGACACACACGACAACACAGCACTGGCACAACCAAACGCCTAGCTTCCAATTATCTTCTTCCTTGCCGGGTTTAACGAGTGTGAATCTGATCGTATCCCACGTCCTCCCATTAATATTTTTTTGCTACCGACAATTCTCGCTGGCTTTATTCAAGTTTTGTTTTCCAATTTATTTTTCGTTCAAATGCTGCGTTTTCAGCTCATCAGAGTTCCCCTCTCTCCTTCCAAAATCTCCACCACTTTGCCTCTAACCTCAATTTCCAGAGAAATTCCCAGAACTAAGAGGCTCAGATCATCAATGGCTACTTACTCGACTTTGTCTCAGCCATCTAAGCTTTTGTTCCGTCAGCTTTTCGAGAAAGAATCCTCGACCTACACTTATCTCCTCGCTGATGTTTTACACCCCAGTAAACCAGCCGTGGTAAGTTCTCGATCTTATCGGATTGTTTGATCTTGGTTCTAGTCTGGTTCTGCATCAGTTTGTGTTGTAAATTGGGTTCCTGGAGATTCTCAGAAATTGTTTCTGGAGTTTTTGTTGTTAAGGAGTGGATATTTGGGGCTACATTATTGGGGATTTCTTGGCATATTTTTCGTGTGATTAATGGATTTTTTAATTTGAATATTCAGTTGATTGACCCAGTAGATAAGACAGTGGATAGAGATTTATCACTTATTCAAGAATTGGGACTAAAGCTTGTATATGCCGTGAACACCCATGTACATGCTGATCATGTCACAGGGACAGGCCTCATAAAGGTGTGCTGTTGCTAATTTTTGATTTTCCACAATTACATTTTTCTATAAGATCTGCTGCTGGATTTTCCCCCCCTAGAGTTTATCAAATTCGAAAAGTTCTTGTGATTAGCTTTTTGTTAATACTTGGTGGTTAAATTTTCAACGACTCATTTTGTATAGAGCAAAGTTCCAGATGTAAAATCTATCATTTCAAGAGCAAGTAGTGCAACAGCTGATCTGTATGTAGAGCATGGCGATAAAGTCAGTTTTGGTGATCTCTTTCTCGAGGTAGTATTTGCAGCTTCTTGCCTGGTTTTGTGTTTGACTGTTTGCCATAGGTTCTTTCAATTAGAACATAGTTGGTAGATCCTTTTTGAAACTAGCCATGATGATATTGACTATTGTTTTAAAAAGTTGGTCTGTGTTTCATAAATCTATTAGAGAACTTCACAGAAGAATCTAGAAACTGAATTGAAGTTTTCCCCTTTCATATATTGTGTTGAATGATCAATCTTCAGCAAACAACAAACTGCTCAATTTTCGGTGGTGTAAATGCATGTATTTGTAAAGAGAAGTATTCTATAGACTGGAAATTATTACAAATCATTTTCCCTTGATGTTGATTATGTTAAACTAAATATGTTTTCCCATACAGAGCATGAAGAATGAGTTACATTGTTCATGGCTGTTGAATACTGTGACCTGCTATAGATATGTATCATTAATATTAATAGATAACAGATTGATTAATTGACTAGGAGAGCCCTCTATGCATTGTAAGAAATATGAGGAATAGGGCACACTGTTCACGTTTGTAAACAATGTGGCTTGATATATATTTTAGATTGATTTTGGTACACTTTTTCCCCTAATGTTTGTTGGGAAAAAGGTTCAGTTGTTGTAAGAGCACAATGACATTGGGTAATCTGTGTAGCTGACCCCACTTAGTGGAATAAGGCTTGTTGTTATTGTTTGTCGGGCAAAAGGTTCTCGTGTTCTTTTATACCAGGTTGTGGATGAAATGTAATCACATACTATTCACTTATGTATAAGGTTTATTACTGTCTTTATCACTGTAGGTTCGTGCTACTCCTGGCCATACAGTGGGCTGTGTAACCTATGTGACCGGAGATGCTTCTGATCACCCTCAACCTCAGATGGCATTCACAGGAGATGCCCTATTAATTCGCGGATGTGGAAGGACAGACTTTCAGGTATACGCTATGCTCTTGTTTTCTTGAAAGATATTTTCTGTCTTGTTTCATTCCTGAAGCTATGAAGAATATTAACATTATGCCCTTCGAATACGTTACTACTCAGGGTGGAAGTTCAGGGCAGCTATACAAATCAGTGCATTCACAGGCAAGAGCTTGAGCTTACATTAAACAGACAATCAGAAATGTAGACTAGAAAGTTAAATGTGGTATTTATTCTTCTATGAATTTGTGTATAATCTCCCATTCAATCTTTTTGGAACCAGATTTTTACATTGCCCAAGGATACATTGCTTTATCCAGCTCATGACTACAGAGGATTCACTGTAAGGAGAGCCTTAAGCTTTTTCATTACCTATTTGTTAGAAAGTGACTCAAACTGCTGATTTCAGGTAAGCACTGTAGGGGAGGAGTTGCAATACAATAGCCGCCTAACAAAGGATGAGGTAAATTTTTTTTATTAATTGTTCGTGTTATAATGAGCTCAATCCATTAGTTGAAAGTGTTTGGAAGAATTGAGATAGTATTCTCTTAAGGGACTTTAATTGGAAACTTATCCTTGTGAATTATGATGCTTATTATAATACAGTATTCCAGTTAACAGCAAATCTGTTCTGCCATGGTTAATAATGTTAATGGAATGTAAAGTTCTTAAAAAGTTATGTTTCATCTAGATGAGGAAGTTGAACATAGTCTTCACTGTTTAGCAATTAAATGGAGGAATTCAATGAGAGGAGCCATTTGGTACTACTTCCGGTCCTTAATATAAGATCTTGTTGAGTTCAACGAGATCTTATATAAGGACTAGAGGTATTATACAGAATTGAAGGGTAATAAATCTGGCCCCAAAAGAAAATTAATAAAATGAAGTGTCAGATCGGCATTCTGCCACCCCAAACATGTTCAAAAATTGAATTGAAAGGAGTGATTTTCAGCATTGTTAGAAACCAAGAAAGTAAAGGAGCCAGTATTCTTTCTTCAATTGTTTACTAGGAGGTGCTGTTTGGTTAAATAAGATGATTAGTTGTGAATGTTAATTTATATCCTTTCTATGTGAGAAAAAGGAAAGTCCTTATGAGGTCAATGGGCTAGATCTTGTGATATTGATGATGAGAAAAGTATACACCAGTGACATAGCAAAAGAGGCTTGAACATATTGAAAATTTAATTATATTTTACTTTTGGTTTTTGAAGCATTTGCACTTCTAACATGAAGCCTAATCCTGTCTATTTCATATTAACACTTGTATTAGATGTAACATGATATTCTAATATGTAATATGTCTAGTCATGCTAGCATTAGTGTTTCTTAGGTTTTGGTTAGCCTCAATTGCAGCAGTGTCTCAATATTGATATTGTAATGCATCTTTTGCAGGAAACTTTCAAGAATATAATGGAGAGTAAGTGGCAGATGAATATTTTAGTTTTTCTTTAAACTTATATCTGTGCAAAGTCTTAAGAGAGAGAGAGAGAGAGAGAGAGAGAGAGAACATATTTTCTTTATTCAAGTGAGGTACTAATGGTGCATATGATTTTTGCAACAGATCTTAATCTGCCATATCCAAAAATGATTGACATGGCTGTTCCTGCAAATATGGTTTGTGGAATTCAATCAAAACCAACCTGAGCACTTGGAAGCTTCAAAACCTTTCAAATATGGCTGGCTTTATGTAAAACAAAAATAAAATGGCAAATGTGGGTCTTTGTAAGTGTTTGATGCAGCCTGTAAAGATAAACTGTAAAGGATAATATGATTTTAGTGATTTTACTTATTGTACTGTCATAAGTAATTATAAGTGGTAAGGTTTCTTTCTTTCTTTCTTTCTGGGTCTTCTTTTCTGTTATAAACTAAGCTTTAGAATAATGGGTGGAACATGTAAATATTTAGTTTTTGTTGTTGGGGACTGATAGTATACAAGGCCATTCCTTAGTATTCTTAATTTAACACCCTTCGTCTAAAATATTAATTTTTCCTCCAAATATTATTTGCTTTAATATTTCTTAACCAAATAAACTGTCTGTTATAATGAAGGAATCTTACTGAAGGTAATTTTAAAATGTTAAAAGTATTGACTAATTTTAGGGAAAATGGTAGAAAAATGTCACTTGTACTTTAAAATCTTGTTGACAATAACAATAATGAGATTAACAAGAATAATAAAACAATTGATAATTCATTTTGTTGGGAAATCACTTATTTGAAATTTTGAAATTTAAGTGGTATCTTTTTGGGATTTTTTTTTCTAATTTTAACTCTCTCTCTCTCTCTCTCTCTCTCTCTCTTTTATAAAAAAAAAACGTTACCACATACGGTAGTATTCGGCATTTGGCTTGAATGCATTGCAACCAGAATCATTATTGGATTAGCTCAAGCTCCGTTATTGTATTTGTTAATCATAAATTAGTGACCCCTTTTTTTGGGTTTAATAAACAAATTTGGCAAAGATTGAACCGTAAAATCAATGTGGCCTTATTATTGTTTCTTTCATTGATTAATAGCTAAGGGGTAGGAGAGAATGACACTTATGAGCAAGATAATGCCCAAAAGCCCGTAACGGGTCCTAGGGGGAATCATACGAAGTGAGCCCTTGTCTTCGAAATTCAGGGTATCCCTACTCGTTATTGGCAAAGGGTTAGTCCTATACATCGTCACCAGGGTTTACAAACCTAAAGAGGAACAAAATGCTCGGTGAAAAAGGTGGAAAAGAGAATGCAACCAGACGACCACACTAATGCTCAGGTGACACTATCGAATGCAAAAGCAAAATCACAGTAAGACTCTTAGGCAAATACATTCAAGAATAGGGGCATGCGTTCGTACGGACGAGGCCAGAAGTTAAAGGCTACTCAGAGATGCCTATCGAAATATACCCAGAAAACCCATAAATCAACCTAGAGATCTAGCCACTCGGCGAACATGAATCCTAACAGATACCACAAATTTGGGGGACACCAAAGTAAAAACCAAAAAAGTAGAAAGAAATGGCGAAAATACCTGAAAGAACGAAGGTCGAAGGACTTCGAAAGAGCAGGACCCGAGGATCGTGAAGAAATGGCAATCGGAAGAAATTGAGAGTGTTCTGGGAAGAAAAGAAGCAAAAGCGAATAAGAAGAGTGTGGCGAAAGGAGGGAAATATGAATATTAACGTCGTAGAACCGAAGAGTCGAGGGCAATAAGGACTATTCACCCAAAAAGCAAGGGTGACGTACGGGATATGATTGGGGCATTAAATGCGCACAATAACCGCAGGCGGCTGGGCGTAGCGGTTGAAATCCTGTGCCAATCGTGAGAGGCCAAGTGTCAGTTGACATGATGACGCTCGTAGGAGCAGCCCGACCTCGGAATTACACGGACTTCATAACGTCACCTCAGATCTTTGGGTGCACGGTATTAAGAGCCGGAATCAGTGCATACTAACTCGGACAACGTCCGATAGGAAAGGCAGCTCGGATCACCTGTCTTGGGCAAGACGCATCTCGGTGGCTCAGAAGCCTGCACTACCGGGCTGGGGGCAACTACTGTACAATTGTCGATGGTATAAGAAGAACAAACGGAAGACCTCATGGGGCTAGGTGAATTTTCAAATACTATCCCGGTTGCTTGAACGTTGCTAGTGCATCAACCGAGATCGAGGCAAGCGAAAACGAAGAACGAGGGAAAGACAAATAGATCTCGCCTTGGGAAAAACCTATCGCCTAAACTGGCAAATTGGTAGCAGAATGTGAATGAATCCGAATTAGTCAAGACTCGGGCAAAAGCAAATCAAGCTGGAACAACTCGGATCTGAAATCTGGGCTAAACAATAAACACACCTCGGCAGGGTCAAACGATAAATACACCCCGACAGCCTAGAGACCTGGACTATCGAGTTGGGGGGCAATTGTTACGGACCAAGTCAAGCCCATTATTGGGACGACCCAACTAGGAGTATCTTGGACGTCAGGATCTGCCTAGTATGAAGGAGGATCTTAACCCACCTATAATCAAGGAAGATATCTATCTAGAACAAGCAGTTACGGTATTAGGGCCACAAGACACACAGGGCCCATAAAAGCTTAACCTAAGGTATACTCTATAAATAAGGAGGTAACACTCTAAAGTACACAGGTTCTAACCTTGAACTATTTACATACAGTCATCATTGTGCACGCACACGCATCACCCCCTTTGGCGAAAGCCTTATTGTGTACAGTGATCCTACGTTCTTCTAGATATCTGCCTCATAGATATTCAGACTGAACCATCTCGATCCAATATCAACGCACTAGCCCACCAGGCTAGACATCTGTGTTCTATACCAGAATACAATCATTCAACCATTCATTCCCCATCCGATTACGAAGTGCAGTCTTGTTGTATTAAGGATGAATATTTAATTTAAGGGTGAGCAATCATTTAAGCATGTATTAATTTATAATAAAAAAAAGTCAAAATCCCAAATTTAAGGGGGCCAAGTACGTGGGTCCGCCCATGCTGTGGTATGATTCAAGGTGAAAAAAAAGATGCTTTACGAGTATTTTATTTCACTTCAACAAATTCTTTTCTCTAATTTTTAATAAAATTAACCTTCATTTAAGGGGGGAAAAACATGCTATTTGATATGATTTTCCCCATAATTTTATTATGTAAATAATATTACTAGTTTTTAAGGTTTGTTTTAGCGTTTGAAAAGTACTTTTAACTAAACAAAACTTATTTTATATATTTACTTCACAACCGTAAATCACCTAAAAAAAAAAAAACAACTTATTTACTAATCCAAATATATGCACTGAAAGTGGTTTCTGAGAAACTCCACTAGTTTTGACGAGGAAAAGGTTACTTCCCACGGACGTAATCGAGTCCCATTTGACTTTGCTGAGCTGTGCGCCTGAGGGCTGTGCCCTTCCTTACCCCATTGTCCCCATAAATTTAAAGAATTTAATGAAAGACGAAAACTTTCGCTGGCCAATCGGAGTCACAGACACGAAACGAAGAAGATGAGCAAAGACGATAACGTTAAAGCCGTATCCGGCGACCCCCATCATGACTATCCTCCTCCGCCGCCGCAACAGCAATACCTGCCACCTCAGTACGGCACTTTCCAAGGCGTCTCCAACTACCCATCAGCGCCTCAGCCCGCGATCAGCTTCCCTCAGTCGGTCCCACCTCCTGGCATCGGCGACCCATCAGCTCCTCAGTATTATCCTCATGGCTACCAAGCATCTCCACCGGGTATTTTTCCAAGTGCCGTTCTACCTTTCTGATTCTGACTGATTTGTTGTCTTTGTGGGTTTAATCGGTGCTTGGTGATCAATATCAATATTACTGACCTTTTAATTCAAAATTTCTTTGATTTAATGCTATAACGAATGATTTGAAATGGTTTTGGATGTATTCGATCCAGCTTGTTGCTACAAAATGATTTCAACTCAGTTAGTTGGGCTTATTTGATTTCGTTTGTTTAATTTTGCAACTGTTTATCTTTCCTCACTTTAGGTGAAAGTTGAAGCTGATTCTTCATTTCTGTAATGAATAATCTAAATATATTGATATCTTGATGTTGAAGAGTAAATGGTCTTAGACGCTGTTGTTTTAAAGTTTGCCGTGATCGATCTTTCATTAATGATTGTTCTTTGCCATCATGATCTTCAACTCTTTAATATATTTTTTGTTGGCTCAGCATTCATAATCTAATTACTAGGATTCAGTTGCTATGCAAATGGTGTATCCCTAGTCTTTTATTTTACTTCCCTTTGATAGGAGGCGTTGTGACTTAGAAGTCCCCACAGTCAAGGGGCTGCTTTGTTTGCTGGTTTTTGGATGGGTTCGTTTGAGCTGACGGAGTTCCTTGCCTGACAGAAGGCACTAATTAGTTGTTGAGTCTCATGTTTAGGAATGATCTCACATGAAGTAGAACCAGAGAAAATGTTTTTCAGACTTAATACTTGATGGCTTGAGATTTTTGGTCCATTTTGTATAAATTATTATAGATTTGGATCAAATTCCTTCATGATTTTTTGGATCATCCCATGTTATTGGTATGCCAACGGTGCCGATGGATATGATGATGCCACTCTGAATGAAATTATAACAGCTTCCAGTGCTGCTGCATTTGTTGACTAATTTTATGCAACTTAGGACAATAACGTTAGTTGGCTTGGATATGAGTATGGATGATTAATTAGTGGTAGTTGTTTATTTCCATTTAGAGTCACATATAATATGTAGTTAATTGCATTCCATGTTTGAACAAAAATTTACTGAGGCAAACTCCAAAGCTTAGTATTATCCGCCTTAAAATTCATATTTTTAAACTTTCGGACTCTGGATGCATGATTTATGTATATACTCAGTTATCCATTTTTCTTTCTGTATTTTATGAATTCTATTCGCAGTACATCATCTGACATTCTGACCATAATCAGCTGTTGATTAATACCTCCTTATATACTAAAAGTATAATCTAAATGTAAATAGCTTTTATCATCTCAATTGTCAAAATGATTGATGAAAAATTGCATTTACATAGGATCAACTAAAGAAAAAAGAAGATTTATGTAATCTCAAGGACACTTTATGATATGGCCATATGGGTGCGTGTTCATCAATCTATGTTTTTATAATCTAGCATATACTTTACTAAAACACCTTGATGAATGAAATAGACATTATATGTTGATTTTCATGAATGTGAGGTCTCTTTGCTTGCATATGGCTAAATGAAGCTTAGTTACATAGAGAATAACTATACATGGTTTGACTTTCATGTTAGTTGATTTTGATGATTTTGTTTTGTTTTGTGTAACTAATATGCTGCTTGCATTTGATAAATTTTCGTTTGTGTTAATATTTCAGGTTATGCAGTTGTTGAAGGGATGCCTGTGAGAGAGCATCGGCTTCCTTGTTGTGGTATTGGCTTTGGCTGGTTCTTGTAAGTGATAATTTACATTTCTCATTGTTAACTAGTAGGTGTATGATTCACCAAAAAAACTTGTAGGTGTATTATAATCAAATACAATTTTTTTTTAATCTATTTTTTTGGTGAGTTTTGAATGTTTTGACCACCATTTATTTTAGCCTCAGATTCTGCTAGAGCCTGATAGCCTAACTGTTTTATACTACCTTGATATGTTCTTTTGCTTTGGTTTCCTTTGCCTTTTTTTCTTTTGTGTGTGAATTCAAATCTCAATTTATGCCACTGATTAAAAGGAAAATGCTTTGATTTTCTATCTATTTTTGGGATAGTTTTCTGTGAGGTTGCAACATGCATCAAAACCACAATGGAGTTAAAATATTTTCCTTATTTTATATTAATGTGGTGGGGCTACCTTACTGAGCTCAACAGTGAAATTAGCAAATGATTGTGATAACTGATAGGTCATTGCCAGCAAAATTTTCTCATTATGTTTGGTTTTAAAGGATTGGACTTTACAGTTCATCTCGACTCTGGAAGTGGGGAGATGGAAATGGCATGAAATTTGGTCATTTTGTGAGACCCTTCCTGAACATCAACTAAAATTGGTCCCCTTAGAGGCAAGCTGCTCTAAGTTTTCAGTAGTTTGTATCTGTTGGTACCCACAATTTTTCTTTATTACTGCGCCATCTCCTCGCCCCTTCAAAGGAGAAGGGAAAGTTGGTGGAGCCATTATTTTGATCAGGATCACGATATTGACTGTTATGGTTGGCATTTTTTTATTTGTAAGTTGGAGCGATTGTTACATAATTCAGGATCTCATCCTCGTACTGTATTAACTGGAGGAAATTTTATTTGGAGTGCCTAGTAAGTTGGAGGTAGTTGAATGGCCTCGAACTGAGTTATCTGATTATACGGGCACAATACGAATTAATCTATCCTTCTAGTAGAAGTTTACCCATTTCTTATGTAGTTTCATAAACACGTCAGAACAGTTAGGTTTTTTTTGTTTTGTTTTTTCATTACATCACTGTCATCACATATTTGATTCTCTTCTCCCTCTCTTTTCATCTGTCTGGTCAACAATGCTAACCACCTTTTGTTGTTTATATTTTTGCTGATTCCAAACGTTTCTTCTCTTGTGAAGGTTTATAATAGGTTTCTTCCTTGGTGCAATCCCTTGGTATGTTGCAGTAATAATTCTACTCTGTTCCAGAATTGACCACCGAGAGAAACCCGGATATATTGCTTGTACAATTGCTGTAAGTGATTCACTTTAACTTCCATTTTTGAATTCAAGCAATTTTCAGCTTCATGTTCTGGATATATTCCAGTGGTGCCATTGCCATATTCAAATTTCATCTTGTTTCCCTAAAGGGAAGTACCAAACAATGTTGTACCACCTCTGATTCTTAATACAAGAGTTCAATGACTAATATGCGGATATCAAGGAAATTAGTCAAATTATGTATTTGTAATAAATGTTTGTTGGTTTTCCTAAAATGCCCTCTTTAATCATGTGCATGAGCAGTAAAACTACCCTTGATTTATGCAATTAATAGGAATACTTTGAGGAAATAATTAAAAATTTAGAAGACAAAGTGGTTTGAAGTCATATATTTAAAACTGTAGTAAACCTCATTGTCTAGTTCCTATATTAAAGATCGGAGGGAGTACAATTGTGTTCGACTTGATTCTTACGGATCATACCTCATGGTGCTTATGTCTAGTTTTGGGCTCAAGTCTCTTTCTCAGTTGCTGTATTCATCAAACTGTTCCATGTTTCATGAGAAATGCCTTTGTTTATCTCTGATTGGATGACTAATTAATCTTGTGAGACTGATTTTGCAGGCTGTTCTTGCTACAATTGCAATTATTATTGGTGCAACAAGGGGAGCACATGACTGGGATTGACTGGTAATTTTCAGATGAAGAATTATACAGTCTTTTTCTTGGGATTGCATCAAAGTGGGACTTGTTAAGTGGGATCTGCGCTTGAGTGTATGTGCTATGCTTAAAGCCATATATTCATTGTTGTTCATAATCTCCTTCATGTTCACAATTCACATGGTAGTATGTGGTTATTATTGTAATTATAATTTTGAAGGGAAATTGTGTGCTTGTAACAAGACATGAAGATGAATATGTTCTTTATTAACATTTGTATGAATATGTTTATTTTCCTAAAATATTATGAGTAAAACGCTTCGCAGTGATTCTTTATAATTAGATGCATTGTCGAAGAGGTAACAACAATCTGATTCGACTCGTTTCTTGCTAACTTGGAAGGCTTCTTATCTCATACTATGTCCAATTCTAAGTACTTCTTGTGGTCTTTAATATAAGACACCAACTACTAAGTTTATTTGGTTCTTTTTATAAGACACTTGCTAGTTTCCAAGGAGCATTAATTATCTTTTTCCATGTATACCCATAATTAATAAGGGTAGTGGGTGAGAGTAATAATTAATACTCCTTTCGGTCATAATTATTAGACCTAGTTGACTTTTTTAGAAAGATTAAGGAAGCTAATTAAATTACTATAGAATTTTTATTTTTATTTTTTTTCTTTAAACTAATTGGTTTGACTAATAAATTATAATTAATATAATATAAGGATATACAATATATGAAATAATTAAGTAATTTATTTAGCTTCCTTAACTTTTCTAAAAAAAGTCAACTAGGTCTTATAATTAGGACCGGAGGTAATATAATATTAGAGTTTAGTGTAATTAGTAAGGATAATATTTGAAGTTATTTAAATTGTAGGACAACTTTATTGACTTTAACTACTTTTATTGGTTTGTGAGAATTGTTAGTTGGGTTCTTATATAATAAGGACAAGAGGAAGTATATGATAAATTTGACTTTTCTGGAGAGATTAAGGAATCTAATTAAATTTTTTTAGAATTTTTTTATTTTCCTCTCCAAACTAATTAGTTTGATTAATAAACTCATATATTCCCTCTAGTCCTAATTATAAGTCAAAGTTTATAGTGCAAATTGCACTTTAAATTTGTCCTATAATTAGGATCGGAGGTAGTATTATTTAAGGACAGACAATATATGATATGATTAAATAATTTATTTAACTTTCTTAATCTCTCTAAAAAAAGTCAACTATGTTTTATATTTAGGATGGAGAGAGTATGTTCTTTTGTTTAGCTTAACATAATTTTCTCATTATCAAAATAAAATTATTTATAACTTATAAAGCGTAGTCTGCTAGAGGTTACCATATATATTTGTAGGTTAAAAAATCACACACACAAACACATATGTATTTTTTTCAAGGGTTAAAATACATCTTTTACTTTAGAAGTATTCCAAGAAGAGTTATGGCGTCCTAAAAAAATTATGCAGCAATTTAACATATGAATTTTTAAAATTGGTACCAATATAATGTTTTTTTAAGTTGCCAATGTTAAAATTAACCATTAGTCGATTAGTATGAGTTAGGAGACTCTTCTTGCGTATAATTAGCAAGAACAAAAAAGGGTCACCGGCTTGCGGATCAATTTTTCAATTGTAGTTGAATATTCCTGATCAAATTAATATATTTTCATTTTATAATAACCTTTAAAAAATTAATCTCAATGAATTATAAAGTATAAGTACAAACATTATTAAAAAATCAAAAAAATATAACGGTAAAATTAAATGAAAGAGGCATAAAATAATTGAGAGGAAATATGTTATTTATAATTTATTTTTAAAAATATAAATTATATTCAAGAATTCATGGGAAGTTTCCATTAATGAAATACTAAATAGAGTCGATCTAAAAAACCGTAATTAATACGACGATTGCAAATATACATTGCATTAAGTATTAACCCACCAAAATTTAGGTTAAAAAAAAGGAAAAATTACATATAAATACCATTTGAGTTTACAAAACCCCAGATGCCCATTAAATTTATAAAAAAACTGAGAAGTGACATGGAGCAATGAAGGATATACAAATTGGGGGAAAAAGACCACACTATTCTTAAGTAACTTAGCTTATGAAGATAGGGAGGAGGAACTTCATTCTCATTCAAATTTCATTCGCCCATTCGCCTGCCAAAGCACACGTTCTTCATCTTGACCCACTGTCGTCGCCCCATTGGTGTCGCTGTCATTGCCATCTCCATGGACGTCGTTTTCATCGCTGCGTCAGGTATCTTCCTCATCCCATTAGTTATGAGCCCTCAACTTGTTCTTTATCTCTGTTTTTCTATAGTTCTTCTAAGTTCGAATATTAATGGTAATTGTAATTACAAGTTTAATAATTACTACTTCCTCCAATATTAATATTAATGGTTTTCACAAATTCTTCAATGGTAATTATAAATTCTTCAATGGTAATTATAAGTTCAATAATGACATTTACCAAATACCATAACAGTTAATGACAACAAGTATAATAAATATGTTGACATGCCTTTTCAACATTGTCTTCCCACATTCACGTCATGCCTACACCTGATCAAGCCCACCAGACATTTCCATTTACAGTACTAAAGAACCCCAATATTCACAAATTCTGTAATGATAATTACAAATTCTTCAATGACGTTTACTAAACACCATAACAGTTAATGACAGCAAGTATAATAAATATGCTGATATGTCTTTTCAACATTGTCTTCCCACATTCACGTCATGCCTACACCTGATCAAGCCCACCAAACATTTCCATTTACAGTACCAAAGAACCCCAATATTCACAAATTCTGTAATTGTAATTACAAATTCTTCAATGTCGTTTACCAAACGCCATAACAGTTAATGACTGCAAGTATAATAAATATGCTGACATGCATTTTCAACATTGTCTTCCCACATTCATGTCAGGCCTACACCTGATCCCATCAAACATTTTCATTTACAGTACTAAAGAACCCCAATATTCATCCACATCATGCTAACTCAATATCCTCTTCATTATAATCCCTCTCCCAACTAACAGTAACAAATAAAGCAATAACAAACCCACAACGTCAATGCCGTCGGACTTACGTAAACTAACAATGATTATTGGAGAAACCATTTTAGGTTCCCCTTCATTCAACGTCAATGGATGAATGAAAGACACTTACTTTTAATATTTCTTTGGCTTCCCTTTTTTTGCCTATGATGCATGAAAAGATCACCTTTCACCTCCTCCTCCACCTAGTGCGTTTTTTTTTTTTTGGTTGGAAGCTTTGCTTTGTATTTATAGTGCCTTTCTGTCAGACTGAAGAAGAGAGGGAGATATATAATGTTTTATAACTTAAGAGTAGTGTGATCTTTTTCCCCCAATTTGCATATACCTCATAGTCCATTGTCACTTCTTAGTCTTTTAATAAATTCAGTGGGCATATGCGGTTTTACAAATTTAAATGGTATTCATATGTAATTTTCCAAAAACAAAAAAGCCACCAAAATTGGTTTCCCGGGAAAATTTCATGTCGCAGGAAAATGCTTTTATCTCGTTGTGTCTGAACTCTGAAGGATACCCAACCGTCGATTTTCCGTCTTGCGCTCGACTCTCGTCTCGCTTTCACGGTGAGAGTCTCACCTTTCGCCGCATCTCGCAATCGCATCTCGCCTCTCAGTTCTCAGCCTCATCATCGCCTCTCAATTTCTGGATCTGACTCACAACTTACCACTCCCAGGTGCCAATTTTTTTATCCCTCTCTCTCCCTCTGTTCGCTCTATTTCTGGATTTTATGCTTTATGTCTACTGCTGGGGCTTGCAACTCTGGTTCTTCTTAGATTCGAGATCTTTATTGTGTTCGGAGCTGTAATTATTGATAAAAATCACAGCTCGTAGATTACAAAGCTCATATGAGCTTCTGGTATAAATTCAACAAGTCTTAGAAATTTTTCTGAAAGCCGTGTTGCTCAGTTGCGATGGTAAGATTAGTTAGAGTATACTGAATCAAGTGTTCTTGATGTCATTAAAGATCAAATAAGACTAACGAAAAAATCGAAACAAATAAGCCAATTGAAAAATCTCGATTTGAATTTGTTCCCCGCGTCATCTGCTCATGCGTTATTGTTAATCCTGTGCTGGGCGCCGTCGCACTGTTTCCGTTTAAATTTTGCATTTTAATTTGGCTTTGAATATGGTCAGGTAATGGTTTGAATATTTGACGCTTTTGAATAAAGATTGAGTTTACCTTTATTTAAAAAAAAAAAAATTATTACTAATTTTTGCTTCAATGGTGTGCAATAGGCTACTGTACTTCTGTATTCTTCATTTTGATTGCTAGCGGCTTATATGCTTTGGATTGTTTTGTTGTGCAATGTTGGATGTGTTGTGTATTGACATTCTGTTTATTTTCTTTTCACAAGTTTTCCAGAATTTCCAACTTCTTTTGTTGCTTTTGTTTAAGAAAATCCTGTGCAAGAAGAACAATGAATAATTTTGGTGCTGATCTTGGTCTAAAGACTGCCCAGCTTGCTGGTGGTGGTGGTCTCTCTTGCCAGACTTGATGTTTACCTTACTCATCTAAGAATTTTCATCATTTTTGAGAATTTTTTGAATGTTCTAAGATTTCATTTTAACACAGTGCTTCTAAGACGCATGACTTTGTATTTTGCTGATTCAATAGCATCATTCTATTGATAAGTATAATGTTTTAAACATGGGCAGTTTCATAAAGTGATGATAAAGTAAGTACTTCTGATGTATTGACATGTCCAAAACTTTCTCCTGGCGCAACATACTGTAGTTGTGCCGAGCATGTGAATCTCGTGGTGCAACATACTGTAGTTGTGCTGAGTGTGTAATGTCTCTGCATTTGATCAGATAAACGTCTTGTAACTGATTTATACTGCTCATTTCGTTGCTATTGTATACGTGCAAGTAAAATTTCAGCTTCTGCTTCATGCTAATTTAGCTTCTAAACTTGGGCAAGTTAAGGTGTTTAGGCTAGGACAACTTGTCAATTGGCACTTGACTTTTGTAAACTTTTGAGTTGATACATCAAGTTTACCAGATCATAAAACCGATGTAATTTGACTTCTTTTATTTCTGAATCTCCCATCACTGAGTTGCTAAGGCTTGGTTTGGATGGGAATAAAAATAGGGGAGAAAAAATACTATGAGGGAAGACTTCCAAAACTAGTAAAATTAGTTTTGGGAGTTTTTGTTCCTAGCAATTGTTGATAGATATTCATTAATTTTGTGCTTTGCCAAAGAACAAAAGATCTGAATATTTGTGGGAGAAAATGGATGTATTTATTATGCTTCTTTTTTCCCCCCTAATCTTATTGTAGCCTAATACTATACACATTTAAGTTTACCCTCAATTTGTGCTTGCATCCAGTTTCGAGAACTTTGTTCACTTAGACTGAATTTTAACCTACATTATAGTTACCCTCTCTTTCCCCTTTTTGATTTATTTTACTATTATAACGTGGATTGAACACTTGTACAACAATGAACTCATGATTTGCCCAAGAACTTTACTCTGAAACTTTGCAAAATTCAGAATTGGAACTAACATCTGTTTTCTTTCTTTCTTGGTTTTTTTACGGTGGACTCCACTGCAGATGGAAAATAGATTTGCTGAAGAACTTTACTCGGAAAGTTTGTCTTTTTCAAAATTGGAACTGACACCTGGTGATAAGAGTCAACGAAATAATTCAAATGGTAAGAATATCTCATGTTGAGTATACATGGAGCTTTTGTTACTATATGCTTTAAATAGATTTTTTTAATCTATCTGATGATTACAACGTGATTTAGAAGATATCTGAAAGATATTGTCTGCTAATGAAGAAAGCGTTGATCAAATATTGTTATCCCTTAACATATTTAAAGGATAAAATATGATCTTCAATATAAGGGCATTCTTTCTAACTAGACAATCAGAGAGTCCCATAAAAGGCTCATGGCTACAAATTTTTGTTACTTTTTTTATTATCTAATCATATAAAGTGAATTAGGAGAGTCTGATTCAAAGTACCAGAACACACCCAATATTCTCCAAGAATTAATATAGCTTATTTCCTAGGTAACTCTACTGGATAGTGAAGAAGAAATAAATGGGCAAAGTTTCTGATTCATATCCCCACATTCACACATGTAGGGGAAAGAGCAATATGATACCTTCAAACCTATAACATGTAATTTTTGTTTTTCTTATTGAGTATCAAGTACTCAACCTTTGAAGGAGACTTCAATTTTCATTATGGCTTATTAAGAACAAAGCTTTCTGCTGTAGGTGCATGTGTAAGGAACTGAAAGAATTGTTAAAAGAAAATGTATCATAATGGTCAAGATTCCAAAATCTTGTATCATGAATAAAGAAATAACAGAATCGATTAAAGATGTGAGAAATTCCATGTCACGAAGGTACTTCCATTTGGGCCCAACAATACTAAATTTTGCACATAATTTAGTATTTCCATTTGAATATTTACTCATTTATAGTTTAGTTGAGCCACAGCTTTATGATGCATTGGCAGTTTTCTACCAAGCTTGTATTTTGAGACACATAATTGTATTCTATGCCTTCAGATGGTGATGGCTATGATTTGAGCCATGAAGATGGGTCTCTGTTGGATGGCTTTGATGAGTTAGAGAAATCATCGGTGGACAGGGAATGGCAGAGGCGGCATGACCAATTCCATACTGTAAGTTAATAATAATTTACAGTCCTTTTTATTTTAGAATGTTTCTCTCGATAACATAATTTACTGTTGATGTTTATTTTATGTGCTGTGATGTAGTTTGGATATCGCGATGGTCTCTTTGCTGGGAAGGAAGCTTCTTCACAGGAGGGGTTTAATATCGGTTTTAAAGAATCAGTCCATGCAGGTTATAGATGGGGACTCGTGAGAGGTGTTACAAGGTACTACCTCTGGTCCCTAATTAAGGGCTCGTTGGGGGCTTAGATTTTGGTATCAAATATAAGGCCCCAATCCACTTTGTTCCCTATATTTATCTCCCCCTAAAATATTCCTATTAATTGCATGTGTTTAGGGAGTTTGTTAGGGTTAGTTCTGATACAAATGATTTAAGATGGTATTTTAAGGAAACCAATACACATTTGTGATGAATAACTAATTTACCTAATTTCTTTAATCTACCTAAATTAGTTAAGTAGATTTTATATTAATGACCGGATAGTAATATGAAAGCGAGTACTTTAAGGCCTTGTTTGGTATGAGGGGAAGGAAGGGAAAGTGGGTGGAGAGAAAAGAAATTTGAGTTGGATTTTTAAAAAAAATGAGAGAAGTGGGGTATAAAGTTTTTAATTTAGTTTTCTTATTCTCTTATCTTACATATTCTCTATATTAAATTTTTTGTAACCCCATTTCTTCAATTTTCTTAAATCCAACTAATAAAAATTTTCCATTTCCTCCCCTCCCCTCCAAATCCCTCATACCAAACAGACCCTAAAGGAGATATGCAGTAACTTTAGATTTATTTTTTTTTTTAATTAGTTTACTTGATCTCTCATATTTCCTCGTTGTTCTTGTCTGCTTGCTATTTGCATCTTGGGGAAGTGCGTTTGCTTATCTTCCAGAAGAATTGAAAGAGAAATTAGTGGAGGCACATAAGAAAACTGAATTACAAGGATTGTATGAATCTGTGCGTTTGATGTCAACAAATGATGCTCTTAAATCCTTCTATGAAGATTTTCAGGCCAAAGAAACTTCAGAGCCAAGTGAACATATAGAAGTTACTCAGAACAAAGCTGATTTGCAGGAGCATAAATCAGATAGCTCTCATCTTGGGAGTTACCTTGGACAACTCAGATCTCTGATTGGTGAAAACTCTGCAATTGAAATGCATTTACCTGATCCCGAATAGGTGGTTCTAGATGAACAACTGTCTAGACTAGAATGTTAATGGGTGCTAGTAAGATTTTTTATTTATTTTTTGAGTAAATACCCTTTCTGGTCCCTGACAAAAAACACGGACCCCATTTTGGTCCTTGACAAAAAAATCGACCCTTATTCGTCCTTTTTATGGGACTAAAAATGACATTTTGGAAATTTGTGAGGGATCAAAATGTCCACCAATCGACCCTTATTCGTCCTTTTTATGGACTAAAAAGGACATTTTTGTTTGTCAGGGACCAAAATGGGGTCCGTGTTTTTTATCAGAGACCAAATATGATATTTACTCTTTTTTTTTTTTTTACTTCTTCTCATGTATCAATTTTAGGCTGTAAATGCTTGAATTTAGTCTCCAGTAGTATCAGATGCCAAAGTTACATAAAAAGAGAAAAAAATGTATTTTAAATTTCTACTTTTTCTTGTTATTCTTTTTGGACTGAGGACATTTCTACTTGAGAGGAATTTATTGTAGGAAAAATTTACATGCAGGTCTTCATAATTTTATCAAACAGTATATGGTTTTCCTTATTTTTTATTTATTTTTTTATAGTTTTTTCAATAGTAAGTATCGGTTTTTTATATTTTATAATTTGTTAATTTGTAAGAAAAACAGTATTAGTAATTGATATACTTGGACTTTTTCAGTTACATGGATCTAAATAAAAACAAAATCAACTAGATTATCTATTGTGTATAGATGCAAGGAGATGATTATTAGTACTACCTCCGGTCCTAATTATAGGAACACTTGCACTACAAAAGTATTCCTATAAGTGTTTCTATAATTAGGACGGGAGGGAGTATAGATTTTTGCCTATTTTATTTCGTATTTTGTGGCAATTTAAATGCAACTTATTAGCATTTAAATGAGTCTTAATTTACAAGTTATTAGCATGTTGCGAAAAAAAAAATTTATAAGTACTGGGAATTATGTGATAATTATCCATAAGGGCTTGGATAACGGTGGGAAGCAGATACTCTATACTCTGCTCATCCCTCCTCATATTTAATTTTGACCGTCAAAATCTTGATCCAGGGGCCCAAAACAATTTTTAAAAAAAGCGTATGTGTTAAAAATTACCGCATGCGGTTTTTAAAAAAATGTTTCTGGATTCTTGGATCAAGATTTCGATGGCTAGGATTTGTAGATGATGAGGGATGGGCAGAGAGCTGATATGGAGAGAAACCGAACGTGATAATGGTGTGGTGATGAAGACCTATAATTATTCATGATTAAACTACAGAGCTCTCACTCTTGATGATGCAACATAGATTAGATCCTTTGAGAAATCGGAATGGGATTATGGTAAATCGGATTAGAATTGATACCAAAAGAACTGCAGTTTAGCACAGAAGTAAACTGAGGAAGTTCGTCAGTTCAAAAACAAACAAAAAAACCTGAGGAAGTTCTTAATTCTCAATTCTTGAATAAGATTGATGCGATTAATATCATACAATTAATGGTAGTTTATCGCAACACTGACCAAATATGATGATTGCTCTGGTCCTCTATAGGACAAAAAACGAAGAAAAGAATAATGTACAGATTTCTTTCTTGAAACCCGAAAACAGTTTAACTGTGCTTTAGAAAACTGAAGGGTTGACACAATTGTAAGTATTGTACGAGCTTGAATTTTTTTCCAGCAAATATATCCATCTATTTTTGTGAATGCAGGTGAAGTTATCACTTTCTGGACTTATTCCAGAAGAAATTGGTTGAGCTCAATGAGAGGAATTTTCTTGTCCTTAGCAACCAACATAAAGAGTTTATCAGAAGCTTTCTGATGTTGCAGAGGCACCGTAAAGCTTACATCTTCCTTTGAGCTTTAACAGACTAGTAAATTTCTCCATTTTGGATGCTTTGGTTATGAGAGGCTTCACAAAATCTGCCTTGGTACTTAGGAAAATAGTAATAACAGAGAAAGGAATTGAATAATGGCTCAGTATGAATAACACTGGCCTGCTCTTGTATTTATAATACTCAATACACAATTCTAGAAGAATATTACAGATTACAATCCTAACAGAACGTATGAATGATAGACATGTGTACACTAGAGAATCTTATAGTTATACACAGATTAGCAAATAATTACAGAATCGATTATACTCTAACATCCCCCCTCAAACGAGAGGGAGTAACTAGTAACCCGAGTTTGTCTTTAAAATACTCAAACTGTGGCTAAGACAAAGGTTTGGTCAAACAATCTGCAACCTGATGAGAAGATGGTATGTATCTTATATCAATTAAACCAGATGAAACCAGATCTCTAATAAAATGAACATATACTTCAATGTGTTTACTCCTAGCGTGTTGAACAGGGTTTGTTGCAAGAAATTTGGCGCTTAAGTTATCACACCAAATCACTAATGGATCTTTGAGGAACAAGCCTATTCCAAACAGTAGTGACTTTAGCCACTTAATTTCAGCTGACCCATCTGAAAGTGCTTTGCATTCAAACTCAGTACTAGACCGTGAGACAACTTTCTGCTTCCTAGAGGACCAAGAGACAAGATTGTTGCCCAGAAATACACATAACCCTGCCATAGAACGTATATCATCCAGATCACATGCCCAGTCTGCATCTGTATAAGTAATAAGCTGAGGCTGACTAAACGGTGTAATATGCAGCCCTAAGTTATGAGTGCCCTTCAGATACCGAAAAATCCTTTTCACAGCTTGAAAATGAATCATTGTAGGTTGAGACAGAAACTGACTTAGTTTATTGATTGCAAAAGAGATGTCAGGGCGTGTAGTGGTCAGATACTGTAAAGAGCCTATAGCTTGTCTATATTCAGTGGGATTTTTTAATAACTCTCCATCCTTAGACGAAACAATCCTGCCAGAAACCATTGGTGTAGGCACTGGCGCACAGTCTAACATACTAAAATTTTGCAGTAAATCTACAATATACTTAGTCTGATTGAGATACATCCCTTTAGCATCTCTATACACCTCTATTCCTAGAAAATAGTATAGAGGACCCAAGTCCTTTAGAGAGAAGATTTGATTCAAGCGTGAGACAAAACGATTCACATAAGCATTATCATTACCAGTCACCAAGATATCATCCACATAAATGAGAATGAAAATTGTTAAAGTACGAGTTTGGAGCATAAATAGGAAGATATCACTCCTCAGATTTTTGAAACCCCAGTTAGCCAGTGTTATTCTCAGATGATCGAACCAGGCTCTAGGAGCCTGGCGTAAACCATAAATGGCCTTAGTTAACTTACAGATGTGATTGGGTTTCCTTAGATCAATGAAGCCCTCTGGTTGTGGCATATGGACTTCTTCCCCCAAGATTCCGTTTAAGAACGCATTATTCACGTCCAATTGGCGAACATCCCACTTGAACGTAACTGCTATAGACAAAATTACTCGGATAGTTGTAGACTTCACCACCGGACTGAACGTCTCTCTGAAGTTGATGCCTGGAGTCTGTTGGAAACCTTTAGCGACGAGCCTTGCTTTGTGGTTAAGAAGAGTTCCGTCAGCTTTGTACTTCGTTTTGAAGATCCACTTGTTGCTGATTAGCTTTTGATTCGTGAATGGAACCAAAGTCCAGGTACGGTTTCGCCACAGTGCTTTCACCTCCTCTGCCATGGCGTTGCGCCACTCCGGTGAGGCAAGAGCCTCTTGAGCATTAGTTGGATCAGAACTGGGTTTCATGGAGAAGGACCCTTGTGCTAACCCTATAAATGGGTATTTGGGCTTTGAAATGCCAGCCTTGGCCCGTGTCAACATTACATGTTGATTAGCAGGCCCAGTAGATGAAATAGCTTCAGGTGAATTTAATTTCGTAGCTGATGATGGACTGGAGTCACTGACCAATAATGGAGTGGATTTTGAAGAGGGGCTGGTATAGCATTGGTGTCCAGAGAGTTGGGCTCCGTCGATGGCTCCGGGGAAGGCTCATCGCTTACTTGGCTTGGACGTTCAACACCTTCATTGCGAATAGTGAGCTCCTCACGAGACTGATCTAGTGGCATCTGTATAATAAAAGGAATTGAACGAGGTTGCTCCGGAGAACTTGAGCTGATCGACGGTGGCTCAAAACCTGTTTTAAATGGAAAAACACTTGGATCAAAAATTACATGCCTGGAAATATAAATTCGACCTGATTTACTCAAGCATTTGTGACCCTTTGGATGTGTTGCTGCTCCCAGATATACACACGGTTGATTGTGAAATTGGAATCTATGAGAGTTATAAGGTCGGAGACATGGATAACAGACGCAACCAAAAGCCTTGAGTTCAGAGTAAATTGGTTCTATTTTCTTCAATCAGAACAGAGGTTTTTCACTATTTAAGACTGGAGTAGGCAGACTATTGATCAATAGCACAACCTGTTGAAAAGCATCCACCCAAAATCTCAAGGGCACTTGTGCATGAGCTAACAGAGTGAGGCCCATCTCAACAACATGCCTGTGTTTTCTTTCGGCCCTGCCGTTTTGAGCTGAAGTGTAGGGGCAGGTGAATCTCATGTTTATGCCAGCATCCTGAGCAAGTGACACAATGGGCTTGTATTCACTGCCATTATCACATTGCATATTCTTAATTTTCAGATCAAATTGGTTTTCCATAAGAGCTTTAAAAGTTTTGAACGCGTGTATAGCTTCTCCTTTGTGTTTTAAGGGAAACAACCAAGTGTAACGGCTGAAGTCATCGACAAAGAGGACATAAAATCTATGACCACCAGTGGACATTACGGGTGCAGGGCCCCATATATCAGTGTGAATTAGCTCAAGTGGCGATGATGCTTGGGAAACAGAGTTAGAGAACGACAAACATTTGGATTTACCCAGTTGACATGCTTCACATATAAATTGGTCACTAAGAACAGTACTGGAAAATTTCTTATTACATTTATGAAGTATTTGCTTTAGGATTCTAGTGATAGGATGACCTAGAGCATGATGCCAGTGTAGAAGATCTTTGTGACAATCATCATTAGCTGCCATACACGCTTGTGGAGCTCCATTAATTCTTCTTTCCTTCATTGGGTACATTCCTCCCTTTGGAAGTCCCTTGAGTAGTGTTCTTCCTGTCTTCATATCCTTCACATCACAGCAAGAGTCAGTGAACTTAATATAAACATGATTATCGTGAATCAAGCGATTAACACTCATCAGGTTCTTTGTTGCTGTAGGTACACACAAGACATCCTTAAGTAGTGAATTGGACAGATTACAGGGAATAGTGACAGATCCCATACCAGTGACCTGAGTACGTTGTCCAGTGCAAGTAACAATATAAGACTTACCTCCAGAGGACATATCCTCTAGCTGCTCAGAGTTTGGAGTAATGTGATAATTTTCTCCACTATCCATGTACCACGATGGATCTGAAAAGGTAGACGAGTTAGCATAAAATGCTTGTGGATTTTGTGGAGCAGTGAAGTGATTGTAACCAGGGGAGTCATTGCGATAGTAACAGGTTGCTATGGTGTGGCCGGGGCGTTGACATTTGACACAGAATGGTCGACCGCCACTGCCGCCGCCGCGACGACCCCCACGAAAGCGACCGCTGCCACCTCTCCCCCTGGGATTGTAGGAGCTACCACGTCCACCACGACTGTTCCCCGAGTCTGGACTGGATTCTTGATGTTGAGCAGTATTTATCGTGGGTTGGACACTGAGGTTGGCAAAATGGTTCAGCTGGGTTAAACGGCTCTCAAACGTCAGCAGAGTAGCCTGAGCTTCGACCCAGGTTAGGTCGGGCTTGTCGATGAGTTTCACTACAATTGCGTTATACTCTGTATCCAACCCGTTGAGTGTATGGAGGATGAGGTCGTCCATAGCGAGTGGTGAACCAGCTAGAGCGAGTTTTTCGGACAGAGTCTTCATCTTGGTTAAATATTCCTCCATTTTCAAGGAGTTTTTCCTTGTATTGTGCAGTTCGTGCTTGACAACCATGACCCGATGTAACATCCCATTTTCAAAAGCAGTATATATATATTTTTTTCATCCAAACATCATTTTAAATAATCAGAGTAGAGCATCAGAGCGATTGAGTAACTGATATGTATGTATAAAATGCCGTAAGTCTGGCTGGATACAACAGCGGTACAAGAACCGTGTGGTTCAAATGTATAATACAACAGAAAGAAATCTTCAACTGGATCTTCTACGTGGTCTGCTTGCTTCTTTCCTCGACCCTCGGTTTTCCAGACCCTGAAGCTATAGCTGAGATCCAATTTACCACATTGGATCTCAGGTAACGGTTAACCTCATGCTTATAAACAACATATGCGTAACAAATATTTCTAGAATTTCAGCAACGATCCTATAGGAAAACAATACAAAGATTATCATAACAATAACTCGCGGAAAACGTACTTTTTACTAAAAACGTGAAACAATGCACGTCGGGCAACAGAACGGCAGCAGCAGACTGAGTTTCGATATCCTATAAGAGTAATATCACTTTCATTAGTGATTTGGCATTATAATCGGCATTTTAGGTAAAAATTACCATTTTGCCCCTATACCCCTAATCGGCGGAATTTCGCCAGCACTTCGTTACTTTGGCTCCAACTTTCCAAAATTTTGCCAGAACTCCGACCCCACCATGATTTTCGAATTTAATACTTAAAATAAAACTAAAGATCTATCTAGCATTACTACTAAAACTACTGAAAGAATTAAAGACTAAAGACCCGAAAAATTACCCAGAGCTTCGCTGCAGAATTCCCCGGACTCCTTCCTCCTCCAGAGCACCTCTCTCTAACTTCTCTCTAGGATAGCTCAACTAGAGAAAATGGTTTTGGTGTGAAGAATGCAAAGGGAGGAGCATGCTATTTATAGAGTTTTTGTGAGGGCATTTTGGTCTTTTTCCAATCTTCCAACTTTCAATTTTGGCCACATAACACATCTTTTTTGCTCAAATCACTTCTCCACCACAAAAACTCCTCCAAAACGTGCTCCCCTCCCCAAGGTCATTATTGCATTGTCACCAACTTTTGCTTTATGGTTTTGCACTGATAAAGTTCCCGATCGGTGTCCGAATCGCGTAATCTCGGAAAAATATCAAAATTCTGGATTTACAACTTTGAAGACATATTCTCACTTACTAGAAATGTCCAAGTTAACCTAAATTTCGATTCCATATAGGGCTTCAACTGTCACCAAGTTCCTCGAAAACGTGTCCGAAAGAGTCCTGGTTTAACGCATTTCGGAATCATCAACTTCTTCAAAAAATTCACCGATTCCAAATATGTCCAGATAATTTCAAACTCATTCCTAGATATTGAGTTAGAATTTATTTTCTTCGATCCAAAATGTGCCTATCTCGCATCTTTCCTATTTCGTCTTATTAGGAAAATGCTCTACCTACTTCTAATCAACTTCCGGAAAAGTCTAACTGAAGATAAAAATCCACCGATCTATATTTTACCTCGACTTCGAAAACCTATTCCCGGTACTCTAGATAGGATCCGTTTCCTATTTATTATGTTACTATTCACTATATAATAAAATATTCATATGTCTTAATCAAAAATCTCAACAAAACCTTATCCCTTATCCTTTGAGATTTTTGGTCCTTTTATTATTATTTTTAATAAATTTTCGTTTTAATTAATTAATTAATTAATTAATAATATATAAAATAATTATTTAATAATTATTTAATATAATTTTTTTTACAAAATTTTCCTATTGGTCCATTCTTGTATTTAGGCTTAAAATTACTTAATCTCATCAATTTCTCTTGAAAATTTCCAATTAACTAACAAATATATTTATGCTAATTCTTAGCCATTTACCACCAATTTTGGAGCTTTACATAATTATCCTTGAATTTCCTTTAGAAAATAAGATAATATAACATACTTTTTGAGACCATATATTCACCTTTTTAAAAATAGCTATTTAATTTATCAGGGTATTACACCCGAGCCTTAGTTGCAGCACATGTGAGATCTTCTGCGCCATTCCAGAGATCTTCGACAGTCTTGCAGTGGAGCAGCTGAGCAGCAATGTCTTGAGTCATCGCATTGCGCAACCAGCCAACAAGTAAACGATCCACTGAGAACCATTCAAGGTACTTTGGATTTTCCTTGTATCAAGAGTCACCGGCGACGACTTTCGCTGGAGTACGAGAAGCTCCATTAACATGACCGTTGAGATGGTTGCCTTCGATGAGCGGCAGGACTATCGACTCCCACACCAGAAAGTTGGAGCGGTCCAACTTGATCGCCGTAGTTTGACTGGATGAGCTGAAAAGGGTGTAGGAGCGTCCATGGGTGGAAGCGCTGGAATCGATGGAGCTAGCGGTAGACATAATGGCTTCTGATACCAACTTAGGAAAATAGTAATAACAGAGAAAGGAATTGAATAATGGCTCAGTATGAATAACACTGGCCTGCTCTTGTATTTATAATACTCAATACACAATTCCAGAAGAATATTACAGATTACAATCCTAACAAAACTATGAATGATAGACACGTGTACACTAGAGAATCTTACAGTTATACACAGATTAGCAAATAATTACAGAATCGATTATACTCTAACAAACCTGAAACTCCTACTATGCACACAAACTTTAACACGATGGTACAACCGGACTGAACCAGTTGGTAAATCAGTCAGGTCCGGGAAGTAATTTTTTATTATTGTTTTTTTTTTTATAATTTCATATTAATAACTATGAAATCTTATTTTTCTCACTGATTTGGTCTCAAATTAGCTTCGGTCTGATCCATTGACCCTTGACTCAGTACCCCAACTGGTTTAGTAACCGGTCTAGTTTTAGTAACATTGCATAGCATCAGCTCTTGCAGATCAGCATAAGAATCAGGGTTGAAGTTTGGACCTTTTTAAACCTGTGGATTGATGTATATAATGTAAATAATGTAACTCATGGTGCAAATATTAAATCCTTGTAATATACTATGTTGTCTTAATTTTCTTACTTGGCATGCAACCATAGATAATTTTTCCTTAAACCTAGTTGTCTGATTAATAATGAATAAACTAGAAAGTCACTTACCCGCGTAGTAATTTTCAGAGTTTCCAATATAATTGAACACAAAGTCTCAATACCAAAGAAAGTGTCTGAGTAGCTCTTTTATTTTTCAATTCCAAAGCAATTGTCAAGCATGACAGTATACAATCTCCAAAATGGTCCCCTGTGATTTTCTAAAGGAATAACAAAAATAATTTAAGAAGTCAGTAGTAAATCATTTATAATTTAAATAAATCATAGGAGCCAATAGATCACCATCTATTTCGTAAAAGACAAGGCCTACTACCTCTTATTAGCTGATCGAAGTCTTCCTTATCTAGAGGGTATCATTGAGGATGTCTAAGTGCGTTTGAATTAGCTTTTGGAGAATAGTTTCTAAAGAAAAAGTGACAAAAACTGATTTCAGAGAATATATTTTGGAGAATAGCTTATAAAAAGGTAAAAAAATAGTTTCTGGCAAACCCATGGTTTTGAACCCTTAAACCATAGCTTTCAATGAAAACCATTGTTCCACAAGAGTGTTTGTGTAGCTTATCTTAAACCATAGTTTTCAGTCAAAACTATGGTTCTATAGAAAAGAAAGTGTTTGTTAACTTCATTTTTGAAACCATGGTTTTAGCCAAAACCGTGGTTTCAAAAGGAAACCAAACACAAAAGGATAAGTTCATTTTTCCGGCTAACTTTATTGAAATTGTTTGTGATGTGGACTGGAGTATTTCTATAATTTTTGGACGACCATACCTTCAGGACCTTAGATTGAATATTTCTTATATAATAGTGGTTTGGACTGGAATATTTCTTATCCGTTTATTCGCAGCTAAATTTCTTCTGTTCCTCACTTGTATTAAAAGATAAGTACTCACTGAACACACAGATAGTTTTTGGAGGATATAACTCAAACATACATTTGGTGACATTTGATTAAAATAAACACAGTGTCTGATTAATAATGAATAATTAGTAGTATTAAATATATATATTAGATTAGATGTCAGTTGGGTTATTGACAAAGCTCTCGTCTTACGTACTGAGAAGAATAGCGAATCTCATTGGAGGCTTATAATATTACCAAGTGTTTAAAAGTGAATATAAATCTCTCAACTATGCAAAAGCTTTATCAAATTCAGGGGCTATTTTGGAAAGTAGAAGAAATTAAGTACGAATAGCATTGCTGAGTCTAGGAAGTTCATAGTTAAGAATTTCCCAACGAAATAGTATAATTACTAAATTAACTTGAAATATCTAATGGTGATAAAAACACATATCTTATCAATTTTAATTATAAGTGGATCACTTAGTTTAATTATAAGTGTTTTCGTTCTACTCTTTCATAGAATATCAAATCCTCATTATTCTCTCATATATAGAACCACATTTCTTTTTTCGATATAAAAATTTTAGAAAAAGGGTTGGGCTCACCCACGATCCAAGGACAGGACAAAGTCTCACTTCTTCCTAAGTGATACCAATGTTGGGCAGAACAAGTCGTTTATTACCCTCAAGCGTTTACCTGGGCACCCAGGAGCTAAGATGCCTCCTCCAGCGTCTTGATCAACTTCAGGTTTCAAACCCCCTCCCTTTGGTGAGAGTGTTTGACCCCTTTGTCAGTTGAACCCAAAGGACGAGGGGTTCTCATAGGACTACATCACTACAGCTTTTGGTAACAATAAAGTAATTTGCTTAAATGATTAGTCGTCATATGAAAGGAACTAGGAAATATAATTAATCTTGGAGGATATTATGGTGTTTCTCTCTTCATTTACTATATTTGATGTAGCCATAGTGAATCATTCTTCATATATATGTATTTACTAATATATTTTCTTTGTCACCTTTGATACTGCCTTTATTATGTACTTCAACTTTTGTTATTAATCTCGTTTAGCATTTTTATTAAAAAAACGAATTAAGAAATAAATTATAATTTTAGGGTGTTTTAATTTGGGATAATTACAATGAGGTCACAAAAAGAGATTTAATTACAAAGAAATCTCAATGACGAGCTAAGTGAATAGCAAAAACATGTTGTCATTTCCATGCGCTGAAACCTGTTATTGTATATATGATTTTTAGTTATTATCTATTTGGATGATTAAATCATTTCCTCAAGACCTTATAGTAATTACATCTCAATTTCTTTAATTTCTAGACTTTCTCTATTTCTCGCTCTAACTGGAGACTATACCAATCTGAGGTGTGAAAGAGGGAAGCATATCTTCCCATTTCTTTTTCCCTTTTCATCATCTCATTACCATTCTTACGTCAGAAAATAAATACATTAGATTTAATATTTTATAAAATTATTATTATAATAATCTATAATTCATATTTCAAAATTTTAAATTTATTTGTGTTAATAATTTTATAAAATATTAAATATGAACGATTCATTTTTTTTTACGCTAAAGTATACTTTTAGTCTTTAAATTTTATATTAGGTATACTTTTGATCAATTAACTTTATAAAGTATATTTTTTGTCCCATATTTTTAACACCGTTAATGTTACTAACAAAAAATGTTGACGACTTGACTAGCAAACTCAAGTGATGAGCTGACAAAATAGATCTAAGATACGTTTTAATTTCTTAATATAATATATTTAGATTATTAAACTAATGTACTTATATTATTAAACTAAATTTTTTTAATACAATCAAGGTTTTGATATTTAAGGCTTCGGTAGGGTTTTAGATATTTTTCAATTTACACATATATTAAATTTTAAGATTAATAACATTTAGTTACAAAGTTATCACTTAAGTTTGTTGCGTCAGCGTTTTCTAATAGCAACATTAACCATGTTAGAATTATAGGACAAAAAGTATATTTTATAAAGTTAAAGAACCAAAAGTATACCTTATATAAGTCTCAAGGATTAAAAGCATATTTTAGCCTTTTTTTTTTTTTTTTTGAGTGTGTGTATGAGATTCTAAGTAGAAAATGAGAGAGAGAAAAAAAAAAGGAGAAATCTAAACCGTGAAAGAGTCCACAACTCTTTTGAGATCTAAGTGAATTCGATAAATTGGTTGAATAAAAAAATATAATTTGCTCAATAAGAATACATATCATAGTGTATAGTATTTTCCACCTTTACTTTGTAAAATCAGATGGTTTCTAATCAATGATTCCATACTTCTATACTTTTCGGGTCATTAATGTAAGACCTAATTAAAAAGTTAATCATGATTCTAAACATATGACTCATTTCTTATATTTTTTATTTTTTATAAACTACCTCTATCAATACTCTCTTAACAATAATTAAATGCACCAATATTTAATAACACACCAGGAATTCTATAATGTGAGCAATACTTGTTACTATAGAGAAATTCATTAATGTCATATGTAGATTGTTCTGTCGTAGAACACAGATGTCTAGCCTCGATGGGCTAGGTATGATTGATATTGGATCGGGTATAGCGCCCACTGGTATCTATGGAGGAGATATCAGTGGTTGCTAACGGATCACTGTGCTACACGGGGTTGGTTCTTCGCCTGAGGGTGGTGTGTGTGCACAGTGAGACTGAATGGTAAAGAATGTAATGGTGAACGTGGAGAACATACCTGGTAGGTAACCTCCTATTTATAGAGATTATCTAGGGTTCCGTCCTCCTAACCTTCAGTTACTCTCTGGCGTCGTGCGTATCTCACGTCTTAATGGTGCCTCGCTCCAAAGATTCGCATGATCCCTGAATTAACGGCATATTAAAGAGGTGATTGGCAAGTTACCTATCTCAAGGAGGGTTTCCCGCCTAAGGCACTCCTATTGGGCTCAGTCTCTGTCAAGCCATTTATTCGAGTCCATAACAGATAAATTTTAATGTTTTTATTTCTTAATAAAAAATTTTAAAGGGGGTTAAAAGAGGATTGTTAATAACACACCAGATATTCTATAATGTGAATGTGACACGTAGAGATCAAACATGGAATCTCTCACTAAAGGGTTAATGTACTTATAACCTTTGTGGATAAATAAGAATGTCTTGGCGAAATAAATAATGACTACAAAAAACAATGAATTAGTAACGAAATTCTTTCGCTGATCAATTAATTACAGCTATTTTATAACGAAATCATCATATTATTTACTTTTTTTTTAGTGGTCATCATCAATGCTTAAAAAAAATGAGAAACTACATAATTATATATTCACACGCACCGCTACTTATGATCTAAATACAATCACACAGAAAAATGAAATCAATGTCAACAAACAATGAAAACCATTACAAGCACCAGCAACACATATGCATGATTTATTTATCCGCAACACACATTTTGGGAATTCTCAGTACTAGCAGTAGAGAACCAAGCACTATATATGATCCCCTTACGTTTAGTTTAGCTATACACAAAAGTAACTAGTTATATTTAGAGTCTTTCTCCAAAACCAGCACACACACATCTATTTCTGTGAATGTAGGTCCAGTTACCGCTTCTTGAAGACGAATCAATTTCTGGACTTATTATTGAAAAGTTCATTGAGCTCAATGAATGGACTATTGTTCTTTGAAATCTTGACCATGATGGAGAGGTTAGACGAAGCTTTCTGATCTTGCAGAGGCACCAGAAAGCTTACCTCTTTCTTTGCCTTATTACAGACGATAGCGATTTCCTCCATTTTGGAAGCTTTGGCTACGAGGTGCTTCACAAAATCTGCCTCACGCTGGTTTCCTGTAAATCCCACTATGGACACAAACTTGAGGGTTTCATGAACACAATGGCACACATCATTTGTCTCCCAAAGTATCGGAAATTGCAGATCAGCATCAGGTTTGGGCTTTGGACCTCTTTTGACCTGTAGATGTATATAATTAATTACTATTCAGGAGTTTAATTAGGACGATTATTTAGATGTACATAACCTAAAATTTAATATACTCAATTTTAAAAAACAAAAAATTAAAAGACTTGTTAATTTAAAGGAGAATCCTGCTTAAATCCATCTTTAAGCCTACACTTTTAAAAAATCTTTAGTCAGGCCAAGAGGCCTCATTAGGGATTTCTGAATATTGCTGTAAGACCATAATGCCCCTCTAATTAAATTGACAATGAAGCATTCCATCACATTACGAATCATCCCGAAAAAAAGAAAGAAAAGAGTAAGATGAACTAGAGCTTTTGAGGGACACAACCAGATACCAAAGGAAGAGAAGAAATAGAGTGATCTCGACCAATAGAGAAAATCAAGGACCTAGCGATTCTTAATATAAGGCACAACCAGATGACCATAATTTGAATGGAAGAGAACTAGACCAGCCAAAAAAAAAAAAAACAATTTGATATGAATAATCAAGCATGTGAAAATCGCAGAGATAGCGTATTTGCCAACTATTAATCACAAGAAATTTAAAAGAAAAGGAAAAACATTACTCCAACGATATTCGAGTGGGTTAATTTTAATTTTTAAGCATAAAATAATGACCTGGGTTTTGAGGAATATCTTGTTAAAAAAAACCAAATTCCTCTTTCATTGCGAGTTGGTTTGAAGGACCACACCAGATAGGGAAGATAATTGAGGAGGGAAGATTACATGATTAGCTCATCTAGAAAGAGACACAAAGAAGAAACTAAGACCTGGATATAGCAATGTCCGGCCTGAGAAATCTCAGGATGGGCAGAGGAGAGGCAGGGAGTTAGCAAGGTTGAGATTTGAGACGGAGATCTTATGGAAAGAGATGAGACAGAGAGAATAGCAAAAGGACATATTGTTAAAATCAACAAATTCAGAAAATCCCTAAAGAAGCCTTTTGGCCTTCTTAGGAATTTGATAAAATTGTAGACCTAAATCTGAATTTAGGTATTTCAAATGACTTTAAATAGGATTTTCCCTTAATTTTTATAGTGTTATACTAATCAGTGGTAGGGGTATTTGAAGGTGGAAGAATAGCCGATATATGAATCTACGTTTATCAATATATTTTTGTATTGATTTAGGGCTCTGTTTTTTTTAAGCTTTGGTCATGAAATATATATATATATATATATATATATATATATAAATATAAAGTTCATTTTATTTATATTTTGGGAAAATGGATCTTGGTCTTAGGTAAAAGAAAAATAAATACAGATAGTAGCTGAACTTCAAATTTCATTTAATATTAATAGTTCACAAAGGTTTTAATATTTACAAGTTTAACTTTTAAAAGATACAGCTCGACTATAACAACTGAACTCGTAAATATGACATTTTGACTTGTAAATATTAAGTCCCTTAAAATCTATTAATATTAAATGAAATTCAGGGGACCTATTTGTATTTAGCTTTCTTACATGCTACTATGGGTAACTTTTCTTTAGTACTGGGTGTGTTTGTTTGGGGAGAGTTGAGAGGATACTCATCTCTAATCCGCTTTATTTGGTTTAAAATTTTGGATTTCCTCTCCGCTCTTTAGTCCCTTCCCCTCATCTTGGATCTCTTTAAATTGGGATTCAAAGCAGACTCAACTTTCTTGGCTATTTTTCTCTTGTAATATTTTTGATCTTTCGTTTAATGCCCATAAGGAAAAATAATAAACTCATCAGTTGTTCCAGACATGAAAAAGAAAATTAATTTACAAACATGCCCTTATTAGTCAAAAATAAAAAGGTAGAATGAAAATAGGTAAATAAGTGTAATTGTCACTTACCGGATCAGTAATAATTTTCAGAACTTTCAAATTAACACAGCATCTCAATATCATTGAAAGGGTCTGGTTAGCTCTTCTAATTTTCAAATCCAAGTCAATCTTCAAGGATGACAAATAAGCCCCAAAATTATAACTCGCTGTGGTTCCCTACAAGTAACCCAAGCAAGAAAAATAAATGTTTATAGATTCAAATAAAGTTTGACCAATAAGTCATCACAAGCACCAAGAGGATTTCCTAAAAGCAACTTACAGATTGAATAGCCAAAGCCTCCAGAATCTCATTAGTTTTCAGATTATAATTTCCTCTGCGAAAAACACGTCCCTCATGCGATATTGGTTTGTTGTGGGTTTGAAGCACTCGAAGCCTATGAGCAATAATCAAGAAAATTAAAGATTCTGGACAACCCAAAGAAGAAAGATCCAGAACCTCAAGACTTGCAGCAGAAACAATAATCTGATATACACATAAAGCCCTAAGCTCCAAGAACTTTAGCTTCATATGAAAGATCTTTAAGTTCCTGAGTCTTGAACACCTCACAAGGCTAAGACTTTCCAATTCGTAACACCTCCCAAGAATTTCAAGGAGGGTTTCGTCTTCTACATCGACCCACATCAGTTTCAAGGTTTTGAGCTTCATACAGCCGCCAAAAGGTATCGAAGATTGTAGGTGGTAATTCACAATTTCAAGTGAAGACAAAGAGGAAAAGATCCCATAAGCATTTGACCCTAGAAAAAGTTGAATGTTTTCTGCATTTGAGCGTTTAGATTCTAGGCTTAGTTCTTCGACTGTTTCCTGTGTCTCAAATAAAACTTCCAAGTGAATCTCGATGCTCTGTGGAAAATGTGTGAACTTGCAGCTTTTGAGGCCACCTTGGTGTTTTTGCAAGATTGAGAAGACAATTATATCGTACCTGAAATTGATGTAATCTAATAATTGATCATCAGATGCTGAAATTTGAAGCTTAGTTAAGGGTTTGATAATGTGCATCACGTCCAGATCAAGATGTGGTGTGTTTTTCCACAATGATAACCATCTCTTTGAAAGGATGCTGGTTCTCACAGCCTCATCCACTGGAAGAAGAGAGAGAATGGTCAGTAGGATCTCATTTGGGAGATTACTGATAAAATCAAGATCTTCGAACTTTGCCTTCTTTCTTGATCCAGACATTTTCTTTTCTTTCTTTATCTCTTTATTTTCTCTTCGTTGTGAATATATAATAGGGTTGCAGAGAGACAACTTATAGAGGAAGCGATTGGAGATGAGAGAGAGAGGAGCTGGCGAGATTCATGAATGAGAAAAATAGCATAGAACGCATTCTATTTACAGTTCTCTTTGTTTGCTCCAACTTCAATGCTTTCTCTTCTTAAATAATCACATTCATCAGAATTTTTATTTTTAAAACTTTCTGTGATTGTATCGTATATGTTTATATATCTTGTCATTAAACACAGTGATCCTTTGGTTCATAAGAACTTTAAAAAAATGCATGAATCGAAAAGAAAATAAGAATTTAAATCTTAATGGAATATTAGTTACTTTATAGGGAGATATGTATGTATTTATTTGGTTGTCCTATTGCATGATAAATGGTAAATTATATTCGTCACAACTTTTCAGTTGCTAATCTGTGGGTAATTCTGTCATAAATTTGTTAGTGATGAAAATTGGCGACGTATGGAAATACTCTGATCGTTGACTTTCAGAATAATTCATTTCAATTTTGCGAGGTTTTACCAAAAAAAAAAAAAAAAAATTGTCGCCAGGTTTTGTTGAAAAACCATCAGTTAAATTTTTTTTTTCCTTGGAATATTCTCATATTTAATTACTTTATAAATTCAAATGGTTTATCATCTATATTTACATACTTTTATACTTCACAAAGTCGTTGAATTATGTGTACCCTTTATATGGGAACCTCTTTATATCCTGTGTTCATTATATTTTACGTAGGGTTGCATTATATTTAGTCTTTCGTTCATTAATTGATGATACAAATGATGTGTTCATCCATTCATCATGAGCCATTTGAACACATACATTCTATTTTATATTATTGGAAATACAAATACTTGAATCACTTTCATAATTTGATGAATCAATGAACATGCACATACTATTACTATTATTATTATTATTATTATTATTATTATTATTATTATTATTATTATTATTTTAATAAAAGTTCAAATGACTTGGGTTTTAGAAGTTCATCAAGGACCATACAACATACATTTATCACTTAACTAAAACTCAAAATATGTATATGTACAAGCGAAAAAAGAATGTATTTAAGAAAACAACCCCTAATTAAACCTGATAATGCTTGAATCTGATCCAATCAGATAGCCATATCAAAAAATAGCCTACATACAATGCACTACCTTTGATCCTTAACATAAGTGCAAATTGATATTCAGAGGGAGATCCAGAGGGAGCAGTCGCGGAAAACGAAGAGGAAGGAGGGGAAATTTTGAGAACGGGCAAAGCGAACCAGAACCAGGACCATCTTCTTCATTTTTCACCTTCTTTTTCTTCTTGCCTTCCTCTCACCTTCAACCTTCCTTCTTGAATTTTCCGGCGAGTTTTCCAGATTCCGGCGACTTATTCCCAGTTTCCGGCGAGTTTTCATATTGCTATGATTAGTGGCTGATTTCCCTTGCTTCTTGGAGATGGAAATTTACTTGAGTTCAGAGCTTCAAAGGGGAGTTATTTTGTTCATTCTATTAGTCCAGATTTATACATTTAGATTGCCTAGTTTTAGGGATTATTGTGTATAAATTCTGGAACTGAGATTAATGTTTATTGTCTTTGTTAGTTTGACAATTGTGATTGGATTGAATTTTGTGGCTTGTTGGATTTATATATATGTATTTCCTTATTGATTCAATGATATTATGTTGTCTACGTGGTATTGTTAGATAATATGATTGAATTAGATTAATTGAGTGGCGTGGTATCGCATTCATATAAAGAGGAACCAAGTTGCCTTAATTTAATCCTAATCACACACTAAGTGATTTTTAACAATATCCCAAGAGATAGTAGTTAGCTACGGTAGTAGGAGCTACTATTAATTGGGAATATTGGACTCAAGTGGTATCTTGGGGTTTTTCATCTAGACTTAGTGAAAATTTACTCCTATATTTAATTGAACTATGATAGTCATATTCCATTTCTAAGAGCATTCATATTTTCACTTCATCCATTCCATTTCCATTTTATAAAGAAAATACCAAAAATAATAGTTTAGCATTTAATTTAATTGCATTCTATTTCAGTTTATTAATTTGAAAACCCAAAACCAATTTTCCCCTTGTTTTAATTGCATTTGCATGTCATTTAGATTACTTAGGATTCAATAAAAGACTCCTCGAGAAAGAGAACGATCCTAGGTTTGCCTATACGCAATCCTTGGTTATTTTTGATTGTGGACCCCAAGACTAAAGATAAAAAGGACCTCATCAAATGGCGTCGTTGCCGGGGAGCTAAGTAATTGGCTCCCTAGGTAATCTAATTGTCAAATTCATTTTTGACAAGGGGTTTCTCGTGTGAAGCTTGTTAGTTTTGCATTTTTGATTTTTCATTGCATATAGTTTAGGATTTTTGCATTTAGGTAGTTTACATAGCATTCATTACATTCTTGTATTGTCTTGACTTGGTAGCTTCTGTGTGGTGTGTTTGCATTAAATTTGATATAATGTTGAGCTTAATTGTTTGAATTCACCATGTCTCCAAGTTGATTCCTAGATACTTGCATCTTTTCATTTTGATTTTGATTTTGATTTTTTTTCTTAGTTAGATAGATATTTGTAATTCATTTGGGAATTAATTGTATTGAACTTTTATGGCTTGGGTTAATGGTAATCAAGATTCACCTATTCAATCTCACTCTTTTTTAGGAGATTCGATCCGAAGGGAAGAGTCTATCCCTCAAAGCATCGATTCCATACTACAAACAATACGGGCTCTTCAAGCTAACTTGGGAATTCAAGATAGAAGTCCAATTGGTCAAGAATGTCATGGTCCATTCCACCACCCATACCATGAACCTTATCACCAACCTTCATTTCAACCAAATCACTCACCACACCTACCCTATAGATCATACCATGAGCCTTCTCCACCACCATACAACCCATATTATGAGCCTTCTCATAATCCTCTACCATACAACCACATGCCATACCATGAACCTCTTCCTTCATTCCATACCACTTCCCGACCATGTCATCCATATCATGAATCCCCATATCCATTTGAGCCACCTTATGGACCCCATTCTCAACCTTGTGTGCCAAACCAAGAACCTACCACTAGTGAAGTCATTAGAAAATTGCAAAATCAAGTGACTCAAAGGTAGACGAGGAGTGGTCATACAAGGCCAACTTTGACCATCAAATGGACTCTATAATGAGTCGAATGGAACATCAAGAGAAAGAGAATGAGAGAATGGAAAAGGAAATTGAGCGTCTCACTCAGCAATCACAAGTGTTGAAGACTAATTTCCAAGAAAACCCTCTTCCCATGTTCACACATACACAAGAAGCGAAGCAATTGAAGAAAGAAAATGAGGAGTTGGAGAGAGGAATGGAGTGGCCTACACAAGAGCCTTCTATGTGTCATACTCTACAAGAGGCCTGCTCATCACATACACTTCCACATGAGCCACCCACTCCACCATGCCCCGAACATCCATCCTAACCTTCTACTCTTCAACCTTCTGAACTTGATGTTTTCCTCACCTTGCCATATATGGATGCTCAAACCCTTGCCCTAAGAAGAATGTATGACGAACTAAAGGTTCGGCATCTACATTTATTCAATCTCAAAGAGGTACTTCCTCGTGAATTCTTTGAGGAAATAGAAGAGGAAATGGAGGACATTGAAAAATTCAAGAAGGCATTTGTTCACTATGTGCTATGGATTAAAACCGAAGGAGAAGAAGGAGCTCCATGGTCATGTACCTCCAATGATGATGGGAAAACCGAAGAGCACCACCTAAAGGCCACTTCACAAGTGGAAGTTTCCAATCCTTCGGTACCTATTCCCACACAAGCACAAGAGGTGCAGCAAGTACAAAAGAGCATTGAAGAGTCTTCTCTACTATTTGGTAATGATCCTATCCTTATAGAAGTAGACTCTCCTACTACTTTAACTAGCGAAACAATTAATGATTTGAGTGATAATGAGGTGGATGAGGAAATCATTGTTGAATCCCCTCAAATGTTTGAAAATGTAATTGCTCAACCCATTAGTTCTAGTAGTAGCGATTCAATTGTACTTGTTGATGAGTGTGCTCCTACTTCTTCATGTGATGCTTTAATTGTTGAAAATGCTTCTCTTCATAGTACTAGGGATGATTGTGAAAAATTAAATGAAAATTTTTCATGTACTTGTGTAGAAGATCAAATATGTGTAGACTGTTATCATGAAAAATGCCACTTACTGGTTGAGTTTCGAAAGAAAGCATTTAGTGAAGTGGTTGATTCTACTATTGATCATAATGCACTCTCTTGTACTATTGATGATTCTAAGCATGACAATTGTGAACATGTTGACTCTTGCATGGATGATAATGTGGTTGATTTGAGTGAAAAAGATCATAGCCTAGAATGCCAAATGCATAAAATTCCCATTGGATTACTTCCTTGTAGCCTTGTTGGTGACAAAGATTCTGAAATTTTAATTGATAAAATTTTGCATGTTGATGAATCTTTCCAACAAGTGCTTTCTTGTGATTTGCCACCCGATTTAGAAAAGAAAGATGATTCCTTTGAAATTTTGGAACCCTCGGGTGGTGCCAATTTGAAAAATTCTCTTTCTTCTTCCATTCTTTTGCCTTCCATCTCTTGTGATTGCAATGCAGATGTGGTGTACTCCAACACTAAGTTGGATTCCGCACCTTCCACTTTGCAAACACAAGAGAATTTTCAAAATATAACTCTTTGTCTGACTCCTACTGATGGGAGTAGCATTGATTTCCTTGGATGTGATAGTTACTTGGAGAGTTTGATTCCCAAAGTATCTTTAGTTCATTTGAAATCTCTCCATGTTTCTATTTTTGGATGGGATACTGCTGGTTGCTTGTCTTCTTTACAGGCACATTCTTGGAAAGGTCCTCGATGGAACCAACATCCACCGTACATTCTTGGACCTCTTCCAATTGATCCTGAACCACCTCCACCAAGGAAAATCAATGCGGGAGAAGATGTTGTAAAAGACAAATGCATGATTCTCATCGGGGATGAGAACTTCTCCTTCAAGCGACTCAAGAGACTCTAACACAGGTTGTCTCTTTCCTCACTTATTTTCTTCCTAATTCCTATGATTATTTGGGCTTAATTGTTGTATGAGGAAGATAAGTGTAGGGGAGGGATACAATCTAGTAGAAAAAGTAGAAATAATGTAGTTGAGTAAGTAGAATAAGACCCCCCTATGTATGCTTTGCATCTCTTTGGCTACTACCCTACTTAATTACCATTGTGCCTTGAATTTTACCTTGTTTATCATTCTCTTCAGAGTGATTTTTCACATTGAGGACAATGTGTTGATTAAGTGTGGGGGAGGGAAATACATTTTGAATCCCAATTAAATGGTTGTTTTTAAATGAGAAAATGCCTAAAACTAGAAAAAAAAAAAATTCTTTGAGCTTTCATGAAATCTAGTGTTTAGGCAACTTTATCAAACCATGTTTTGTTTTTCAAATGAATGGGAAGAGAAATGAACCCACAATTGGATTTTTCCTTACTCCTTATTTTGAAAATGAGAGTTTATGAATCGTTAGTGCATTTAAGAGTTAAGTATGATTATAGTTGATTTCAATGTTTTGATTGGTTGTGTTTGTAAGGTTAGCACTTGGAATAGTTAAGTAGATGCTTTGTGGTTAGCTTACTATGCAATTGATTGTGTTGGAGTGAGCATTGGAGAAGAACCTTGTTGGAAGGATATTTGAGCCTTAAATTCTTTTCATGTGTGTATGTTCACTTGGTTTTTCACCTTCTAGAACTTGTTTCCACTCTTTTTCGAAACGACATTTGCGTTATTGTGATGAAAATGAAAGAGGCATTCAATTCTAAACCATTTTCACCCAAACACAAACCTACATTCATCTACTCTTTGCTTACCCCCTTTGAGCCTTACCTATGTTATATGCATGTCATTACTCATAGTGTTCATAGTTTTCTAAAAATCAAAAGAGAATTGCCAATAAAAATTTGAAATGCCATGTATATATTTTTTTTTTAAAAAAAGAGTGAGTATAGAAAGAAAAAAGAAAGAAAGAAAGAAAGAAATGTATTGAAAAAAAAAATGAAGAAGGCATTTGTTCATGAATTTTCAAAAGAATTGGAAAAAGTTTGTAAAGTTATTTAGATGCTATGAACTTGGTTATTAACTGTGATTTGCATATAAACTATTTTCTTTTTCTCATTAATTCATTCCATTTAGCCTTCATCCATCATTACAAGCCTTTAAAGTCCTCTTGATTCATTTCATTAATTGCTACTAGCAGTGGAGATATTAGAGTTGTTACAAGCTTATGGTAAAGTGTTGATTAAGTGAACTAGAGTGAAATTACTCCAATGAGGTGAGATGAGTGAAACACTAATACCTTGAGAGTCCTCTTGTGCTTCATTCTAATATTTTGAGTGGTGTAGTTAGCTAATTTCTTTTTGCATCGCTTGATTATAACTAGTGTTGGCCTGAAGAATTTGATTAATTAATTCATTGCTTATATTTCAAATGCATTAGTGATTTGGACTTGGAATTGTGTACTCAATTACCTTTGTTCAGGAGTTCAAAGGTCTAAGTGTGGGGGAATTGATCTAACCATATTTTTATATGATTTTTCATGATTAAATTGGGATTTTTAATGCATTTTCTGGGACATTATTGCATGATTAAGCACTAAGTTGAGTTAAGGACATTTGTATTGGATTAAGTGAAATTAGGGGCAAAATGGTCATAATTTATTAATTATTCATGCAAATGATTTCTTAGAATTTTGATGCTACATTGTGTTTAATCTTGCAATGTAGGTGTCTAAGAAGAAAATGAGATCTTTGAGGACCATAATTAATGTCAGAGAAGGCCCTAAATCGCTGTCAGAAAAGGGCCCAAAATCAGAGATATTGACAGAGAGGGCCCAAACATGCTGCCAGAAAGGGCCCAAACATGATGCCAGAAAGGGCCCAAAATCGAAGAAAGTGACAACGAGGGCCCAAACATCACTGTCAGAAAGGGCCCAAAAACGAAATCACTGCCAGAAAAGGCCCAAACCCGAAACTCAGCGTTTTTATTTAGGTCAGCTGCTTCTTCTGATTTAAAAAGAGCCCGATAACGAGAGAGGAAAAAGGAGGCCGCGAGGAGACGAACCAGAGACGACTTGGGACCTGAGACCTGCTTCATCGTTCTTCTTCCTCTTCCTCATAGTCACCGGAGGCCACCATCCTTCACCTCTCGCCGGCGACACCATCTCCTCCTACTGTCGCCGGCGAGCCACCACAGTGCTTCATCGCTGGACCGGAGATCCAGAGGGAGCAGTCGCGGAAAACGAAGAGGAAGGAGGGGAAATTTTGAGAACGGGCAAAGCAAACCAGAACCAGGACCATCTTCTGTTGGAATTTAATATTGTAACCGTCCATATTAATGTTCCAATTAATTCTATTTATGTCCCACATTATTACCGGTTTTGTAACCGTCCATTAATACCGTAACGGCCTAATTAATACGCAATAAGTGCGTATTGAATTCGTTTCCTTTTTTAGCTCTGCGATGGTCAGAGGGAAACGAACGTGTGTGAAATTTGTCTGGTCCCCTGAACCTGCTCTGATTTTGAGGAAGCACACCATCTGCAGTTTCAGAGAGAAGGATCAGAAGGGCTGAGACTCGGAGTCTGTTCCTGCTTGCTGGCTTGGATTTGTTCCTGTTTGGAGACTCGAGTTCGTCCTATTTGCTTCTGGAGACAAATCAATGGCGGGAGGTATTTGTGATCTCTTATTCAGTTTTCCGCATTGATCTATATGTTAATCCATGAATAACATGTTTAGATCGTTAAAGTATTCTATCATTTGGTATCAGAGCCGTGATTCCTCTGCCTTGATTTTTTGTTCGATGAAATTGTATGCATATATTAAAATATGGGTTTTGATTTTCTGGATTTTGATTTGAATATACGTATGATTATTTCATCAAGAAATCAGATGTTTGGATTTTCAGTCTGAATAATGGGTACAATTTATTTTAATAATTATTTTAAATTGTTCATTGTGGGGCTTTCGGTTGTGATGAGGAGTTTGGTTTTCTTCTCTTCAAAGTGATTTTGCCTTAATTTATTCGATTTGATTTTTTATGAGAAAGAAAAAAAATGTTTTCAATCTGGATTTTCTGGAAATATTTTTCTGGTCCGTGTTCTCTGGAATCAATATATGATTTTTCTTTTTGATATAAGATTTCCTGATGAATTTTTATGAGAAATCGATATATGTTTCAATGAGTTTCGAAAATATTGTCTTGCTTTCGAAATCTTGTTTTTAATATCCTTCGGATTGAATACTCCTGGGATCTGAGGTCCTTATTTTGAAAAAGTTAGAGCATCCATATTGCTAATCAGGGAAGCATCTGACATTAAGATTATGTGCAAGTCTGAAGCCCAAATCGAATTCTCATTTGTGCTTGCCTCCTGTTGAAAACTGACATTAAGATCATCATTTTTGAGTTTTACGTTCGTTTGATTTGATTGGGTTTCGAATTTGTTTTATCGATCTGGGTTTTCACGCTTTCATGTTTTGGTCTGGATTGAGATTTTCAAAATGATACTTGCACCGTCTTCATCGGTGTTCATCGGAAAAACGAACAGAATACGCGTTTTGATTTAGGTTTCAAAACCAAAATTTTTTATCTTGATTTTCAAGGAAATCTTTGTTAGATTGTTCGAAATCATGTTTGAAATGTTTTTCCATGATTTTCGCCGTTGAAAACGTCGGATTTTGAGCCGGAAAAGTCGCCTGAAATCTCTACCGAAAACGCGGTCGCGGTGATGTACCGGTTTAAACCGGTCGTGGGTCGGGTAGGGTTCTCTCGAAACCGGGTAGGGAAGAAGGTTGAAACGACGCCGTTCGGGTCTTGATGAAACGTGGCGCTTCACTAATGTGCATGGGCCAGGGTCGTTTCTTTGCCGGTCGCGCGTTTTTTTTTTTGGCATTTTTTTGGGCCGAGATAGTTTTTGGACCAGATGCCCTTTTAGAATTTTAAAAAAAAAAAAAAACAAAACCAACGAGAATAAAACGCTGAAGTGGTCTCAGCCTGATTCGAACTGGGGACCTGAGGGCGCGTGGGCGCCTTAAGGCCGAACACGTTGCCAGATGACTACGCGTTCTCTTTTGATTGATTCTGCACATTTATTTAATTTAAATGAACGTTTATTTGATAATTTAAAATGCAGAAGCGTTCTTAGTGGGATTCGAACATGGGACCTGAGGGCGCGCGTACGCCTTAAGCCCTGGCGAGTAGCCAGCTGTGCTACGCGTCCCTTATGATTTTATTTTCCAACATTATTTATTTAAATGTTGTTTTTTCCCAGCGAAATGTTTTAAAATAAAACGCTGAAAGGGTCCTGAATGAATTCGAACCCACACTCTTTTGGTCCAGAGTCTTAAGAGCAACCTCTGGATCATCCGGCTACGGTGCCACTTGTGCCATTGTGTTGGATTTTATATTTACATATAATTATTTTTATATTTAAATATAATAATCTAAAATTTAATTAAAATTGGGATTTCATGTAATTGTTTTATATGCATTATATATTCTGTTTTTGCATTAATTAATTATTATTTAATTATACATGCAATATTAAGTTGAATAATATGCATAACATGAATATCCAATTGTATTTTAGTATTGCTTATAGTTTATTGCAATATTAAATATTAATGTTGAGTGATCTATATATTTTAATTAATTAGAGAATAGCCACAGCATCTTTAATTAGTCAAAACTATATATTACAATGCAAGATCACATAATGACATTAGTTGTAATTAATCATATGTAATATAATAAATCTTATCCCACAGAATTTTTATTATATGTTTTATATGATTAATTAGGGTGGAATATCAAATTAAATTCTTAACTTACCCACAGGAATTAAGAATAAAGAAATAATTTGGTAGTTCTATCATAAAGTTGTGAATCCAATTGAATTAGAACTTTAGCCCACAGGCAAGTTTTATGTCAGGAGATTCACTATTTTCAACATGATTTACATTGGTAAAACATGATATGGTTTATTAGTCTCAAATCTTAATTTTTTAAGCATGTGTTTTTCTTAATTATGCAGGCTAGCACCCTGATTATGAAGTTTTCATCCCAAAGACTTACTACAGTCAAAGGTGTGCGTGAGCACATCATGCAAATGAGGACATTGCAGCTCAACTAAAGCAACTTGAGGTTGACATGTCGACTCTTTTCTCGTACACTACATTACGAACACCCTTCCACAGAATATGGACCTTTCAAGATATCCTACAACACACATAAGGATAAATGGTCAATTAATGACACAGTTGACCATGTGTGTTCAGGAGGAGGGTAGGCTGAAAATGGAAATGGGAGAGAGTTCATTTATGACCACCGAGAAAAGGGTCGACGAGAAAAAGGGTCAGACTCAAGCCAAAAAGAAGGGGAAAGGAAAAACTCCACCCCAAGGTGGAATTAAGAAGGAATCCAAGTGTTTCTTCTGTAAAAGAAGGGACACATGAAGAAGGATCGCTCTAAATTCCAGCAATGGCTTGAAAAGAAAGGTATGTCAGTCTCACTTGTATGTTATGAATCTAATATGGTTGATGACAATGATGGCACTTGGTGGGTTGACTCGGTTCTACAATCCATATTTCGAATACCTTGCGGGGTATGCAAAACCTAAGGAAGCCATTGGGAAGTGAACAATTCATCTACTCGGGTGGAAGGATTCGTTCGCATGTGGAGGCTGTAGGGACTTGCGCTTTAATCTTAAGTAGTGGCTTTGTTTTAAATTTGGAAAAGACCTTTTATGTTCCAAGTTTCTCTAGGAACTTGATTTACATTTCAAGACTTGTACGTTTGGATTATTCCTTTATGTTTTATAAGACATCTTTGGATTTGTTTTATAAATCAAATTTGATTGGGAATGGTACATTGTCTAATGGTCTTTATCCTATTTGCTTGAAAAATGATACTACTTATGATGCCATGCATGTTTCTGTTGGTTCGAAACGTAGTGTTATGAATGAGGATTCCTCTATGTTGTGGCACCGGAGATTGGGACATATCTCCATTCAGAGAATTGAAAGATTGGTGAAGGAAGGGGTACTTAGTACTCTGGACTTTATCGATTTTGAGACTTGTGTAGACCGCATAAAGGGAAAGCAGACTAACAGAAATATTTCATCTCTTTTATTGATGATTACTCACGATACATGTATCTCTACATGCTTCATAACAAGCACGAAGCATTGGATGCCTTTAAGGTATTCAAATCTGAGGTAGAGAAACAATGTGGCAAACAAATTAAGATCGTGAGATCAGATAGAGGTGGTGAATATTATGGTAGATACACTGAAGATGGACAAGCACTGGTCCATTTGCGAAGTTTCTTCAAGAACATGGGATTGTTGCCCAATACACCATGCACGGTTCTCCGGACTGAATGGCGTAGCGAAAGAAGAAACCGAACATTCTTGGACATGGTGAGAAGTATGCTTAGTAGCTCTAAGCTACCTAAGTCCTTGTGGATTGATGCACTTAAGACAGTGTGTACATATTAAACCGAGTTCCAACCAAGGCTGTCTCCAAGACGCCATTTGAATCATTCAAGGGTTGGAAACCGAGTTTGCAACATGTACGCGTTTGGGGATGCCCATCTAAAGTCAGAATATATAACCCACAAGAAAAGAAGCTGGACCCAAGGACCATTAGCGGATATTTCGTTGGATATGCCGAAAGGTCTAAGGGGTACAAATTTTACTGTCCATCTCATACCACTAGGTTTGTGGAATCAAGGAATGCCAAATTTCTTGAGAATGACTTGATTAGTGGGAGCGATCGATTCGAGACCTAGTTTCGAAAAGATCATTTAGATAGCCAACCTTCTACTTCAGTCTTAGATTGGATGTCATACAACCAGTCATACAAGATCCACAACCGGTGATGTTGATCCAAGAGATCAAGTTGTTAATGAGGAACAACCTGAAATTGAGGAACAACAAGAAATTGTTGAACAACAAGTTCCTCAAGAAGATGTTGAAACAACATTGAGAAGATCTACTAGACCAAGAAGATCAGCGATACCTAGTGAATATGTAGTGTATCTGCAAGAATCTGACTATAATGTAGGAGCTGAAAATGATCCTGGAACGTTTTCACAAGCCATGAACAGTAGATGTCCGTATCATGGCATGATGCTATGGAAGATGAGATGAATTCTATGGCATCCAATAGAGTCTGGGATCTTGTTGAGTTGCCTAATGGGGCGAAGGCCATTGGTTGTAAATGGGTCTTCAAAACCAAAAGAGATTCATTAGGCAACCTTGACAGACATAAGGCAAGACTCGTAGCCAAAGGATTCACTCAGAGAGAAGGAATCGATTACAAGGAGACATTTTCTCCTGTATCTAAGAAAGATTCTCTTCGCATCGTTCTAGCATTGGTTGCACATTTTGATTTCGAGTTGCAACAAATGGATGTGAAAACGGCCTTTCTCAATGGAGAACTAGAGGAAGAGGTTTACATGAAACAACCAGAAGGATTTTCCTCTAGTGATGGTGAGCATTTGGTATGCAAGCTTAGAAAATCTATATATGGATTGAAACAAGCTTCCCGCAATGGTATTTAAAATTTCATGACGTTATCTCTTCTTTCGGTTTTGTGGAGAACGCCATGGATGAATGTATATACCGAAGGTTAGTGGGAGCAAGATTTGTTTTCGATTACGTATGTGGATGATATTCGCTTGCAACCAATGACAAAGGCTTATTGCATGAAGTGAAACAATTCCTCTCCAAAAGCTTTGAAATGAAGGATATGGGAGTTGCATCTTATGTCATTGGCATTAAGATACAAAGAGACAGACATAGAGGTGTTCGGGTCCGTCTCAAGAGACCTATATCAATAAAGTTTTGGAAAGATTTCGGATGAGGCATTGTGCACAAAGCGTAGCTCCCATTGTGAAAGGTGACAGTTCAATTTGAACCAGTGCCCAAAGAATGATTTGGAAAGGGAACAAATGAAAAACATCCCTTATGCTTGGTTGTAGGAAGCCTTATGTATGCTCAGTGCCGCACTGCACTGATATTGCATTTGTTGTTGGAATGTTAGGAAGATATCAGAATAATCCAGGTATGGACCACTGGAAAGTGTGAAGAAGGTGTTGAGATACCTTCAAGGAACTAAGGATTACGTGCTTAAATACGAACGGACGAGACAATCTAGGAGTGATTGGTTACTCGATTCGGACTTTCTTGTTGCATTGACTCAAGAAAATCCACTTGGATACATTTTTATGCTAGTTGGTGGAGTCGTGTCTTGAGTAGCAAGAAGCAATCTTTGATTGCTACTTCTACGATGGAAGCCGAGTTCGTGTCATGTTTTGAGGCTACTTCACATGGTGTATGGATGAAGGGGTTCATCCGTGGGCTTAGAATCATGGATTCAATTGCTAGGCCAATGAAGATATATTGCGACAATTCATTTCTTGTGTTTATGGCTAAGAACAACAAAAGTGGTAGTCGAAGCAAACACATCGACATTAAGTATTTAGCCATAAGAGAACGTGTTAAACATCAAGTAGTGGTTGTTGAACACATTAGCACTGAGTTGATGATAGCAGATCCTTTAACAAAAGGCATGCCACCTATGAGGTTTATGGATCATGTAGAAAGAATGGGAATTAGTGCCCATCTTTGAATTTCATTTTGTGTGATTTTCTTTCGTTGTAAGAACGTTGTTATTTTATGGAACCCCATTTGTGATGTTTTTCTCATTTCAGTTACGCGTACATTTATTTGTTTAAATTTGAGGAACATCATTAAGTTTGGACCAAGAATAAACGTAGGGTTTATTCATTAAGTTACTTGGGCATGGGAAACATAATGCACTGTGATACATGGAAGATAATACTTGCTTTAAGAGGACCTATCGCTATGATCCATGCATTTTGTTTCTCGAGGTATATCTTGAAGTATGTGGACCAAGTGGGAGAATGTTGGAATTTAATATTGTAACCGTCCATATTAATGTTCCAATTAATTCTATTTATGTCCCACATTATTACCGGTTTTGTAACCGTCCATTAATACCGTAACGGCCTAATTAATACGCAATAAGTGCGTATTGAATTCGTTTCCTTTTTTAGCTCTGCGATGGTCAGAGGGAAACGAACGTGTGTGAAATTTGTCTGGTCCCCTGAACCTGCTCTGATTTTGAGGAAGCACACCATCTGCAGTTTCAGAGAGAAGGATCAGAAGGGCTGAGACTCGGAGTCTGTTCCTGCTTGCTGGCTTGGATTTGTTCCTGTTTGGAGACTCAGAGTTCGTCCTATTTGCTTCTGGAGACAAATCAATGGCGGGAGGTATTTGTGATCTCTTATTCAGTTTTCCGCATTGATCTATATGTTAATCCATGAATAACATGTTTAGATGGTTAAAGTATTCTAACATCTTCTTCATTTTTCACCTTCTTTTTCTTCTTGCCTTCCTCTCACCTTCAACCTTCCTTCTTGAATTTTCCGGCGAGTTTTCCAGATTCCGGCGACTTATTCCCAGTTTCCGGCGAGTTTTCAGATTGCTATGATTAGTGGCTGATTTCCCTTGCTTCTTGGAGATGGAAATTTACTTGAGTTCAGAGCTTCAAGGGGAGTTATTTTGTTCATTCTATTAGTCCAGATTTATACATTTAGATTGCCTAGTTTTAGGGATTATTGTGTATAAATTCTGGAACTGAGATTAATGTTTATTGTCTTTGTTAGTTTGACAATTGTGATTGGATTGAATTTTGTGGCTTGTTGGATTTATATATATGTATTTCCTTATTGATTCAATGATATTATGTTGTCTACGTGGTATTGTTAGATAATATGATTGAATTAGATTAATTGAGTGGCGTGGTATCGCATTCATATAAAGAGGAACCAAGTTGCCTTAATTTAATCCTAATCACACACTAAGTGATTTTTAACAATATCCCAAGAGATAGTAGTTAGCTACGGTAGTAGGAGCTACTATTAATTGGGAATATTGGACTCAAGTGGTATCTTGGGGTTTTTCATCTAGACTTAGTGAAAATTTACTCCTATATTTAATTGAACTATGATAGTCATATTCCATTTCTAAGAGCATTCATATTTTCACTTCATCCATTCCATTTCCATTTTATAAAGAAAATACCAAAAATAATAGTTTAGCATTTAATTTAATTGCATTCTATTTCAGTTTATTAATTTGAAAACCCAAAACCAATTTTCCCCTTGTTTTAATTGCATTTGCATGTCATTTAGATTACTTAGGATTCAATAAAAGGCTCCTCGAGAGAGAGAACGATCCTAGGTTTGCCTATACGTAATCCTTGGTTATTTTTTATTGTGGACCCCAAGGCTAAAGATAAAAAGGACCTCATCACAGATCAGCATCAGAGTTGGACTTTAGACCTCTGTAGACCTGTAGAAGTATATAATTAATTACTGTTCAGTATTAGAGTTTAATTAGGACGAGTATTTATATGTACATAACCTAAAATTTAATATACTCAATTTAACAAAAAATTAAAAGAATTGTTAATTTACAGGAGAATCTCGCTTAAATCCATTTGAAATACTTAAATTCATCTTCAAGCCTGCACTTTTAATAAATCCTTAATTAGACCAAGAGAATTCATTAGGGATTTCTGAATATTGTTGTAAGACCATAATGTCCCTCTAATTAAATTGGTAATGGAGCATTCCATCATAATACGAATCATCCGGGAAAAAAGACAGAAAAGAGTAAGATGAACTAGGGCTTTTGAGGGATACAACCGGAGACCAAAGGAAGAGAAGAGATAGAGTGATCTTGGGCAATATAGAAAATCAAGGAACTAATGATTCTTAAGGCACAACCAGATGACCATAATTTGAATGAAAAAGAACTAAACCAAAGAATAAAAAACAGAAACAATTTGACATGAATAATCAAGCATGTGAATATCGCAGAGATAGCGTGTTTGCCCACTACCTACAAAACATAATGAACACCAACTATTAATCATAAGAAATTTAAAATAGAAGGAAAAAAATTACTCCAAAGATATTCTAGTGGGTTACTTTTCAATTTTTGAGCATCAAATGACCAGGGTTTTGAGGAATATCTTGTTTCAAAAAACCAAATTCCTCTGTGAGCAATGTTGTTAAAACGTAGAGTCTACGTAGAAACGGTAAGGGTGAGTAAAAACGTAAAACGTAAAACGAAACGTAAGAGTTTACTTCGTACCACAAAGAAAATAAAACCCAACATATATAAAATCAAAACACACAAATGCATTAAAGTTATCACAAATTTAAGTACAAAGTCCAAACATTCAAGGAGATCAACAAATTTAAGTCATCATAAGATCAAAATAAGTCAATAAAATGATAAAAGAGATCAACATCTCTAATTTAAATCATAGGAGTCAAAGCGTTTTTTCCTCAAGTTATAAGGAAATTCCAAAATACCATGAAGAAATGACATTTATATGATTTTTTATAATTAAATTGGGACTCTTAATGCATTTTGTTATAGTTATTGGGCTTAAAATGTCTTTCTTGTGATAAATTGAGATTAAGAGTAAATACATTAAATTATGAATAAAAAGGGCAAAATTGTCAGAGAAATTGTAATCTCTCTTAATCATTGATTTTTATGAGAATATTTGAAGTTAGGTTAATTATTTTTATTGTAGATGGCTAAAAGATTAGATCAAATTTGAAAATAAAAGTTTGAACCAAAATTGCAGAAGTTTCAGTTTAGTCCCTCTATGAAAAAGTTTCAGACTTTGCACTTAGGTCCCTGGTCAAAACTCTGCGTTTTGACCAATGGAACAATTAGGGTTAACCTTGGTTTGGATTCAGATTTTTTTTGGCAGAGGCCGAGAGAACAAAAAGGTGGATCCAGATTTTAGGAATTGGAGGGATCCAGAATCAGAAGGCTGCAAACGAAGGGGGGAGATTGGAGATTAAAAACAAGAAAATAGAAACAAAGTAGGCGGACAAAAAAAAAAAGGGGATTGGATGAATCGGAACTGTGCGCCAGAACAAAAAGGAAGAAGAGGAATTAATTGAGATATATGAGAGGGACGCCGCGAAGACCAAGAGGGACGGATTATTTTTTAGAGAGCGCCGCGAAACAAAAAGAAAAAAAAGAACGAGAACAGAGTGCCGCGAACGAGGAAAACAAAAACGAACTAGCGCCGTGAGATTCAGTGGCTCGAGTTGAAATGGTGGAAACGCCGTTTCAACCGTTTTTACGAGTTGAAACGGCGTTTCCACCGTTTCTACCCAAAATTCGTCTCCACCACCGTCTCGACTCGTTTTCCGGCGAAAAAACGTAGAAACGGACGTTTCTACGTTTTAGAACGACGTTTTAACAACAATGTCTGTGAGCAGGTTTGAAGGACCACACCAGATAGGGAAGAGAGTTGAAGAGGGGATCGAGGAGGGAAGATTACATGATTAGCTCATCTAGAGAGACACTCAAAGAAGAAACTAAGACATTGATTTAACAATGGCTGACCAGAGAAATCGATGGGGAGAGGAGAGGCGGGGAGTAGTGAGATTGAGATTTGAGACGAAGATCTTATGGAAAGAGATGAGATAGAGAGAATAGTATAAGGACATATTGTTAAAATCAACAAATTCAAAAATCCCTAATGAAGTCTCTTGGCCATCTTAGGGATTTTATAAAAGTGTAGGTTTAATTTAGGTATTTCAAAGATTTAAATAGGATTTTCCCCTAATTTTTATGGTGTTATACAGATCAATGGTAAGTATATTTGAAGGTGGATCGGAAGGATCACCTATATATGAATCTACGTTTATCAATATATTTTGGGATAAGTATCATTTTTGTTCGGAAGTTTTAGTCAAGAGTACTGGGCATCTGAAAGTTTTACTTGGATCAAATTGCCCCGAAAGTTAAAAAACGTAGCAATCTTGCTCTTCCGTTAATCTTGACCGTGAAATTGTTGCTCCAATTTGTAAACTCCCAAGGGCAAAATTGGTCCTAAAATAACTTCCGAGGAAAAATTGCTCATAAAAAAAAATTCCAGGGAAAAATTGCTCCATTTTGTTAACTTCCAGGGCAATTGTGCTCCCAAAAAAGCTTCTAGGTGCTCAGTGCTCTTTAACCAAAACTTCCGGGGCAAAAATGATACTTATCCCATATATATATTTTTGTATTGATTTAGGGATTGGTTTTTAAAATTTTTTGTCATGAAAAAAATTACTTTTTTTTTTTTTAAAAAAAAAAAGTTCATTTCATTTATATTTTGGGAAAAATGGCTCATGGTCTTTGGTAAAAGAAAAATAAATACAAATAGTAGTTGAACTTCAAATTTCATTCAATATTATTAGTTCACAAAGGTTTTAATATTTACAAGTTTAACTTTTAAAAGATACAGCCCGACTCTAACAACTGAACTCGTAAATATGACATTTTGACTTGTAAATATTAAATACCTTAAAATCTATTAATATTAAATGAAATTCACGGTACCTATTTATATTTAATTTTCTTACATGCTACTATGGGTAACTTTTCCTTAGGGTGGTTTGTTTGGGGAGAGTTGATGGGATGCTCATCTCTGATTCCCTATATTTGGTTTAAAATTTTGGATCTCCCCTCCCCTCTTTAGTCCCTTCCCCTCATTTTGGATCCTCTTTAAATTGGGGTTCAAAGGAGAGTCAACTTTCTTGACTATTTTTCTCTCATAATTTTTGTGATCTTTTGTTTAATGCCCATAATTGGGGGGGGGGGGAATTCATCAGTTGTTCCAGACCTGAAAAAGCAAATTAATTTACAAACACGCCCTTATTAGTCAAAAATAAAAGGGTAGAATAAAAATAGGTAAATAAGTGTAATGGTCACTTACCGGAGTAATAATTTTCAGAGCTTCCAAATTAACACAACAACTCAAAATCAATGAAAGGGTCTGGTTAGCTCTTCTAATTTTCAAATCCAAGTCAATCATCAAGGATGATAAATAAGCCCCAAAAATGTAACTGGCTGGGGTTCCCTACAAGTAACCCAAGGAAGAAAAATAAATATTTATAGATTCAAATAAAATTTGACCAATAAATCATCACAAAAACCAAGACTATTTTCCTAAAAACAACTTACAGAAGGAATAGCCAAAGCCTCCAGAATCTCATTAGTTTTCAGAACATAATTTCCTCTGCGAAAAACAAGTCCCTCATGCGATATTGGTTTGTTGTGAGATTGAAACACTCGAAGCCTATGAGCAGTAATCAAGAAACTTAAAGATTCTGGACTAGCCAAAGAAGAAATATCTAGAACCTCAAGACTTGTAGCAGAAACAATAATCTGATATACGCATAAAGCCCTAAGCTCCAAGAACTTGAGCTTCATATGAAAAATCTCCAAGTTCCTGAGTTTTGAACACCCCACAAGGCTAAGAATTTCCAATTTGTAACACCTCCTAAGAATTGCAAGAAGGGTTTCGTCTTCCACATCGACCAATTTCAGTTTCAAGGTTTTGAGCTTCATACAGCCGCCAAAAGGTATCGGAGATTCTAGGTAGTAATTCACAATTTCAAGTGAAGACAAAGAGGAAAATATCCCATAAGCATTTAACCCTAGAAAACGTTGAATCTTTTCTTCATTTAAGGGTTTACATTCTAGGCTTAGTTCATCAACTGTGTTCTGTCTCTCAAATAAAACAGCCAAGTTAATCTGGATGCCCTTCTGTGGAAAATGTGTGAACTTGCAGCTTTTGAGGCCACCTCGGTGTTTATGCAAGATTAAGTAGACAATTATGTTGTACCTGCGGATTCCCTCATATTTGGGAAGATTAAGGACGTAATCTAATTGATCATCAGGTGGTGAAATTTGAAGCTGAGTTAAGGGTTTGATCATGTGCATCACGTCCAGATCAAGATGTGGTGTGTTTTTCCACAATGATAACCATCTCTTTGAAAGGATGCTGGTTCTCACAGCCTCATCCACTGGAAGAAGAGAGAGAATGGTCAATAGGATATCATTTGGGAGATTACTGATAAAATCAAGATCTTTGAACTTTGCCTTCTTTTTTGATCCAAACATATTCTTGTCTTTCGTTATCTCTTTATTTTCTCTTCATTGTGAATATATAATAGGGTTGCAGAGAGACAACTTATAGAGGAAGCGATTGGAGATGAGATTCATGAACGAGAAAAAATAGCATAGAATGCATTCTATTTACAGTTCTCTTTTTTTGCTCCAACTTCAATGCTTTCTATTCTTACATAATCACAACTTTGTGTGATTGTATCGTATATGTTTTTATATCTTGTCATTAAACACAGTGATCCTTTGGTTCATAAGAACTTTATAAAAATGCATGAATCAAAAAGAAAATAAGAATTTAAATCTTAATGGAATATTAATTACTTTATAGGGAGATTTGAAGCCGTTTGGTTAAATGTATAGTTATGGATGGTAAATTGTCGGATGATAATGAGACCAGATCCATTACCAGTATGTATTTATTTATTTGGTTGTCCTATTGCATGATAAATGGTAAATTATATTCGTCACAACTTTTCAGTTGCTAATCTGTGGATAATTCAGTCATAAATTTGTTAGTGATGAAAACTGGCGACGTATGGAAATACTCTGATCGTTGACTTTAAGAATATACAAGTCATTTTAATTTGACGAGGTTTTACATAAAAAAATTTGTCCCTATGTTTTGTTGACAAACCATCACTTAATACTTCTTTCAGTCCTAAATATAAGACATAGTTGACTTTTGTTTGGAGAGGTTAATGAAACAAAATAAGTTAATTAATCATATCATATATTTTGTATCATTAGATTTTATATCAGTTTAGTCAAAGAAGAATATTAATCTGATTTCTATTTCAATAAAGATAGATATGCAGCCAAATATATTATCTATAATGCATAAAATTATATATTGATTTTTTTTTGTCAACAAAATTATATATTGATCATTATCTATTTTAATCACAACATGATACAGACTTATACGAGTAATTTTTAACATTTAAATTTTGTTGAAATATGTAATAAAATTTTAAAGAAATACAAAAAGTTACATGGAATTTAATAATAATATAAAGAAAAATGAAATTAAATGAAAGAGTAAAACATACTAAATAGAATCTATGTATCAAAATCTTAAATGACGGAGACGAGACCAGTTGGAGTGTTAGACGACTGAGAGAAGAAAACAAGAAGGGGGGACTGTCACCTTTTATCAAGAAGCACCTAGAAGCTCCAAGAAGTAGCTTCACTTAACAAGCCATACTTTTCTCCTGAAAGTAAGTGTATCACAACTTGAAGTCATCCCAAACACATTCATGTTTTCATTCTCATTAGGCTTTTTTCACTGCCACTAGACTTTTTTTGGGTTTTGTAGCTATGCCAAACAAGCTAATAAGAACCAGAGAAAGTACTAAAAAAATATTTCAGGATATTGACCGGTATTGAAAAAAATACTTCATGATCCTGAAAAAATATTTCAGGTACCGACTAATACTAAAAATATACTTCAAGATATTTTTTCAAGATCCTAAAATAATTTTTCAAGATCATGAAGTATGTTTTCAATAGCAGTCAGTATCCTCAAGTATATTGTTTTAATATCATTCAATACCCTGAAATATTTTTCAAGATTATGAAATATACTGGTTAGTATCCTCAAATATCTTTTTAATATATTTTAAGTACCAGTCAGTGCCTGAAATATTTTTTTCAAAAACAAGAAAAAAGAGAGAGAGCTCAGTTTTACGCCAAAAACAGCGTCATAATTGTGTGGATCGAAAAGACTGCGGCGGATGGATGATAGGACCAAAGCCGCGTGGGTTAAATTGATGGTATCTAGTCAAACGACAAGCAAGTAAAATATGAAGGGACTACATAATTATATAGAAATCAAATAGTTAAACTTGTATCTCTCCAAGTGTGCTGGATCAGTGAGATTTTGTCAGCATCTTCAGCAACCAAATACTAACAATAGATGAATGTGCAGCAGGGGGAAAAAAAAATCATAAAAGGACCCAATCATGTGTTATCAAACTTCTTTCCCCACAGTAAAATCGTACATAAATTAATCATCAATGGACTATCCAACAAATGTAGAAGGGACTTGATCATGCTGTAAAAAATGTGAAGAAATTCTACAGGCCAATGAATGAATGATCATGAAAACTTGCTTTTCAATATAATCATCTAAACATTTTTTAGTTAAAAAAAATGTCAATCCAAATATTTATCATATTATACCATCTGTTTGCAAAAATCAGATTAAAAAAAAAAATTACTTCCATCATTGTTATTCAATCATAAAATCTCAAAATATCTATTACAATTCCAAACTGAAATTAGAATAGATTCTAAATTGTCCAATAAAAAAGAATACATAATAATTTCGGGAACAGAATTGCGTTCAATACAAAAAGATATACATGTGTTTTAGCAAATAAAATAAAAGTCCCCTTAAAAGTTAACAAAGTTTAGGTGTGTAAACCGCAAACAGTAATACCAAACTGTTGGTCTTTGTAGTTTAGGTTTTGATCCATGTAGTTTTAAACGTGTGGTTTTAGTCCACTAAATTTGCCCCGTTTAAAACTATTGGTCCTTAGTTTTAAGGGTTAAGGAGCAATTTTACACATGAGCTTTTCCCCCGGGAGCGTCCAGCACCACGAGCTTTTTTCTAGAGCAAAACTACACACGTGGTTACGTTTTGGGAGCGCCCACCACCACGGCAGTTAGTTGACCGTTAGTCAACCGTTAACTTGGATGGAACACTGACGTGGCGCTTATTTGGACTGACACGCTGACATGGACGCCGACGTGGATGCTGACGTGGACGTTGATGGTAGGAAAAAAGAAAATTACCATTTTGCCCCTTAGTTTTAAATGAAAATTACATTTTTGCCCTTAGTTTTAAATGAAAATTATCCTTTTGCCCTTAGTTTTAAATATTAAAAAAAAAAACTAAAAATAATTATGTAGTCCCTTCATATTTTACTTGCTTGTCGGTGGTGGGGTGGCCGGTGGTGGGGACCACCAAGGAGGGGGTATTTTTAGTTTTTTTTTAAAAAAAACTTAGGGCAAAAGTGTAATTTCACCCGAGTTACTGTTCATTTCCATCCAACTTAACAGTTGACTAACGGTCAACTAACACCGTGGTGTACGGCGCTTCCAAAACGTAACCACGTGTGTACTTTTACTCCAGAAAAAGCTCGTGGTGCTGGGCGCTCCGGGGAGAAAAGCTCATGTGTAAAATTGCTCCTTAACCCTAGTTTTAAAAGGACCAAAACTTAAAGTTAACAGTATTAACTGCGCTTATGTGTTTTCTGACTCCATTAACTTTGCTTGGATGGCGTGATTTGATATGGATAATCTGGATATTTGATTTTTAAAAAAAAACATTCGGACGTCCTGAAGCCAGAAGACGTGCGAGCGCGTGGGTTCACTTTCAGGAACTTTGGGCAGCGCTTGCTTGTGCTTCCAATGGCCGATGGAGGCGCCACCTCATGGATCTGACCGGGTTACTCACGGAACTTATGGAACTGCACACATAATCGATGAAGACGGAACGTATGGGACATTATCACAGTGAGCGGTGGCCGGATCTAGTCGGTTTTATAGGTGCAAACTCACGGGTGGTGGCTGTGTACGAAAAGGGAGCCAGAGATGGATGAATGGAGGATGATGGCGCCGGCGGACAGATACGTAGTGACAGCAGTTGAGTTTGCGCTAAGGAGGCATTTCTTGTCGTTGTTGGCCGTGGAGCCCAGCTGGGATCTGGACATTTTTTGCACCGGCAAGGAGGATGGTGGTGGAGGTGTAGCATTCCGGTGATGAGATATCCAGATAATAAAGCCATACCATATTATTATTGCCACGTCATATTGTTAAGTCATCATGCCATCCAAGAAAAGTTAATGGAGGGACCAACGGTTTTAGACGGAGTAAACTTAAGACACGCTAAACCATGCATAGGTTTAAAACTGTAGGGACCAAAACCCAATTTAGATAAACTGTAAGGACCAAAAAGTAGGTTTAACCCAAACAAAAAATCTTAGTGGAATATTAATTGGGAGATTCTGGTTTTAGTGTCTCTCTAGTTGACAATGTTATCTAGCGTTAGATTCATATTGGTTGATGGGGAGATTTTGGTTTAATGTCTCTCATTGTTGTGCAAGGGATCAAGAGCATTTTATCATTCTCTGATCTAGCCTTCTCTCATTTTAGCATTTTATCATTCAATTGTGGCACCTAGCAACTCATTGTGGCCTTTGATTCTAGTCTTTACTAATATTAATTGGACTATTACGCTACAAAGAGCTAAAGGCACAAGATGTTGTGTTACTCTATGTCATTCATAGATATATCTTCAAGGTCAATCGCTGCAACACTTTCAATGGGTTTAAAGCCAAAGGCGATAACTTGTTTAATTATAAGTGTTTTTGTTTTACTCTTTCTTGGAATATTATATCCTTATTCTCTCATAGGACCACATCGCTACATCTTTTGGTATCGATCAAGTAATTTACTCAAATGATTAGTCATATAAAAGGAATTAAACTAGGAAATATAATCTTGGAGGATATTATGGTGTTTCTCTCTTCATTTACTATATTTGATGTAGCAATAGTGATTCCTTCTTCATATGTATTTACTAATATAATTTCTTTGTCGCCTTTGATATTGTCTTCACTTTAACTTTTGTTATTAATCTCATTTGGCCTTTTTATTAAAAAAAATGAATTAAGAAATAAATTATGATTTTAAGGTGTTTTAATTTGGGAGAATTACAATGATGTCACAAGAAGAGATTTAATTACTAAGAAGTTTTAATGACAAGCTAAGTGAAGAGCAAAAGCATGTTGTCATTTCCATGCACTGAAATTTGTCATTGTATGCTATTGAGTTGTTATCTATTTAGATGATTAAATCATTTCCTTAGAACCTTATAGTAATTACCCCTTAATTTCTTTAATTTCTATAGACTTTCACTATTTCTCTCTCTCTAACTAGAGACTATCCCAATCTGAGGTGTGAAAGAGGGAAGCTGTAATACCCGGATATTTATCTGGAATATTATAAATAAAAGTTGGATATTTCTGATAAGTGAAATTTCAATCTCCGGTCTTGTATAAATACAGTCAATTTTCTAAGTAGAATTTCTGTAAGAAATTAGGGAGTTTGAGGGCCAAAGTGCCAAAATGACCAAAATGCCCTAGAAAGGGTAATTAACTTAGAAAATTTATGGAAAAATCCTAAAAGACAGTTAAATGACCAAGTGAGTTAGGAGAGTATATAATCTCTAATTATTGTAATTTTATAAATTATGAAATTGGAGAAATTGTTGGAAAATACTCAAAAAGAAGTGAAATGACCATAATACCCTTGTAATTATGGAATAATGCAAGAGGCATGAAAATACTAATGTTAATACAAGTGTATGAAGGTAATAAGGCATAGTAATTAAGAAAATTATCAACAAGTGATAATGAAGTAATTAAGTAATATTGGACTAATTACTTAAGCATAGGCAAAGGAAATTCAGTAATAATTATGTGAAGCTCAAAAATTATTGGAAATTAGTGAAATATTAGTAAAAATGTATTTACTAATTAATTGGAAATTTCTATGAAAAATAGTTGAGTTTAGGTAATTTTGTGAAATTTGTGGAAAAATTAATTAAATAAATCATTAAATAATTAAATAAATTAAAAAATAAATATTTATTAAAATAAAATAAGGGCCAGCCGAAAATTAGGTCAAAATAAAAAGAAAGAAAAATGAAAATGAAATAGAAACAAGTTGTGCAACTTGCACATTAAAAAAAAACATTTAGGAATGGGTTTGAATTTATTTTGACATATTTGGAATCAGTGAATTTTTCTGAAGAAGTTGGTATTTTCAGAAATGCGTTCTGAAACCGGACGCGATCGGACACGTTTTTCGAGGAAACTTCAACTGGACTGTTGGAGGCCTATATGGAATCAAAATAAAGGTTAACTTGGACATTTCTACTAAGTGAGAACATGTCTTCAAAGTTGTAAATCCAGAATTTTGAGATTTTTCCAAAATTACGCGAATCGGGTACCGATCGGAGAAATTCATCCGGGTAGGCTTCTAGAAGGGCCACATGGCCACTTCCCATTGGCCAATTGGTGCCACCTCAGCAAGAGGGCAGGTCGGCCAAGAAGAAGGAAGAAGAAGAAAAAGCTTTTTGAAAAAGTTGCTTTGGACGGTCCAGATCGATTCTCACAAAGTTGATCCGACTACGAAATCCTACACCTTTTCTTATAAATACCCCCTCCTTCACTTTTCTTCACACCATTCCTTCTTGCCTATTTCGAAATTCTAGGGAGAGAAAGTAGAGAGAGAAGCTCTGGGGGAAGTTCTCGCCAAGTCTTCAACGGGTAAGTCTTTCGGTCTTTAGTTTTTAGTCTTTAGTTCAATAGTTAGTAAGGTGAGTAGTCTTTATTTTTATGATTGGATATCATATGGGAGGGCTATTTTAGTCTTTATTTTCGAAAATCATGATGGCGTCGAAGTTCGGCAAAATTTTGGGAAGAAAATAGCCTATGTAGCTAAGCGCCGCGAAATTCCGCCAAGTAGGGGTATAGGGGCAAAATGGTAATTTTTACCTAAAATGCCAGTTATAATGTCAAATTACTAATAGAAGTGACATTATTCTCATAGGATATCTGAAACGCTGATTCTGCTGCCGTTACGCTGCCCGACGTGCCGCTGTAGGACTTTTGCACGTTTCTCCGTAGAAAGTACGTTTTCCGCCGGTAGTACCTAACGTTGCCAACGAAGGTACGGACGCGTACTGTAACACTAATCTTGTGCTTCTTAAATACTTATATGTCAATGATATGTTCGTAGACCGTTATACATACAGTTATACGGGTTATAGTTTTGGTAACGCCGTTTTGTTTTCCTAGCGCTGAGGACACGACTAATTATCGTGGCACTGGTGAATAGTGCAAGTTGTTGTTGTTATTTACCTTATGGGGCTTTACATATTGCTCGTGCTTATGTTTTGTCGGCATAATGATCATGCATCTCTAGTATGCTTATGATATACCGTTGTATTAGCTCTTGAATATCTGTTGGCCATATACTTGTGTTGTTTGGGTATGAGGTTAACTGCTACCCGAGATTCAATGCGTTGAATTGAATCTCACCGTAGCTTCAGTGGTCGGGAGGACCACGGTTCATGGATCGAGGCAAGTACCCGGAGTAGGCATGCAACAAGACTATCTCTATCTTATCGTATTCTCGTTATTACACTATTTCCTTTCTAAACCTTAGGATTACCGTAATCATTACAATGTTACACAATGGTTGATGTTTTGGCTAAGAATCCAATTACTCTTTCGCTCTATTGCTCTACTCGATTGTTTGTTTGAAAAAAATTTCCGCATTTCAAACATGGGATGTTACATTTTATGGTATCGAGCATGAAATTCGCAAGTATTTAACTATGTTACCACGGACAGCTTTGGTGCCGAAGGCAAGGCTAGTCTACGTGGGTGTGCCATAAGTCACTGCTAACCCGGTGAGGCCCCCATGGTAGACACTTACCTGGCCATTCTGTTCGGATAACGGAGTTAGGTTCTTAAGCCTTTTAACTTTGAGCACATTTTTGAAAATGAGTACTGATACGACCATTGGTGTAAATGTGTAAAGATGAACAGGGATAATGGCTAGTATGCCTTTAGAGCCGGAGAAACTGTCGATCGATCATTCATCTGATGATGACAACTGTAAGTATTCCCAAACTGTTAGTCGTCAGACGATTCGAGAGTGAATCTTTCTATGAACCCAACACAAGACTATTAGAAGAGCGTACTTCCGATATGAAGTTATGAATTACGAACACGAAGGATTTTAACCACTGGTCATAAACCAGCTGGATGATGTAGTATACGTTTGCATGTGCATTACATCTAATATAAAAATATATAGGTTTAGATGCCACGTGATGTGTTATTTTCTGACACATATATCTGTTATTTAATTAAAGGAATTAAAAACAAATGGCGATACTAAGAGGTGCCGGTGCACCAAGAGGCCGAGGCCGTGGACGAGGCCGAGGTCGAGGTAGAGGCAGACAGCCTCAAGATGAAGCAATACCTGAAGTTGGACGACACCAAGAGGGCCAACATGCACAAAATCAACTCCTGAACCAACAAAACGACATACAGGAGATGCAACGAACTTTGCAAGAGCAAAGAGCTCTTATCGATGCATTAATGGCAGAAAGGCTGGAAAGACAAAGACAAGATGAAGAGCGCAACAATGAGGAACATGAAGAAGATGATCACAACGATAATGAAGAAGAGTATGATGACAACGAGAATGATGAAGAGCCTGAGGGGTCTGAGAGATCCCAATCACCACCTAGGCGAAATCAAAAAGAGAGAACCACCGAGAGCTGGGTCAACCAGCCCGCAAGTGAAGCCACCCGGTTTCCGGGGAAAAAATGAACTAGCTGAGGATTGGCTGCTAAGCCTAAAAAAGATTTTTGAAGTTATCGAGTGCCCGGGAGATCGGAAGGCACTGCTGGCTATCTACAAGTTAGAGGGCGATGCCCACAGATGGTGGGAGAGCGTTTCCACAACCCTGCCAAGCCCTGTTACGTGGGAGATGTTCTTGGAGCAATTCAACGAACAATACTTTCCTCCCTCAATTCAGGTGATTAAGGAGGAGGAATTTCGCAGATACAACAAGGGAGTGAGGAGTCATTTGACGACTACTTCGCACGTTTCACCACCCTGTCCCGATACTCTTCGTATCTGAAGAGCAATGTGAACGAAAGCTGGAAAGCGAACCGATTGGTGAACGGGCTGAGGTACGACATAAGGGCAAGGTTGGTATCTCACCAATTTTCTAAGATGGCCCAAGCCGTAGGATCTTGCAAACTGACGGAGCGCAACCTGAAGGAACTGCGTAAATTCCGAGCATTAACAAACACAGAGGCCAAGAAGTCCCCAGAAATGGTTCAAGGTACCATCTATCTCAATGGAAATCTACTTGAAGCATTGTATGACTCGGGTGCTAGTCACTCGTTTATTTCCTATGATTGTGCAAGTCGTTTAGGATTGCATGCCTGTAGATTACCATTTGATCTTGTAGTATCTACACCGTTGGGTGTAAAGTCTTTAGCTTCTGATGCGTGTATAAATTGTACTGCTGACGTGGATGGACGAGTTTCTAAAGTGGATCTTATCCGTCTACCTCTTCACGGCATCGACGTCATATTCGGTCTGAACTGGTTAACGGCCAATGGCGCAATGATTGATTGTGGCAAAAAGGAGATATCATTTGCCGGAGACAAGGTTGAAGTGAGCCTAAACTTTCTCTCCGCCACAGAAGTTGATCGGTGCGTGAAGCAAGGATGTCATGCTTTCATGGTATTCTTTTCACAAAGCAGAGCCGACCTTTCACTCCAGGATATCCCCGTGGTGAATGAATTTTCGATGTATTTCCTGAGGATCTCACCGAGTTACCTCCTATCCGGGGAGCCCCAGTGCTTTTTGTAAAGAATAAAGATGGAAGCTTCCGACTCTGCATCGATTACCGCGAACTCAACAAGGTGATTGTCAAAAATAAGTACCCACTTCCCCGGATTGATGATCTTTTGGATCAATTATCTGGTTCCACAGTCTTTTCAAAAATTGACTTGCGTTCAGGATACCATCAGTTGCGAGTTATGGATGGCGATGTTCCCAAGACAGCTTTCAGAACCAGATATGGGCATTATGAATTCCTTGTGATGCCCTTCGGATTAACAAATGCACCTGCGGTATTCATGGATTACATGAACCGAATTTTCCGACAACACCTAGACCAGTTTGTGGTGGTGTTCATTGATGACATTTTGATCTACTCTAAGAGTAAAGAAGAGCACGAAGAACATCTCGCGAAAGGTGTTGAGCATACTCGGGAAAAGCAACTATATGCTAAGCCGAGCAAATGCGAATTTTGGCCGCCTAAGTTAAATTTCTGGGCCATGTTATATCTAGCGGCGGAGTTGCAGTTGATCCAAGCAAAGTAGAAGCAGTTCTGGACTGGAAACGGCCAGAGACTGTGACGGAGATCCGTAGTTTTCTTGGTCTGGTGGGATACTACCGCAGATTTATACGGGATTTCTCGCGTTGCCCTACCATTGACAAAGCTTACGAGGAAGAATCAACCCTTTATATGGGGAGATGATTGTGAGGAGAGCTTTCAGAATCTGAGGGAGAGGTTGACTACATCACCGGTATTGATTATCCCCGATCCAGATGAGACCTATGTTGTCTACAGTGATGCCAGTGGGCAAGGATTGGGATGTGTCCTAATGCAGCAGGGCAGGGTGGTGGCCTATGCCTCTCGTCACTGAAACCTCACGAGTTAAACTATCCTACACACGATCTAGAGCTGGCGGCAATCGTGTTCGCTTTGAAGATATGGAGGCATTACCTGTACGGTGTAACCGTAGAAGTGTATTGTGACCACAAGAGTCTGAAATACTTGTTTGATCAACGAGAACTCAACATGAGACAACGTCGTTGGATGGAGCTGATTAAAGATTACACCACGGAGATCAAGTATCATCCGGTAAAGCAAACGTTGTTGCCGATGCTCTTAGTAGGAAGACGGTGCAGGTATCATACATGATGATACAAGAGCGTAAACTTTGGAAGATTTCGTGGATCCGAATCTATCCAATCAAATCTGCATGGGTCTCGCACGCACCTGCTGATGCCTATCTTGCTACACTTCTTGCGAGTCAAGGGGAGTATGATCTGAGAGATGAAGTGGAAAAAGCTCAGAAGCAAGATGATTGGGAAAAAGAGATACGTGAGAAGATCACTCGAGGTGAGACCCGAGACTATGACCTATCACTTAGTGGTTTGGTCAGGTACAAGAAGCGAATCTATGTACCGCCAGTTGATGAATTAAGGCGGAAGATAATGGATGAGGCTCACAAGAGTAAATATACTCTACATCCGTGCATGGTCAAAATGTACCAAAGTATGAAATCCGAACTTTGGTGGCCCAGAATGAAGAAAGACGTAGCGAGAATACGTGGCCAAATGCTTGACTCCGTCGAAAGTGAAGATTGAACACCGTCGACCCCCGGTCTTTTGCAAGGACTAGAGCCGCCGAATGGAAATGGGAGAACATAACCATGGATTTTGTGGAAGGTCTGCCCAAAATCAGAAATCATGATACAATTTGGGTAGTTGTTGACAGATTAACCAAGTCAAGACACTTTATTCCCATCAAGATTCACTATTCTCCGAACGATTGGCGGAGATTTATATCAAAGAGATAGTGAGATTACATGGTGTTCCTAAGAGCATTGTCTCTGATCGTGATACACGATTCAAATCCCGTTTCTGGCAAGCGTTACATGAAGGTATGGGACTAAGTTGAAGTTCGCCGGCTTATCACCCACGATCGACGGTCAATCCGTGAGTAATCTCCACGACGTTTTTCACGTGTCGCAATTGAAGAAGTACCAACCAGACAGTGATCATGTCATCGAGTACGAGGATGTCGAAGTAAGGCATGATAATACCTTCATAGTCGAGCCGAAGCAGATCATCGATCACAAAGAGAAACGGCTGAGGAACAAGACTATTTTGATTGTGAAGGTGGTCTGGAAGGGTTTGTCACTCGAAGAAGCGACTTGGGAAACCGAGAGTGACATGAAAGAGAAGTACCCTGAGTTCATGGCCCGAAGTTTAGTTAGTATAGACTAAATTTCGAGGGCGGAATTTTGTGTAAGGGGGGGAGAAATGTAATACCCGGATATTTATCTGGAATATTATAAATAAAAGTTGGATATTTCGATAAGTGAAATTTCAATCTCCGGTCTTGTATAAATACAAATCAATTTTCTAAGTAGAATTTCGTAAGAAATTAGGGAGTTTGAGGGCCAAAGTGCCTAAATGCCCCTAGAAAGGGTAATTAACTTAGAAAATTTATGGAAAAATCCTAAAAGACAGTTAAATGACCAAGTGAGTTAGGAGAGTATATAATCTCTAATTATTGTAATTTTATAAATTATGAAATTGGAGAAATTGTTGGAAAATACTCAAAAAGAAGTGAAATGACCATAATACCCTTGTAATTATGGAATAATGCAAGAGGCATGAAAATACTAATGTTAATACAAGTGTATGAAGGTAATAAGGCATAGTAATTAAGAAAATTATCAACAAGTGATAATGAAGTAATTAAGTAATATTGGACTAATTACTTAAGCATAGGCAAAGGAAATTCAGTAATAATTATGTGAAGCTCAAAAATTATTGGAAATTAGTGAAATATTAGTAAAAATGTATTTACTAATTAATTGGAAATTTCTATGAAAAATAGTTGAGTTTAGGTAATTTTGTGAAATTTGTGGAAAAATTAATTAAATAAATCATTAAATAATTAAATAAATTAAAAAAATAAATATTTATTAAAATAAAATAAGGGCCAGCCGAAAATTAGGTCAAAATAAAAAGAAAAAAAAATGAAAATGAAATAGAAACAAGTTGTGCAACTTGCACATTAAAAAAATATATAATTAAATTAAAGTAAAAAGTATGAATAGTAATATTAAAATTAGGAAACGGATCCTATCTAGAGATCTAGGAATAGGAATCCCAAGGTCAAGGTAAAATATTGATCAGTGAGTTTTTATCTTTAAGTGACCTTTTCCGATGTCTTCAAAGTTGTAAATCCAGAATTTTGAGATTTTTCCAAAATTACGCGAATCGGGTACCGATCGGAGAAATTCATCCGGGTAGGCTTCTAGAAGGGCCACATGGCCACTTCCCATTGGCCAATTGGTGCCACCTCAGCAAGAGGGCAGGTCGGCCAAGAAGAAGGAAGAAGAAGAAAAAGCTTTTTGAAAAAGTTGCTTTGGACGGTCCCGGATCGATTCTCACAAAGTTGATCCGACACCGAAATCCTACACCTTTTCTTATAAATACCCCCTCCTTCACTTTTCTTCACACCATTCCTTCTTGCCTATTTCGAAATTCTAGGGAGAGAAAGTAGAGAGAGAAGCTCTGGGGGAAGTTCTGCCAAAGTCTTCAACGGGTAAGTCTTTCGGTCTTTAGTTTTTAGTCTTTAGTTCAATAGTTAGTAAGGTGGAGTAGTCTTTATTTTTATGATTGGATATCATATGGGAGGGCTATTTTAGTCTTTATTTTCGAAAATCATGATGGCGTCGAAGTTCGGCAAAATTTTGGGAAGAAAATAGCCTATGTAGCGGAACCGCGAAATTCCGCCAAGTAGGGGTATAGGGGCAAAATGGTAATTTTTACCTAAATGCCGTTATAATGTCAAATTACTAATAGAAGTGACATTATTCTCATAGGATATCTGAAACGCTGATTCTGCCGCCGTTACGCCGCCCGACGTGCCGCCGTAGGACTTTTGCACGTTTCTCCGTAGAAAGTACGTTTTCACGGTAGTACCTAACGTTGCCAACGAAGGTACGGACGCGCATCGTAACACTAATCTTGTGCTTCTTAAATACTTATATGTCAATGATATGTTCGTAGACCGTTATACGACAGCTTATACGGGTTATAGTTTTGGTAACGCCGTTTTGTTTTCCTAGCGCTGAGGACACGACTAATTATCGTGGCACTGGTGAATAGTGCAAGCTGTTGTTGTTATTTACCTTATGGGGCTTTACATATTGCTCGTGCTTATGTTTTGTCGGCATAATGATCATGCATCTCTAGTATGCTTGTGATATACTGTTGTATTATCTCTTGAATATCTGTTGGCCATATACTGTGTTGTTTGGGTATGAGGTTAACCGTTACCTGAGATTCAATGCGTTGAATTGAATCTCAGCTGTAGCTTCGGGTCGAGGACCACGGTTCATGGATCGAGGCAAGTACCGGAGTAGGCATGCACCAAGACTATCTCTATCTTATCGTATTCTGTTATTACACTATTTCCTTTCTAAACCTTAGGATTACTGTAATCATTACAATGTTACACAATGGTTGATGTTTTGGCTAAGAATCCAATTACTCTTTCGCTCTATTGCTCTACTCTGATTGTTTGTTTGAAAAAAAAAAAATTTCCGCATTTCAAACATGGGATGTTACAGAAGCAAATCTTCCCCTTTTTTTTTTTTTGCCTTTTCATTATCTCATCACCATCCTTAGGTCAAAAAATAAATAATTCAAATTCAATATTTTATAAAATTATTATAATACTTTATAAGTTAAATTTTTATTTTCACCATCATATTTTAACAATTCAAATTTATTTTTGTTTATAATTTTATAAAATATTAAATATGAACCATTCCTTTTTTCTTTTAATCTGAGTGTGCTTGTATTGTATGAGATTCTAGTAGAAAATGAGAAAGAAAAGAGAGAGAGAGAGACCTAAACCGTGAAAGAGCCAACAACTCTTTTGAGATTTAAGTGAATTCGATAAATTGGTTGAATATAAAAAAAATATAAGTTGCTCAATAAGAATACATTTCATAAATGTATATTTTGTTAATTGTTACTAGTAAAACATGCATTTCCATTACTAATTGACTAATTCGTTGCTAATTCCGTTCATTAATTTGTTGATCATGGAAATTGGCAACGTACGAAAATACTCGTGGCTGACTTCAAAAAGAACTCACTCCTTTGAAAATAGATTTGCTGACAGAAAATTTTAATGGCAAAATTTTATCGATAAATAATCGCTAAATATTATGTAACTGAGTATTTTCACCTTTACTTTGTAAAATCAGATGGTTTCTAACCAATGATTCCATACTTCTATACTTTTCGGGTCATTAATGTAAGACCCAATTAGAAAGTTAGTCATGGTTCTAAATGTATGACTCATTTCCCATAGTTATTATTTTTTTCCGAACTACCCTATTGATCAATACTCTCTTAACAATAATTAAATACAACAATATTTAATAACAGACTAGTTGTTCTATAATATGAGCAATGCCTGTTACTCTAGAAAATTCATTCATGTCACACGTAGAGATCAAACCTAAAATCTCTCACTAAAAGTAACTAGTTATATATAGAGTCTTTCTCCAAAAACAGCGCACACATGTATTTCTGTGAAGGTAGATCCAGTTATCGCTTCTTGAAGACGAATCAATTTCTGGACGACTTATCGAAAAGGTTATTGAGCTCAATGAACGGACTATTGTTCTTTGCAATCTTGACCATGATGGAGAGGTTAGACGAAGCTTTCTGATCTTGCAGAGGCACCAAAGCTTACCTCTTTCTTTGCCCTTTTACAGGTACGATAGCGATATTCTCCATTTTGGAAGCTTTGGCTAGGAGGTACATCACAAAATCTGCCTCACGTTGGTCGCCTGTAAATCCCACTATGGACACAAACTTGAGGGTTTCATGAACACAATGGCACACATCATTTGTTTCCCAAAGTATTGGAAATTGCAGATCAGCATAGTTGGGCTTTCGACCTCTTTTGACCTGTAGATGTATATAATTAATTACTGTTCAGTATTAGACTTTAATTAGGACGATTATTTAGATGTACATAACCTAATATTTAATATACTCAATTTTTTTGAAAAAAAATTAAAAGACTTGTTAATTTAAAGGAAAATCCTGCTTAAATCCATTTGAAATATCTAAATCCATCTTTAAGCCTACACTTTTAAAAAATCCTTAATTAGGCTAAGATGCCTCATTAGGGATTTCTGAATATTGTTGTAAGACCATAATGCCCTCTAATTAAATTGACAATGAAGCATTCCATCATATTACGAATCATCCTGAGAAAAAAGAGAGAAAAGAGTAAGATGAGCTAGGGCTTTTGAGGGATACAACCAAATACCAAAGGAAGAGAAGAAATAGAGTGATCTCGACCAATAGAGAAAATCAAGGAACTAGCGATTCTTAAGGCACAACCAGATGACCATAATTTGAATGAAAGAGAACTGGACCAGAAAAAAAATAAAAAAAACAATTTGATATGAATAATCAAGCATGTGAATATCGCAGAGATAACGTATTTGCCAACTATTTAATCACAAGAAATTAAAAAGAAAAGGAAAAACATTACTCTAACGATATTCTAGTGGGTTACTTTTTAACTTTTGAGCATAAAATAATGACCTGGGTTTTGAGGAATATCTTGTTAAGAAAAAAAAAAAAAAAAACCAAATTCCTCTTTCATTGCGAGCTGGTTTGAAGGACCACACCAGATAGGGAAGAGAATTGAGGAGGGGATTGAGGAAGAGAATTGAGAAGGGAAGATTACATGATTAGCTCATCTAGAGAGAGACTCAGAAGAAACTAAGATCTGGATATAGCAATATCTAGCCTTAGAAATCTTAGGCTGGGCAGAGGAGAGGCAGTGAGTTAGCAAGATTATTAATCAGTGGTAGGGATATTTGAAGGTGGAAGAAGAGCCGATATATGAATCTATGTTTATCAATATATTTGTGTATTGATTTAGGGCTAAGTTTTTTTAAGCTTTGGTCATGATTATTTTTAAGTTCATTTTATTTATATTTTCGGAAAATGGCTCATGGTCTTAGGTAAAAGAAAAATAAATACAGATAGTAGCTGAACTTCAAAATTTCATTTAATATTAATAGTTCACAGAGGTTTTAATATTTACTAGTTTAACTTTTAAAAGATAGAGCTCTCGACCATAACAACTGAACTCGTAAATGTGACATTTTGACTTGTAAATATTAAATCCCCTAAAATCTATTAATATTAAATGAAATTCAGGGGACCAATTTGTATTTAATTTACAAACACGCCCTTATTAGTCAAAAATAAAAAGGTAGAATGAAAATAGGTAAATAAGTGTAATTGTCACTTACCGGTGGAATAATAATTTTCAGAACTTCCAAATTAACACAGCATCTCAATATCAATGAAAGGGTCTGGTTAGCTCTTCTAATTTTCAAATCCAAGTCAATCATCAAGGATGACAAATAAGCCCCAAAATTGTAACTCGTTGTGGTTCCCTACAAGTAACCCAAGAAAGAAAAATAAATATTTATAGATTCAAATAAAGTTTGACCAATAAGTCATCACAAGCACCAAGAGGATTTTCTAAAAGCAACTTACAGAATGAATAGCCAAAGCCTCCAGAATCTCATTAACTTTCAGAACACGATTTCCTCTGCGAAAAACACGTCCCTCATGCGATATTGGTTTGTTGTGGGTTTGAAGCACTCGAAGCCTATGAGCAATAATCAAGAAAATTAAAGATTCTGGACAACCCAAAGAAGAAAGATCTAGAACCTCAAGTCTTGCAGCAGAAACAATAATCTGATATACACATAAAGCCCTAAGCTCCAAGAACTTGAGCTTCATATGAAAAATCTCTAAGTTCCCGAGTCTTGAACACCCCACAAGGCTAAGACTTTCCAATTCGTCACACCTCCCAAGAATTTTAAGGAGGGTTTTGTCTTCTACTTCGACCAACTTCAGTTTCAAGGTTTTGAGCTTCATACAGCCGCCAAAAGGTATCGAAGATTGTAGGTTGTAATTCACAATTTCAAGTGAAGACAAAGAGGAAAAGATCCCATAAGCATTTGACCCTAGAAAACATTCAAAACAATGAACGTTTTCTGCATTTAAGAGTTTACATTCTAGGCTTAGTTCTTCAAATGTTTCCTGTCTCTCAAGTAAAACAGCCAAGTTAATCTGGAAGCCCATCTGTGGAAAAAGTGTGAACTTGCAGCTTTTGAGGCCACCTCGGTGATTTTGCAAGATTATGGAGACAATCATATTGTACCTGATTTCTTCATATCGGAGAAAATTACGGATGTAATCTATTAATTGATCATCAGATGCAGAAATTCGAAGGAGTGTTAAGGGGTTGATCATGTGCATCACGTCCAGATCAAGATGTGGTGTGTTTTCCCACAATGATAACCATCTCTTTGAAAGGATGCTGGTTCTTACAGCCTCATCCACTGGAAGAAGAGAGAGAATGGCCAATAGGATGTCATTCGGGAGATTACTGATAAAATCAAGATCTTCGAACTTTGCCTTCCTTCTTGATCCAGACATTTTCTTTTCTTTCTTTATCTCTTTATTTTCTCTTCGTTGTGAATATATAATAGTTGCAGAGAGACAACTTATAGAGGAAGCAATTGGAGATGAGAGAGAGAGGAGCTGGCGAGATTCATGAATGAGAAAAATAGCATAGAACGCATTATATTTACAGTTCGCAAAGTCGTTTAATTATGTGTACCATTTATATGGGAACCTCTTCATATCGGAAAAAGATTATCTCCTCATCTTTTTTCTCCATATCCCTCGTCATCATCCTCTAGGCTGTTGATTGTGAAGATGAGAGAAAAGTGAAAGTAATAATGTGACTTTTTAGATTGATTGCACGAATATGATTTAGAGATTATGAGGGATGATGAAAAAAAGGATGATGAGACAAACCCTTTATATCCTGTATTCATTATATTTTACATAGGGTTGTATTTAGTCTTTCGTTCATTAATTGATGATACAAATGATGTGTTCATCCATTCATCATGAGCCATTTGAACACATACATTCTATTTTATATTATTGGAAATACAAATACTTGAATCACTTTCATAATTTTTTTTGGTTGCCCACCCGGTTCACTAGAGCTTCGCCCTGATTAATCTGGATCCGACCCGCGTCGCGCACCTGTCTATGGTGGGAGAGTCTCCCAGCGGGGCTTTTTTGCATTCACAAGGCTCGAACTCGAGACCTTGCTTAAGCGACACAAGCCACTTACCACTTGTGCCAACCCCGTTGGTATCACTTTCATAATTTGATGAATCAATGAACACGCATATACTATTTTTATTATTATTTTAGTAAAAGTTCAAATGACTTGGGTTTTAGACGTTCATCAAGGTCCATACAACATGCATTTATCACTTAACTAAAACTCAAAATATGTATACTACGTACAAGCGAAAAAAGAATGTATTTAAGGGAACAACCCCTAATGAGATCTGATATCAAAAAATAGTGTACATATGCACTACCTTCGATCCTTAATATATGTGCAAATTGACATTTTTTTTAATCTATTTTTAAAGATTAAAGAAGCTAAATAAGTTACATTAAATTATTTATATCTATTATTTTTCTTTGAACTAGATTTTCTAACTTCTAAATTAATATATATAGTCTAATGATATATAACATATGCTATGATTAAATATTTATTTAACTATCTTAAGTAATCTCTCTAAAAAAAGTCAACTAACGCTTATGTTAATGACCGTAGCTAGGGTGTATATAGATGATGACTATTCTCTTCTTTTATCCCAAGAGACAGCATTGTATTTCCATAATTGCATTATGCAGTTGACTTGTTATTTTTTTGCTTATATATTGTTCTTTAGGTATTCACATGCGATACCAACGCTTCCTTTTTACTTTTGTGAAAATTTCATGAGTTAAGTGGGCTTTATGCTTGGAATGATGAAAGTGCACTTATCATCATATAGCCCACTAAAGCCCAAAATGAGGGGGGGGGAATCCAGCTGTATTTTTTGGGAAATTGCACCTAGGTCCCAAGAAAGAGAAAATATGATAAAATAGCCTCTTGAAATCTCAAAATCGCAATGAAGTTCCGTGGGACTGTTTTGCAATATTTTTGCATATTTGAAAGACATAAATCATCCTGAATGACATCAACTGAACCAATCATCTTCTCGGAAGGTTGGCGGTTGATGTGGCACTGGTGTTTTTGAAAAGAAACTGTACAAGAAAGAAACAAGGTAAGCTTAGAAAAAGAAATCAGATTGAAACGAAAATTCGGGACATACAAAACATCTTGAAGAAAAAGGAATCAAAAAACCAAACAATGCCACTAATGAAGATAATACACGAGTACCATCGAAAGATTTACAGAAATTGGAGCTATACGTTTATAAGAGGCAAATAAGGACAAATTGAAACATACATGATGAGTAGCTCTAGAATCTATGATCCAAGAGTTAGATAAGAACTGAAAAGAACAAGGAAAAGATATAGCAGTAGTAGAGATTTTGTTGACAGAAGCAAACGGTGGAGCCGAAGAGATATCATTCTGAACAAGAGCCAACAACTTGTGATATTGTTCTAGTGTGAAACTATAGAATTGATTAGCTATCCAAAGAGGCTCAATCTGACTCTTAGTGGAGAGAGGTTCAAATGAGACATCATTAACCGTAGGATTGCGAAACTTGAATCTTGGAGGAAATCCATGTTTCTTGTAACAAAGTAGCTTCAATATGTTTGGATTTATCACAATAGGTGCATTGCTTAACAGAATCAGATGGAACCAATGTGAGTTGGCTTAGATGGTAAGGGATCCAGGATTAGGCCCTTGGGTCGTGGGTTCGATCCCCTCTGCCGTCGCTGGGACTCCTTTGGTAAGCGATCTCGTAAGTCCCCAGTAAGTGCTCATAGAGCCCGGGGCCGTGCCCTGGCCTTGGTGGGGGACTGATGCCAAACCCTCCAAAACTTTTTCTTATCAAAAAAAAAAAAAAACAGAATCAGATGAAACAAAATAAAATGGCTTAGGTAGGACTGAACCAGATGAATGAGAAACATAGGATTTATGCAGTAAAGTAGCATCAGTGATGAAAAAACCTAGTTCCCTTTTGTCACGCCCCAAATCCTAAAGGGGTGACCGGCACGGAATATGAGTAAACTCACATTCCTTAAGCCTTATACTTATAAACATGTGTTCCAAAATACATGGATCCTACCTATAAATTACATAGAGCATTTATCTCTAAAAAATAATACAAAAGCCTAGGTTATAATTACATTAACTAATAGCATATCCAAATGAATCGGCGAACTTTAAATCCTTGAGACCCTTCACTGCTCAGCAGGAGGTTCAAGGTCGGCAATATCATCTGAACCAAAGAAAATTTTCCGGTGAATAACGTCCCATTCTTTTAATTTAATAAAATACAGAAGTAAATAATTTAAACATCTTTATCTTTTGATAATAACAATATAGTAATAAATCTCATTTTCTAAATCATACGATCAGGACTAAAATAGATTTCTATTTAAAATATCGTTAACAAGATTATTTAATGTACGAAATAAAACCTTTGATTTAATATAATCTATGTAAACCATTCTTTCATGTATATAATAAAACCTTTGATTTCATATAATCAACTTAAAACATAATTCTCAAACCTTATCTTTACATATAACTTCTTATAGAAGAATGACAAGCGTGGCCACACAATCCACGAGGGTAACTAATCAAGCATGACACAAAGTCATGAAACAAGCATGAACACACAGTCCATGAGGGTAACTAGCCAAGTATGGCTCAAAGCCATAAAACAAGATGAACACACAGTCCATGAAACAAGCATGGACACAAAGTCCATGAAACAAGCATGAGAACAAATCCCATGAATCAAGCGAGCTCGAGGTTAACCATGTTGCACCAAGAACTAACAATCTCTTTGTTAGTAACCGGTCTGTATTCGATCTTTTCCAAAACATTTTCAAGCATGCTTGAGGTCAATTTATCAAAGTAATAAAAATTCTTCTTCCAAGATAATAACATCTCTATCTCATACTTCATAATCAAATCCCCCAGCATGAAATTTCATAAACAATATTTCAAAACTTTCCTTCAAATTCAATCTTTTGATAAAATCCTTTTAAAACATCAAAAACTCGCGTAAAAGCCTTTTATTTTAAATAATAAATTCTAGCTTATAAACTTTTAAAAAAAAATCCAAGATCATTTCTATATAAAATTTATGAAAAATGTCTCAAAAGTCTCATTTCCATTTAACTACATAATCATAAATTATGTGTTGAAACAATTGGAAGAAAATACATAATAACGATTAAAAATCACCATTCTTTACTCATACTATCAACAAATATTCCTTCATAAAATCATACTTTTAATTATGGAAATAAACATAAAAGCTCAACAATAAAAATATCATTTATAAAAATTAGGGACGCTATTCACTCACTTGTTGCTCCTTCCGAAACTATACCTTTACCAAAACCCTTTTGGTCCGCCTTTCTCTTGAGCTCAAGTGATTGTCTATTCCTATTCATATAGAGATAGGTCATCATTGATAATCTTTACACTTATATAATATACTCACAAAGACATATTTAAATGCCTATTATCCCACCCAAAACTCTCAACTCATGGCTAGAGAGATTTATCCAAAAATATTATTTAAGAGTCATTCAACAAGCCTTTAAAACATCATTTGATGATCTTATAACAATTTTTAAATCTAAGAATCTGAACTGCACAGCCTCACAATTTCCAATTTATCATGCTACTTGCATCAAACGTACACACATATGTCATAACCTTACATTTACTCCCGTGTAATTCATCTATTTTATCATGTGATCATTTTTGTGAGATTTCCGAGAGCAAAATTAGACAAAACTCCTATGCTTAGCTAATAACAAATCTGGACATCATAATCCCACTAAAATAATCAACATGCAGTACCCTCATAGGCATCCACTCAACCTTACAACACCATTACAACCCTTAATCATTGTTTCCCATTTAGAATCCATATTCCACTATTTCCTCAACCCCAAATAGCAGCAACAAGACCGATTGAAGATAGGAAGGACTTGGAAAGCTCACCTTAATTGATATTTTAAGGTTGCTTAACAGTTCCGACCTCTCTCCTTCTTCCTCTTTTCCAGCGCTTTCTCGTCGGACTGTGACTCTGGCTCTCAGCCCTCTCTGATTTCTATTGTGCAGCACCAAAACGAATGAGAGTAAGGGCTGAAATGGTTTTTATGCAGAATTGAAAATGGGAAGTGGAGCATGGGTTCTATAACGCTGAAGACACGAGAGAAGAAATGGAGCATGGGTTCTGTAATGCATGTCGAAACGCAGAGAAATAGTGGAGTAGGGGAGTTTGCATGAATGGTTGAGCTGTCTGCTAAACACTTGAACAGGTGTCATCTCTCTCTGTTTATCATTCTTCTTCTTTTTTCCGAATAGATATATTGACCAAGGGAGTGTCGTTTTGCTGCTGTTTGAATTTTCTCTGACCGAAATAGTCAATTGGTATGGGTAATACGTGGCTTTCACATGCAGCAAAGGAATAATGGAGAATAGGGAGTATTTGGCGTATAAATATCAGGTTGAAAGAGAAATATACATTGAGAGGGGTGAGTGTTATGCCGCCATGTATATGTGGGGTCCACACCACAGAATAATCCCATTTAACCCTCCACACGTCTCTTATTTGCAACTTCGTCCTTTACTCACTTAGTTGCAAAAATTAGATAAGAGTTAAAAATTAATCCTTAATTCCATATAAGGATTTTTCTTCCTCAATATAATTAGCTTCTCTAAGCCATAAAATATCAACTCTAAAATTTCTAAACCACAATATTTATTCTCCAACCATTATTCCTTGAATTTTTGGGAAAATAGACCATAAATTCTAAATATTAGCTTTAAGACTATTTAGGCCAAATTTTTCGTATTTGATCCCCTCATAATATTTATAAATCCTCGATCAAAATAACATTTCATAACTTCCCCCTATTTTTTTTCAAGATCCAAAATAATATTTAATAATTATCCTAAGATTTTCCTCATAATAACCTTAAGACTTTTAAACTTCTTATAGCTTAGCAGCTTTCTTATCTAAGTCATATTCTTAAACCCCTTATCCCAAAATTTGGGATATTACACCTTTCTTGTTGATGTACTAAAGCAAAAACCTTATTAGTAGAAGGTAACATATTGATTAACATAATTTGTGATTTTTAATCGGTTGCCCATCCGGTATCCAGAGCTTCGCCCGGACTAATCCGAATCCGACCTAGGTCGCGCAACATAATTTGTGATTTAATCGAAGAGAATTGATCGCTTAATCCTTTCAGAAATCTTATAACATAATCTTGGTCCAAATGCCGTTTATAAGTGTGAGTAGCACCACAAGAGCATGCTGGAGTAGAGGAGCAAGGTATAATCTGTCGTAAAGCAAGAAATTCATCCCAAAGGATTTTAAGTTTTGTGAAGAAATCACTCACAGTTAGGTCACCTTGCTTTAAACTCTGGATTTCCTCTTGTAGATCCACAAGTTGGAAAGCATCATTATGATAGAACCGCGTGTGGAGGTCGTCCCAGACGTCGCAAGACCGATCAATCCATAGGATTTACAAAATTATTATTATAATACTTTATAATTTAAATTTTTTATTTTCACCATCATATTTTAACAATTTAAATTTATTTCTGTAAATAATTAATTTTATAAAATATTAAATATCAACCATTCTTTTTTTTTTTTTTTGAGAGTGTGTGTGTGTGTAAAAGAAAAAAAAAAGAGAGAAACTTAAACTGTGAAAGAGCCAATAACTCTTTTTAGATCTAAGTGAATTCGATAAATTGGTTGAATAAAAAAATATAATTTGCTCGATAAGAATACATACATATCATAGTGTATAGTTTTGTTAATTGTTACTAATAAAACATGCATTTCCATTACTAATTGACTAATTCGTTCCTAATTCCATTCATTAATTTGTTGATGATGGAAATTGGCGACAAACGAAAATACTCGTGGCTGACTTCAAAAAGAACTCTTTCCTTTGAAAATATATTTGCTAGCAGAAAATTTTTATCGACGATAAATAATCGCTAAATTAGAAAGTTAGTCATGGTTATTTATTATTTTTTTCAAACTACCCCTATTAATATTCTCTTAACAATAATTAAATGCAACAATATTTAATAACACATAAGTTATTCTATAACGTGGGCAATGCTTGTTACTGTAGAGAAATTTTAATGTTTTTATTTTTTAGTAAAAATTTTTAAAGAGGGTTCGGGGTCTACCAAAGATGGTCCGTTTTTCCATATCCAAGATCAAACCTGAAATATCTCACTAAAGGGCCAATGTACTTATAACCTTTGTGGATAAAAAAGACTGTCTTTGCAAAATATCTCACTAAAGGGATAAAGAAGACTGTCTTTGCTAAATAAATAATGATTACAAAAAACACGAATTAGTAACGAAATTCTTTCGCTGATCAATTAATGACAGCCTATTTTATAACGAAATTATCATATTCCGTCACTAATAATTTACTTTAATTTTTTTTAGTGGTCATCATCAATGCTGAAAAAAAGAGAAAATACATAATTATATATTCACATGCACCACCACTTATTATCTAAATACAATCACCCAGAAACAACAGAGTCTTTTAGAAACAAGAAAAATAAAAAATCAATCTCAACAAACAATGAAAACCATTACAAGCACCAGCAACAAATATGCATGATTTATTTATCCGCAACACACATTTTGGAAATTCTCAGTACTAGCAGTAGAGAACGAAGCACTATGATCCCCTTACGTTTAATTTAGTTATACACAAAAGCTACTAGTTATATATAGAGTAGGTCCAGTTATCTGTGGATGTAGGTCCAGTTATCGCTTCTTGAAGACGAAGCAATTTCTGGACTTATTATTGAAAAGTTTAGTGAGCTCAATGAATGGACTTTTGTTCTTTGCAATCTTGACCATGATGGAGAGATTCGACGAAGCTTTCTGATCTTGCAGAGGCACCAGAAAGCTGACCTCTTTCTTTGACTTTTTACAGACGATAAGTATTTTCTCCATTTTGGAAGCTTCGGCTGCGAGGTGCTTCACAAAATCTGCCGCGCGTTGGTTTCCTGTAAATCCCACTATGGACACAAACTTGAGGGTTTCATGAACACAATGGCACACATCATTTGTCTCCCAAAGTATCGGACATTGCAGATCATCATCAGGGTCGGACTTTGGACCTCTGTAGACCTGTAGATGTATATAATTAATTACTGTTCAGTATTAGAGTTTAATTAGGACGAGTATTTATATGTACATAACCTAAAATTTAATATTCTCAATTTAAAAAAATTTAAAAGACTTGTTAATTTAGAGGAGAATCTCATTTAAATCTATTTGAAATACCTAAATCCATCTTTATCAAGCCTATACTTTTGACAAATCCTTACTCAGGTTAAGAGGCCTCATTAGGGATTTCTGCATATTTTTATAAGACCATAATGCGCCTCTAATTAAATTGATAATGGAGCATTCCATCATATTACGAATCATCCCAGAAAAATAGAGAAAAGAGTAAGATGAACTAGGGCTTTTGAGGGATACAACCAGAGACCAAAGGAAGAGAAGAAATAGAGTGATCTCGGCCAATATAGAAAATCAAGGAACTAGCGATCGTTAAGGCACAACTAGTGACCATAGTTTGAATGAAAAAGAACTAAATCAGCAATAATTAAAAAATAAAAGAACTATTTGACATGAATAAACAAGCATGTGAATATTGCAGAGATAGCGTATTTGCCCACTACCTACAAAACATAACGACCACCAACTATTAATCATAAGAAATTTAAAGACAGGGAAAAAACTTACTCCAAAGATATCCTAGTGGGTTACTTTTCAATTTTTGAGCATCAAATGACCCGGTTTTGAGGAATATCTTGTTTAAAAAAACCAAATTCCTCTTTCATTGCGAGCTGGTTTGAAGGACCACACCAGATAGGAAAGAGCATTGAGGAGGGAAGATTACATGATTAGCTTATTTAGAGAGAGACTCAAATTAAAAAAGAAACTAAGACCAGGATATAACATAAGAATGTTCGACCAGAGAAATCTCAGGATGAGGAGAGGAGAGGCGGGGAGTCAGCCAGATTGAGATTTGAGACGGAGATCTTATAGAAAAAGATGAGACAGAGAAAATAGCATAAGGACATGTTAAAATCAACAAATTCAGAAAATCCCTAATGAAGCCTCTTGGCCTTCTTAGGGATTTGATAAAAGTGTAGAATTTAGGTATTTCAAATAAATTTAAATAGGATTTTCTCTTAATTTTATGGTGTTATACTAATCAATGATCGTAGGGATATTTGAAGTTGGAAGAATAACCTATATATGAATCTACGTTTATTGTAACATCCCGTTTTCAAAAGCGATTATTTTTTTCTATCGAGTAGAGCATTGGAGCAATTGAGTAAGCGATATGTACATTCAAAATGCCGTAAGTCTGGCTAATTATAGAAGCGGTACAACAACCGAGAGTTTTTTTTAAAAAGTAAATATCAACAGAAGTGTCTCCCTGGCGATCCGCATGTCGTGGCAACAAAAGATGGTCTTCAGCCGGACCTCTAAGCTTGCTGCTTTTCTCTCTCCTCGGTCCTCGGTCCTCCCGACCTTGACGCTATGTTAAGAGCCGAGGTCCGCACTGCACTCGTGTAACGGTTAACCTCATGTTTACATACACAACATATGCATTACGAGATACAACAAACAAGCATATCCCAACAGCACATAACCCCCTGGCAGATGTGTCACACCTAGCTATCGTGTCACACCTAGCAGTCGTTTCACACCTAGCAATCGTTTCACACCTAGCATTTAATACCTAGCAAACGTATCCCAATACCCAGCAAGCATAACAACAGTACATGAACATATCACAGAGCTATCAGCTACCTCACATACACCTAGCCCATATATGCATACAATAACCACCAGAGTTAGTGTTACAGTACACGAACGTACCTTCGTTGACGGAATACGGTGCGACTGTTGATCAAAGCGTAATCACAGATATCCTATAAGGATAATAATGTTTCTATTAATGATTAATCATCATAATGGACATTCTAGTCCCAAATTACTATTTTACCCCTGACTTTCCTAATCGGCGGAATTTCGCCAGAACTTCGTTACTTTGACTCTAATCTTCCAAAATTTTGCCATAACTCTTTCTCCAACATAATTTTGAAATAAATATCATATTTAACTCTAAAACATGATATCTACAATATCTTGGAAGATTAAAGATCAAAACAACAACTACCCTAGAACTTCAAGAACTACCGAACTAAAGACTAAGAACCGAAGAACTTACCCTTGAAGAACTTCCTACTCCTTCTCCAGAGCTTCTCTCTCTAACTTCTCTCTAGGATTGTTTGTGAATTGGTGAAGAATGAGGAGAATCAAGGGGCCTATTTATAGGGAAAGCTTGGGGGCAAATTTGCACTTTTCCAACTTTATCATCTTCAACCACAACCATTGGATCTAGGGCATTTTTCAAGCTCAAATCTCCTCCACACAAAGCCTTGGCCGACCTCCCTTGCCCCTTTCTCAACCAAGTGATGTCACCAAAGGTGATGTCACTCTTGCTTTATGGAACTTGTACCGATAAATTCCCCTGTTCGATGTTCTAATCGCGTAATCTTGAAGAATCTCAGAAATTCCTTAGCAACTCCCTGAAGATCTAAACTTCCTCTTTCAAGATATTTGGATTAACCAAATTTTTGATCCCATTAAGGGTATTTCCTATCATGTTGAACATTTTCGGATAACTGCCGTCGTTACGGAAATTACTTTGGGTAACGTCAACTTCGGGACAAAATTCCATTGATTCATAATATGTCTAGTTGCTAGAACCCTAATTCAAGGATTTTGAGTTAGGATTTATTTTCTATTGGTTTTCATTTATACTATCTGCCCTTTTTCACAAAATATCCTTTTCGTCTTATCTCTTAATCATTCCGCCGGTTACGGAAATGACTTCAGAGATAACCCACTCCGAGATAAAAATACATTTGTTTATAATATGTTCTGATCTTAGAAACCTAGTTCATGGTTTTCAAGATAGGATTTAATTTCTATCGGTTCTCATTTATCCTATTTGTTTTTTTACAAAATATCCTCTTTTATATTAATATTTTATTACAACTTGCACAAAAATCTCTTTGGCTCCAAAAATATCATAAATTTCGGCCAACATCTTTTATTTTCCATTTATATTTATTTTTTAATTACTTTAATATTATATTTTAATTATATTATATAATTTCACAAAATTCTCCTATTGATCCATTTCAAATAACATGGATTTAGTCTTTAAAAATTACAAGAATAATTGTAGACCTTTGATCTTGCTTTATTAAATTAAATCCTAACCATTGACCATTGTTTAATTTGTCTAATTTAATTAGAAAGCTTAATTAGGGCCTTAATCCTATGATTAGTAATCTTTTAGGATTTAGGGTTTTCATGTACTTAATCTCACACATTTTTCTTAATCTTTTCCAATTAATTAGCAAGTATCTTTTATGCTAATTTTAGCCATAAACATTTAATTAAGGGGTTTTAATAATTATTCTTGGATATTCCCTTAATCATGCTTAAATAATTAGCCATTAATTATTTATTTAATCCCTTACTAATTGTTGATAATTTTCTTATTTAGGATTAATCATTTTCTCACAACTATTTTACTGACATTGGTATTTTATGTCCCATATAAAATATTAAAAATCATTGGACAACTTATGTCCCCCCGAAATAATATTTAATTTTGTTTTACAATTTTCCAAGGGAAATAATCCCAAAAATTATCTAAATTAGAGACAACATACTTTCTAATTTTTAATAAATATTTTGTTGCCTTTTAGGATTTATCACAATATTTTTAGGGCATTTTATGACCCAATATTTCACTTAGGGATTTTTAACATTTTATCTCTTCTAATTTTAATAGAATTTACCTTAGAAAATAAGATAAATACTACACTAGCTTTGAGACCACATATTCACCTATTTCCAAGGGTGTTACAATTAATGTCACACAGACAACAAACGTCAAATCTCTCACTAAAGGGCCAATGTACTTATAACCTTTGTAGATAAATAAGAATGTATTTGCTAAATAAATAATTACTACAAAAAATAACGAAGTAGTAACGAAATTCTTTAGCTGATCAATTAATGGTCATCATCATATTCCGTCACTAGAAATTTACTTTTTTTAGTGGTCATCATCAATGCTAAAGAAAATGAGAAACTACAAAATTATATATTCACATGCACGTTCACTTATTAATTAAATACAATCACACAGAAACAGCAGAGTCTTTATAAAAATCCATGTCAACAAACAATGAAAACCATTACAAGCACCAGCAACACATATGCATGATTTATTTAATCCGCAACAACATTTTTGAAATTCTCAGTACTTGCAGTAGAGAACCAAGCAATACGATCCCCTTACGTTTAATCTAGTTTTATACACAAAAGTAACTAGTTATATATAGAGTCTTTCTCCAAAAGCAGCAAACTGTACGCACATATATTTCTGTGAATGTAGGTCCAGTTATCGCTTCTTGAAGACGAATCAATTTCTGGACTTATTATTGAAAGGTTTATTGAGCTCAATGAATGGACTTTCGTTCTTTGCATTAATCTTGACCATGATGGAGAGATTGGACGAAGCTTTCTGATCTTGCAGAGGCACCAGAAAGCTTACCTCTTTCTTTGACCTTCTACAGACGATAGTGATTTTCTCCATTTTGGAAGCTTCGGCTACGAGGTACTTCACAAAATCTGCCTCACGTTGGTTGCCTGTAAATCCCACTATGGACACAAACTTTAGGGTTTCCTGAACACAATGGCACACATCATTTGTCTTCCAAATTATCGGACATTGCAGATCAGCATCAGGGTTGAACTTTTGACCTCTGTAGTTCTGTAGATGTATATAATTAATTACTGTTCAGTATTAGAGTTTAATTAGGACGAGTATTTATATGTACATAACCTAAAATTTAATATTCTCAATTTAAAAAAATTTAAAAGACTTGTTAATTTAGAGGAGAATCTCATTTAAATCTATTTGAAATACCTAAATCCATCTTCATCAAGCCTATACTTTTGACAAATCCTTACTCAGGTTAAGAGGCCTCATTAGGGATTTCTGCATATTTTTATAAGACCATAATGCGCCTCTAATTAAATTGATAATGGAGCATTCCATCATATTACAAATCCCTAGTTAAGCCAAAAGGCGTCATTAGGGATTTCTGAATATTTTTATAAGACCATAATGCCTCTCTAATTAAATTGATAATGGAGCATTATATCATAATAATTACAAATCATGGGGAGAAAAGAGTAAGATGAACTAGAGCTTTTGAGGGACACAACCTGAGACCAAAGGAAGAGAAGAAATAGAGTGATCTCGGCCAATATTAGAAAATCAAGGAACTAGCAATTCTTAAGGGACAACCAGATGACCTTAATTTGAAAGAAAAAGAACTAAACCAGCAATAAAATAAAAATAAATAAATAAAACAGAAATAGAAACAATTTGACATGAATAATCAAGCATATGAATATCACAGAGATAGCGTATTTGCCCACTACCCTATAAAACATAACGACCACCAATTATTAATCATAAGAAATATAAAAGAAAAGGAAAAAGATTACTCCAAAGATATTCTAGTGGGTTACTTTTTAATTTTTGAGCATCAAATGACCCGGGTTTTGAGGAATATCTTGTTAAAAAAAAAAACAAATCCCTCTTCCATCACGAGCTGCATGGTTTGAAGGACCACACCAGATAGGGAAGAGAATTGAGGAGGGGATCGAGGAAGAGAATTGAGGAGGGAAGATTACATGATTAGCTTACGGAAAGAGATGAGACAAAGAAAATAGCATAAGGACATATTGTTAAAATCAACAAATTCAGAAAATCCCTAAAGAAGGCTCTTGGCCTTCTTAGGAATGATAAAAGTGTAGGTCTAAATCTGAATTTAGATATTTTAAATGGATTTTAATAGGATTTTTCCTTAATTTTTATGGTGTTATATTAATCAATGGTAGGGATATTTAATTTGAAGGTGGAAGAATAACCTATATACAATCTACGTTTATCAATATATTTTTGTGTTGATTTACGGCTCGGTTTTTTAAGCTTTTGTCATGAAAAAAATTACATGTTTTTAAAAAAAAAAATCATTTTATTTAAATTTCTGGAAATGGGCTCTTGGTCTTAGGTAAAAGAAAAATAAATACAGATATATTGTAGCTTCCAAATTAACACAGCATCTCAATATCAATGAAAGGGTCTGGTTAGCTCTTCTAATTTTCAAATCCAAGTCAATCATCAAGGATGATAAATAAGCCCCAAAAGTGTAACTTGCTGGTGTTCTCTACAAATAACCCGAGGAAAAAATAAATAAATATTTATAGATTCAAATAAAATTTGACCAATAAATCATCAGAAGCAAGCACCAAGACGATTTCCTAAAAGCAACTTACAGAATGAATAGCCAAAGCCTCCAGAATCTCATTAGTTTTTTTCACAACAAGATTTCCTCTGCAAAAAACAAGTCCCTCATGCTATATTGGTTTGTTGTGAGATCGAAACACTCGAAGCCTAGGAGCAGTAATCAAGAAACTTAAAGATTCTGGACAAGCCAAAGAAGAAAGATCAAGAACCTCAAGACTTGCAGCAGAAACAATAATCTGATATACACATAAAGCCCTAAGCTCCAAGAACTTGAGCTTCATATTAAAAATCTTTAACTTCCTGAGTTTTGAACACCCCACAAGGCTAAGACTTTCCAATTCGTAACACCTCCCAAGAATTTCATGGAGTGTTTCGTTTACCACAGCGACCAACTTCAGTTTCAAGGTTTTGAGCTTCATACAGCCGCCAAAAGGTATCGAAGATTCTAGGTAGTAATTCACAATTTCAAGTGAAGACAAAGAGGAAAAGATCCCATAAGCATCTGACCCTTGAAAACGTTGAATAATCTTTTCTGCATTTAAGGGTTTACATTCTAGGCATAGTTCTTCGACTGTTTTCTTTCTCACAAATAAAAGAGCCAAGTTAATTTGGATGCCCTCCAGTGGAAAATGTGTGAACTTGCAGCTTTTGAGGCCACCTCGGTGTTGAAGCAAGATTAAGAAGACAATTATAATGTATCTGCGGATTCTATAATATTTGGGAAGACTACGGATGTAATCTAATAATTGATCATCAGATGCTGAAATTTGAAGCTTAGTTAGGGGTTTGATCATGTGCATCACGTTCAGATCAAGATGTGGTGTGTTTTTCCACATTGATAACCATGTCTTTGAAAGGATGCTGGTTCTTACAGCCTCATCCACTGGAAGAAGAGAGAGAATGGTCAATAGGATCTCATTTGGGAGATTGCTGATAAAATCAAGATCTTCGAACTCTGCCATCTTTCTTGATCCAGGCATTTTCTTTTCTTTCTTTATCTCTTTATTTTCTCTTCGTTGTGAATATATAATAGAGTTGCAAAGAGACAACTTATAGAGGAAGCAATTGGAGATGAGAGAGAGAGAGAGGAGTTGGCCGGTGAGATTATTGAATGAGAAAAATAGCATAGAATGCATTCTATTTACAGTTCTCTTTGTTTGCTCCAACTTCAGTGCTTTCTATTCTTACATAATCACATTCAGAATTTTTATTTTTTAAACTTTGTGAGATTTTATCGTATATGTTTATTGGATTTAATGTTTCTGTTTTTGCTGCTGAAATATTTTTTTTGCCACACTCATATGGGTCCCACTTTTATGTGACTGTGGTAGAAATTTTTTCTACAACAAAATCTAAAACATTAAACCCGTGTTTATATACCTTGTCATTAAACACAATGATCCTTTGTGTAACATCCCATTTTCAAAAGCGGAAATTTTTTTTTCATCAGAGTAGAGCATCGGAACAATTTAAAAAAGCGAGTATTTGATAAACATTCACTGTTGGTGTATCTGGTTGCTTATACAGTGGTACAATTTATCCGAATATTTAAGAATACAATAATACATATCCAAAAAGAAAGTCTCTAGCCGGATCTCTAAGCTTGCTGCTTGCCCTTATCCTTGGCCCTCGGTCCTCCTGACCTTGATGTTATGGTAAGAGCTGAGGTCCAATGCCCACCGGACCTCAGGTAATGGTTAACCTCATGCTTAAATATGACAGTATATGGATGACAGATATTCATATCATTATAGCAGTATATCAATACATAAGCACACAGCAGGTGTATACCAACAGTACATGAGCACACAACAGATGTATCCCAACAGTACATAAGCACACAGCAGATGTATCCCAATAGTACATAAGCACACAACAGATGTATCCCAAAAGTACATAAGCACACAGCAGATATATCTCAAAAGTACATAAGCACACAGCAGATGTAAAGTTATCGCCTATCACATATAAGCATACAATAAGCATCAGAGTTAGTGTTACAGTACGCGTACGTACCTGAGTCATGATAACGGTACGTTTGTCGGTCGATATGTGTTCTCGGATAGCCCAAAGCTCTAACTCCTTCAAGATGCTCTTCCTCCTTCCTCTCTTCACTCTATATGCAGATCACTAAGCTTGTTTGGTGTGAGATTTTGTGAAGACCAAATGCCCCTATTTATAGGAATTTGGTATGGCATTTTGGCAATTATTTCTAACCTACTTCATCTTCAATTTCAACCATTGGATCAAGGTAATTTTTGAAACACTCATCCTCACCATTAAACCTTCACATCCATCCCCCCTCCCCAACATTCTACCCTCTTCCATTTTGCAAAAATCCCTTACACAATGTACCCTATTCTTGACTTAGTTTTTGCAACATGTGCTAATAAGGAAATATCAAGATTTTGTGGTCCATCTTCTTGCCAAAAAGTTGTATGAACCGTGGCCTCTTCCCCTTCAAGCATCCTCAACTTGCTTTATGCTTTATTTCCTCATTGGTCCATAGTTATTTACTTGGATTAAGGCTTTTTAAATAATAGAATTAATTTAGGCCTTTGGATCTTGCTTTATTAGACTTCATCTTGGCCATTGGTTTTAGTTGACTTGTCAAAGTTAATTAGTAAAGCTTGATTAGTGTCTTAATCCTTTGTTTAATAGTCTCAAATGCACCCTTGTTGATCATTTAGGCTTACTTGTAAGGGAAATTCATGTAATTCATCTTATATACTTCTTAACTATGCCTTTTTAATTATTAATTAATTAATTACAAAAATTAATATAAATATATGTTTGCAAATTTAATTGCTTATTAGTTGTTGATAATTTTCTTTAATTGGAATTAGTATTTCCATGTCATTTTATCATCTCTTATGATTAAATAAAGATTATACTTAATTATGATACCTTATGATATTTTAACTTGTCCTAAATTTAATTAATAAAAATTCAATTGCCTCACAATTGTTTTAATATTCTTTAATCACCATAATTATTTTCATAATCCCTTATAGCTCATTATTGATTATATTACAACTAGATGTTATAACATTAATTGTAGGGTATTTTATGATCCCTAATTGAAGATTAGAAACTAGATTTTGATTTATTAAAATTCAAGGAAAATTGCCCAAGAATTCTAATAAATAAATTACATAATTTTAGAGACAACATACTCTCCTATTCTCAACATGTATCATTTGGTATTTGGTTAATCCTAATTTCTAGAGAAAATTTCCTAATTAATAGGAAATATATTGCAACACTTTGAGACCACATATTCACCTTAATTTAATAGGTTTTAATTATCAAAATATAATATTTATGTTAAACATGAATTTCAGGGTATTACACTTTGGATCATAACTTTAAAAAAATGCATGAATCGAAAAGACAATAAGAATTTAAATCTTCATGGAATATTAATTGGAATATTCTCATATCTAATTACTTTATAAAGTCAAATGGTTTCTCATCTATGTTTACATACTTTTTATGTGTGTACCATACTTTTATATATATGGGAAACTCTTTATATATCCTGTGTTCATTTTCCATACGGTTGCATTTCGTTCATTAATTGATTATACAAATGATGTTCTCATCCATTCATCATGAGGCATTTGAACACATACATTCTATTTAGAGTAAATACCATTTTTGGTCCCTGGAAAACACACGGATGCCCTTTTTGGTCCCTGAGTAAAGGAAATTCCATTTTGGTCCTTTTTAGGGACTAAAAATGACCTTTTTGGGAATTTATGAGGGATTAAAATGTCCAAAAAAAATGTCCAAAAGGACTAAAAGGGACCTTTTTTTTTCATTTTAGGGACTAAAAACGACTTCTTTTTTTTCAGGGACCAAAAAGGGCATCCGTGTGTTTTCCAGGGACCAAAAAGGGTATTTACTCTTCTATTTAATATTATTGGAAATACAAATACATGAATCACTTCCATAATTTGATGAATCAATGAACATGAATTTACTTTTTTATTTTAATAAAAGTTTAAATGAGTTGGGTTTTTGAAGTTCATCAAGACTCACACAAGATACATTTATCACTTAACTAAATTAAAACCCAAAATATGTATATGTACAAGTCAAAATGAAAGGTCTTTGAGAGAACATCAACCTGAATGCTTGAATTTGATTCAATCAGATTGCCATATCAAAAAAGTAGTGTACATACAATGCACTACCTTTGATCCTTAAGAGTCAATTAACTTTTTCTTTTGAAAGATTAAGGAAACTAAATAAGTTACATTCAAGTATTTATATCTATTATTTTTCTCTGAACTAAATTTTCTAACTTATAAATTACGTAGTAATATATAATCGAATGATATATAACATGTGTTATGATTAAATAATTTATTTAACTTTTTTAATCTCTCTAAAAAAAGTCCACTAAGCTCTTTTGTTAATGACTGTGTAACATCCCGTTTTCAAAAGCAGTATAATAAAAATTTTTTCATCAGAGTAGAGCATCGGAGCAATTGAGTAACTGATATATATTCAAAATGCCAATAGTCTGGCTAATTACAGAAATGGTACGATAACCGAGAGTTTCTTTAAAGTAAATAACAACAGAAGTGTCTCCCTGGCAATACTCATGCCATGGCAACAAAAGATAATCTTCAGCCGGGCATCTAAGCGTGCTGCTTGCCCCTATCCTCAGTCCTCGGTCCTCCCGACCCTGAATCTATGTTAAGAGCTGAGGTCCAATGCATACTGTAATACCCTAAAATCTGACCTATGATGAGCATCATAGTTTAGTAAATAATACCTATTGGAAATAGGTGAATATGTGGTGTCAAAACATTGTACAATACTTGTTCTATTTTCTAGGGAAATTTCTAATGAAATTAGAGGGAATAAAGTGTCAAAATCCCTAAGGCTTAATTAACCAACAAAGGATTAAGCAATAAGATAATTACCTATTAGATGAATTAAGGCATAAAGTAAATGAACAAAAAGATGTTTGAAGATTATAATGGGGCAGCCGAATTGAATGATTGGAGAAGGAGTGAAAATGAAATAGAAAACTTGGTTAAGAAGGGTTGAAAAGTCAACATAAATCACAAGCCAATAGAAACACATGAAGCAATGGATATTTTGGCAAGTGGGTGAACATCTTCCTTAGCCAAGAAGGAGGTGAATTTAGAAAATGGGAGAGAGAAAAAGATGACTAGTGTGAACACAAAACAAGTGGAAGTGCAAGTGGATGGATAAAGTAAAGGTATTTGTGATATTTTGGGAAAAAGCATGTAGGATAAATGAGAACCGATAGAAAATAAATCCTAACTCAAAATCCTTGAATTAGGTTCCTAACATCTGGACATATTATGAATCAGTGGATTTTTGTCCCCAAAATGATGTTACCCGAAGTGATTTCCGTAACCGAAGACGGATATCCGAAAATGTTCGGAAGGCAACGAAATTTTCTGAATGAGATCAAAAATTTAGCTAACCCAAATATTTTGAAAGAGGAAGTTTAGATCTTCAGGGAAATGCTAAGGAATTTCTGAGATTCTTCAAGATTACGCGATTAGAACTCCGAACATGGGACTTTATCGGTAGAAAACTTCTAGAGCAAGGTTGTGACATCATGGGGATGATGTCATTGTTGGAAGAATGACATCATCAACTTGTTGAAGAAGTTGTAGATGATGTCATCAATGACATCATCAACTTGTTGAAGAAGTTGAAAAAAGTGCAATTTTGCCCCTGGAAAACTTCTATAAATAGTCAACATCTCTTTGCATATTCCTCACACCAAACCTCAAGAGGTATTTCGAAAATAGAGAGAGAAGTTAGAGAGAGGAGCTCTGGAGAAAGTTGTAGTGAGATTCTTCAAGGGTAAGTTCTTCGGTTCTTAGTTTTAGTTCGGTAGTTCTTGAAGTTCTAGGGTAGATGTTGTTTTGATCTTTAATCTTCCAAGTATGATTAGATATCATGTTTTAGGGGTAATTAAGGTATTAATTTCGAAAATAATGTTGGAGGAAGAGTTATGCCAAAATTTTGGAAGATTAGAGCCAAAGTAACGATGTTCTGACGAAATTTCGTCGATTAGTCAAACTAGGGGCAAAATGGTAATTTATACCTAAAATGCCTGTTATAATGTTGGACATTGATTAAAGTGATATTATCCTTATAGGATATCTGTGATCACGTACCGCTGTCATACCGCTGTCAAACGTACCGTTTTCCGTCAGAAGTGCTGATTACCGTCAACGAAGGTACGTTCGCGTACTGTAACACTAACTCTGGTGTTTATTATATATGTATATGTTGTAATACCCTAAAAATCTCTATCATAAATTGATAAGAGTATACCTATAGAAAATAGGTGAATATGAGGTTTCAAACATCTTGTATTGAGTTTACCTTGTTGTTAGGGTAATCTCCCTTGAAATTAGATAATTTGCAATTAGGTCCCTAAAACGTTTGGACATTTGCAAATAGGTCCCTAAGTACATTGTGGGTTATAAATACCCTGTGAAAGCTATAAAGGAGGCAAGTAAAAATATATTTGAAATAGGGAAGGATGTTGTCCCTAATTTAGGTAATTTATTAAGTTAGAAACTTGGAGAAATTGAAGAAGAACACTCAAAAAGTATTGAAAAGACCAAAAGGCCCCTATAAACTCTAAAATTATGCAGGAGTCATGAAATTCTAATGTTAATACAAAATTTTGAAGATGAAGAGTTATTATAATTAAGAAAATTATCAACTTGTGATAATTAAGTAATTAAGTAATATTGGGCTAATTACTTAAGCTTAAGCAAAGGAAATTCAGAGATAATTATGTAAAGCTCAAAAATTAGTGGAAAATGGTTGAAAATTAGTAAAAGTATATTTACTAATTAATGGGAAATTTTTGAGAAAAATAGTTGAGTTTAGGTATTTTTAAGCCTAAATGCAAGAATAGACCAATAGGAAAATTTTGTAAAAAAAATTATTTAATTAATTAAAATAATTAATTAAATAATTAATCAAATAAAAAATAATAAAAAACGAAATAAAAAAGGGCAGAAAAAAAAAAAGAGAAGGGAAAAAAATGAAAGAAAAATTCTTGCAACTTGCAAATATTTAAATAATATAATTAATTAAAGTGAAAAATGATGAATAGTAATTTAAAAATTAAGAAACGGATCCTATCTAGAGATCTAGGAATGGGAATTCCAAAGTCAAAATAAAATATTGATCAGTGAGTTTTTACCTTCAATCGACCTTTTCGGAAGTTAATTAGAAGTAGTTAGCGCATTTTCCTAATAAGACGAAATAGGGAAAAATGCGAGATAGGCATATTTTTGGATATGAAGAAAATAAATTCTAACTCAACATCTAGGAATGAGTTTGAATTTATCTGGACATATTTGGAATCAGTGAATTTTTCTGAAGAAGTTGATGATTTCAGAAATACGTTCTGAAACCGGGCGCGTTCGGACACATTTTTCGAGGAACTTCAGACTGACAGTTGGAGCCCTATATGGAATCAAAATTTAGGTTAACTTGGACATTTCTTCTAAGTGAGAATATGTCTTCAAAGTTGTAAATCCAGAATCTTGAGGTTTTTCTGAAATTACGCGAATCGGGTACCGATCGGGTTATAAATGCTTCTAGAATATACCAACTTGTCACACAAGTTGGTGACTCATAAGGGCTGAACGAAATTGTGCTTTGCATGGCCACAAATCATCCACCAAGCACCTTAGGTTTCCATGGTTTACAAAGAAAGAAGAAGTTTGGAAGATTACTAAAATGCCCTTACAATTTTTCTATAAATAGCCTTCAAGTCTTTGCAAAATCCTCACACCATTTCTTTGAGAAAGTTTAGAAATCCTAGAGAGAAGTTAGAGAGAGGAGCTCTGGAGGAGGAAGGAGTCCGGGGAATTCTGCAGCGAAGCTCTGGGTAAATTTTCCGAACGAAGTCTTTGGCGAAATTCCGCCAAATAGGGGTATAGGGGCAAAATTGTAATTTTTACCTAAAATGCCTGTTGTGATGGAAAATCACTAATAAAAGTGATATTACTCTTATAGGACATCGAAACCTTGATCTGCTGCCGTTACTGTTGTCCGACGTGCCGCTATTGGACGTTTCACTGTTTTTCGTAAAACATGCCGTTTCCGCCAGAATTGCCGACGTTCGTCAACGGAGGTACGTTCACAGATCTTGTAACACTAATCGATGATTATTGAATGAATATATGTGATAATATGTTATGTGAATAGTTTGGTGCCGAAGGCAAGGCTAGTCTATGTGGGTGTGCCATTTAGTCGCCGTAAAGTCGGTGAGGCCCCCATGATAGACACTTACCTGACCATTCTATTCGGTGCTAGATGCACCGTATCTATGGAACCGTACTTAGATACCCCGTGTCTATGGAACCGTACTTAGATACCCCGTGTCTATGGAACCGTACTTAGATACCCCGTGTCTATGGAACCGTACTTAGATACCCCGTGTCTATGGAACCGTACTTAGATGCACTGTGATTAAGGAATCGTACTTAGATCACTATTACGGTTTATGTTGTTGTACTGGCTTGATCAATGCCGTTAAGACTAGGAATACCTGTTGTACATATATTGTTTATAAGCATGAGGTTAACCGTTACCTGAGATCTAATACGCTAAATTGGATCTCAGCTATAGCTTCAGGGTCCGGAGGACCGAGGGCCGAGGAGAGAAGCGAGCAGGCCACGTAGATCGAGGACAAGGAAGGGAGCTAACATGAAGATCAGATGGAGACGCTTTAGTTTTGTTGTACTTGCGTTAGATGTAAACACTCGGAGGAATGTACGGCCTTATGAACAGCCAGATACACTGTTAGCAATGTTATTCAGTTACTCTTTATTATGAAAAAAAAATTGTCGCTCAAAACTCTGATCAAAACGCTATAAAAACAGTTGTGAAAACCGGGGTGTTACATATGTGATATGTTTGTGGTATGTCTATGTGTGATAGATTATGGCTCTGCTGTATGTTATGTACTGTTGATATGTTTACATTGCTCTGGGCCACACATTTTATGTGCTACTGGGATACGTCTGCTAAGGGCCATACGTTTCCTATGGGCCACACATTTTATGTGCTGTTAGAAATACGTTGCTAGAGGCCACACGTCTGCTTGGGGGCTTATGTGCTGTTGGGATGCGCGTGCTGTATGTGATACTTATGTTATATGTGATACTTGTGATATAAATGTCTGTAATGCATATGTTGTATATGTAAACATGAGGTTAACCAATAATGGCCTAAAGACAAATGAGGAAGAAAGGATATATATAGAACATGGGTTTGGTCCAAAACGTGCCACTTGTCGTGCCACATGTCCTCTTTCCATTAGACCAACATAAAAGTAGCTTTATGCCTTGTCATGATGGTGATCTCATTGCAATGACTCAAAAGCTATGTCATCACTAGTCATGATGAGGGGACACATGTTACATTTCTATTTAGCTAACACAAAAGTAGTTTTTTCACTTGTCATGATGAGAGACACATGTCGTCTTTCTATTGCGCCAATGCAAAAGTAGCTTTTCCATTGTAATCATGACGAGACACGTGTCATCTTTCCACTGGGCCAACATAAAAGTAACCTTGTACCTTGTCATGATACTGGGACACGTGGCTTGCTCTTATTAGACCAACACAAAAGCAACTTTATGCTTTGCTATGATGAGGGACACGTGTCATGATCGTATGGTGACGGCTCAAAAGCTATGTCATCATTAGTCATTATGACCTTACTTTATTAAAATCACTTTATCGACGCCTACTCAGGATTGCGACACGTATATCGAGACCCACAAACTGACACCAGGTTAGACTCTGTATGTGTGGGCCTCCACAGGCGCCACATACCGGTGTCATTTTCCCAAAAACACAGGATACACATATGCATCTTGAAAATGCCATGTACACACCAATACCGGCACAGTTTACTCGATCAATCTTCCTGTGCCTTATAACATAGCTAGGTGGCCTTTTTCTATCAACCCAATGACACTGTATATGTGTTGTTGTACCCTTCTGCACTGCCACCTTAACTCTACGGCCTACACATACTAGGTCCCCTGCCCAGCATAGCCGTAACATATAGCCCCCGAGAGACTTTCTATCTCTCGACATTCTCAGAACTCTTCCCGAACTGAGCTTAGTTGTCTTCCTGATACAGGCTTATCCTCAAGTCTCTAAGCTCAAAATTCAGGATATTACACTTTGAACACTGACGAACATGCTAGATACACATAAAGCACTAAGTTCCAAGAAATAGAGGTTGTGCCGTTGTGATGCACAATCACCGTCAATACCTGATAAGGCTAAGCCTTTCCAAGTTCTTGCAGCTGTTAAGAATCATGTTCATTTTGAAATCACTAACTTGGACCATCTCCGCCCCTGTAAGAAAAAGTAGAACCAAAACATTTATAATTAAACAAGTGATCCACTTATAATTAAAATCGATAAGATGTGTGTTTTTTTATCATCATTAGATATTTCAAGTTAAGCCAGTAATTATACTATTTTGTTGGGAAATTCTAACTAACTTCCCATGAACTATCTAAGTGACTTCAATAAATTGGTTGAATAAAAAAATATAATTTTCTCAATAAGAATACATATCATAGTGTATAGTTTGTTAATTATTACTAATAAAACATGCATTTCCATTACTAATTGACTATTCTAATTCCGTTCATTAATTTGTTGATGATGGAAATGGGGGACGTACGAAAATACTCGTGGCTGACTTCAAAAAGAACTCGCTCCTTTGAAAATATATTTGCTGACACAATTTTAATGGCAAAATTTTATCGATAAATAATCGCTAGATATTATGTAACGGAGTACTTTCACCTTTACTTCGTAAAATCAGATGGTTTCTAATCATTGATTCCATACTTCTATACTTTTTGGGTCATTAATGTACGACCCACTTAGAATGTTATTAGTCATGGTTCTAAACGTATGACTCATTTCCCATAGTTATTATTTTTTCCAAACTACCCCTATCAATAATTAAATGCAACAATATTTAATAACACACCAGTGATTCTATAATGTGAGTAATGCTTGTTACTATAAAGAAATTCATTAAAGTCACACAGAGATCAAACCTGAAATCTCTCACTAAAGGGCCAATGTACTTATAACCTTTGTAGATAAATAAGAATGTCTTTGCTAAATAAATAGACTATAAAAAATAACGAAGTAGTAACGAAATTCTTTAGCTGATCAATTAATGACAGCCTATTTTATAACGGAATCATCATATTCCGTCACTAATAATTTACTTTTTTTTAGTGGTCATCATCAATGCTAAAGAAAATGAGAAACTACAAAATTATATATTCACATGCACGTTCACTTATTATCTAAATACAATCACACAGAAACAACAGAGTCGTTTAGAAACAAGAAAAATAAAAATCAATGTCAACAAACAATGAAAACCATTACAAGCACCAGCAACACATATGCATGATTTATTTAATCCGCAACAACATTTTTGAAATTCTCAGTACTAGCAGTAGAGAACCAAGCAATACGATCCCCTTACGTTTAATCTAGTTTTATACACAAAAGTAACTAGTTATATATAGAGTCTTTATCCAAAAGCAGCACACAGTAGGCACATATATTTCTGTGAATGTAGGTCCAGTTATCGCTTCTTGAAGACGAATCAATTTCTGGACTTATTATTGAAAATTTTATTGAGCTCAATGAATGGAGTTTCGTTCTTTGCATTAATCTTGACCATGATGGAGAGATTGGACGAAGCTTTCTGATCTTGCAGAGGCACCAGAAAGCTTACCTCTTTCTTTGACCTTCTACAGACGATAGTGATTTTCTCCATTTTGGAAGCTTCGGCTACGAGGTGCTTCACAAAATCTGCCTCACGTTGGTTGCCTGTAAATCCCACTATGGACACAAACTTTAGGGTTTCCTGAACACAATGGCACACATCATTTGTCTTCCAAATTATCGGACATTGCAGATCAGCATCAGGGTTGAACTTTTGACCTCTGTAGTTCTGTAGATGTATATAATTAATTACTGTTCAGTATTAGAGTTTAATTAGGACGAGTATTTATATGTACATAACCTAAAATATAATATACTCAATTTCAAATAAAAAATAAAAGACTTGTTAATTTATAGGAGAAACCAATTTAAATCCATTTGAAATACCTAAATCCATCATCAAGCCTACACTTTTAACAAATCCCTAATTAAGCCAAGAGGCGTCATTAGGTATTTCTGAATATTGTTATAAGACCATAATGCCCCTCTAATTAAATTGATAATGGAGCATTCTATCATATTAATTACAAATCATGGGGAGAAAAGAGTAAGATGAACTAGAGCTTTTGAGGGACACAACCTGAGACCAAAGGAAGAGAAGAAATAGAGTGATCTCGACCAATATTAGAAAATCAAGGAACTAGCGAATTCTTAAGGAACAACCAGATGACCTTAATTTGAAAGAAAAAGAACTAAACCAGCAATAAAATAAAATTAAAATTAAAATTAAAACAGAAACAATTTGACATGAATAATCAAGCATATGAATATCACAGAGATAGTGTATTTCCCCACTACGCTATAAAACATAACGACCACCAAATATTAATCATAAGAAATAAAAAAGAAAAGGAAAAAGATTATTAGGGTGTGTTTGTTTGGAGAGAGTTGAGGGGATGCTCATCTCTGATCCCCTTATTTGGTTTAAAATTTTGGATCTCTTTTCCCTTCATTTTGGATCCTCGATCTTTAAATTGGGGTTCAACTTTCTTGACTATTTTTCTCTTGTAATTTTTGTGATCTTTCGTTTAATGCTCATAAGTAAAAAAATAAACTCATCACTTGGTCCAGACATGAGAAACTAAATCAATTTACAAACACGCCCTTCTTAGTCAAAAATGAAAGGGTTGAATAAAAATAGGTAAATAAGTGTAATGGTCCCTTACCGGAGTAATAATTTTCAGAGCTTCCAAATTAACACAGCATCTCAATATCAATGAAAGGGTCTGGTTAGCTCTTCCAATTTTCAAATCCAAGTCAATCATCAAGGATGATAAATAAGCCCCAAAAGTGTTACTTGCTGGTGTTCTCTACAAATAACCCAAGGAAGAAAAATAAATATTTATAGATTCAAATAAAATTTGACCAATAAATCATCAGAAGCAGGCACCAAGACGATTTCCTAAAAGCAACTTACAGAATGAATAGCCAAAGCCTCCAGAATCTCATTAGTTTTCACAAGATGATTTCCTCTGCGAAAAACAAGTCCCTCATGCGATATTGGTTTGTTGTGAGATCGAAACACTCGAAGCCTAGGAGCAGTAATCGAGAAACTTAAAGATTCTGGACAACCCAAAAAAGAAAGATCAAGAACCTCAAGACTTGCAGCAGAAACGATAATCTGATGATCTACACATAAAGCCCTAAGCTCCAAGAACTTGATCTTCATATGAAAGATCTTTAAGTTCCTGAGTCTTGAACACCTCACAAGGCTAAGACTTTCCAATTTGTAACAGCTCCCAAGAATTTCAAGGAGGGTTTCGTCTTCTACATGGACCAACTTCAGTTTCAAGGTTTTGAGCTTCATACAGCTGCCAAAAGGTATGGAAGATTCTAGGTAGTAATTCACAATTTCGAGTGAAGACAAAGAGGAAAATATCCTATTATAAGTATCTGACCCTACAAAACGTTGAATCTTGTCTATTAATGGTTTACATTCTAGGCATAGTTCTTCGACTGTTTTCTGTCTCACAAAGAAATAAGCCAAGAGAATCTGGATGATTTTCATTGGAAAATGTGTGAACTTGCAGCTTTTGAGGCCACCTTGGTGTTCATTCGAGATTGAGAAGAGAATTATATCATAGTACCTTTGGATTCCTTCATCTTTGGCAAGAATATTACGGATGTAATCTAACAATAGATCATCAGATACTGGAATTCGAAGCTTGCTTAAGGGTTTGATCATGTGCATCACGTCCAGATCAAGATGTGGTGTGTTTTTCCACATTGATGACCATTTCTTTGAAAGGATGCTGGTTCTCACAGCCTCATCCACTGGAAGAAGAGAGAGAATGGTCAATAGGATCTCATTTGGGAGATTACTGATAAAATCAAGATCTTCGAACTCTGCCATCTTTCTTGATCCAGGCATTTTCTTTTCTTTCTTTATCTCTTTATTTTCTCTTCGTTGTGAATATATAATAGAGTTGCAGAGGGACAACTTATAGAGGAAGCGATTGGAGATGTGAGAGAGAGAGGAGTTGGCCGGTGAGATTCTTGAATGAGAAAAATAGCATAGAATGCATTCTATTTACAGTTCTCTGCGTTTGCTCCAACTTCAATGCTTTCTATTCTTACATAATCACATTCAGAATTTTTATTTTTTAAACTTTGTGTGATTTTATCGTATATGTTTATATATCTTGACATTAAACACAATGATCCTTTGGTTCATAAGAACTCTAAAAAAATGCATGACTTCTCATGAGTATGTTTTGACAAGTTCATGTATATGTGTTTACAAATCCATGGAGGCATTTGTGTCTTTTCAAATATGGAAAATATTGCAAAAAATACCACAGAACTTCCGCAATTTTGAATTTCAAAGGATAATTTTTTTGTATTTTCTTATGTTTAAGACCCAGATACAATTTTCTCAAAAAGAAAGCGTATGTAAGAGATATGATACTCGTACGGTACTTCATGTCAGGTATCATATTCTAAAATATTTTATATACGATACACTTGAAAAATAACCTTCATACATCCGTTGGCTTACAAGTCTCTACCGCCTCACTTATTTTATTTTTTTCTTATCCATCCGATTCACGAACCTTCGATTCCGACTAATCCGGATTTGCCCCGTGTTGGACCCATGATCGTGGAGGAAGAGCTCCGAACACCATTTTCTCCATTCTTATAACATCCCAAATTTTGGATTTTGAGAATTAAAAATATTATATGAGACTTTTTTTAATGAAAAATTTAGCTTGAATAAATTATAAAGGTAATATTTGGAAATTAAAGCATATTTTCTTGTAAATTAAAGGAAAATAGTTAGAAGATAATTTTTGAGTCTAAATATTTTGGAGATAATATTTTATAGCCAGAATTAATCTATTGAGGAAAGAATAAATTCAAAGAATATTTACAAGGGATGAATTATGGCTCAATATTATATACACACTTTTTTTTTTTTTTTTTGACTTAAACCCAAACAACAAACACACTCAAGCGCAAAAACAATACACACACTTAAGCCCAAAACAATATATACACTCAAACCCAAAAACAAATACACAACCCATACACCCTCAGCCCATTAGGCCCAAACACACACACCCATCCATTCTGCACTCAGCCCATACAACACCTACACACACTCCTCTTGACGGGAGGCATCCTAGGGGTCTGGGAAGCAGTGGAAACGCTGGTAGAGGTGGAGGTATGTGTACTCTCTATCTTGTATGCCCTGCGGACTGGGCTCCAAGCGTCCTGCCCTTGGATTGTGGGTGAGCCAAATCCCTTTCCTAAAATTTTTATAGCAAAAATAATAATAATAATAATAATAATGATAAATAAAAATCAGATTGCTTCCATCCTCCCTCTCATTTACACGCATACACACTCCCCCTCCCCCCATTTCTGATTTTTCTCTCCCTTCCCAACTCGCAAACCATCCTCTCTCTCTCTTCAACACTTTCACAATTTCCCCTCCTTCACCTCCAACCGTCCACCCTCCTCCCTCTTCAACATATCAATAACTTCCAATAATCCACCCCTCCTCCTCCATCCACCGTGATCCTCTTCTCCTCCATCTCCACAATCATCATCATCATCAACCTCATATTTTGGTGAGTTAAACTCACATGCAAGGGCAGTTTCTGGATTCTAGGCCGAAGGAAGAAGAGGAAAAGTGAAGTAAGAGAACCCACAAGAGCTAGAGCAATACTTGTGGTAAGATTCTAAATATCTTTCTTAAAATTTTGGAAGTTTTAGTATTAAACCCAGATTTCATAATCTAGAGTAAACTCAAAGAAATAAAATGAATTTCGAAAATTTGAGGTCACCATCGTGTTCCCCATTAAAAATGGAGTGGGAATATGTTGATGAATAAATTTTTAAAAGGATTTTCGAATAGAAAATAACAAGCTCTTTCAAGATGTCAAAACTGCGAGTTTTGGAAATCCTGAGGTTAGTAGCTTGTCTATGTGATTTGACCAAGTAAAAGTCCTCTAAGAATTATGAAAATATTTCATAAGATAGAGGACATTCATATATTCATATATTTAACATGGTGGGTATTTTTTATTTTTCTAAGCTCTGGTCAAAGAACAATAAATTGTACACAAGGACCCTAAGTTCTAAAAACCAATCTGGACAGTCAGGATGTTTTTGGGAATTGGGAATGATTTACATATGATTAAATGTTAAAACCAACTTTCTCAAACACTATACTTAATAAGGAGTTCATAGGTTTTTGAACCACCTAAATTGGACATCTAGAACTCCATATATGAATTTTTAAATATAAGTCATGAATTTTGAAAACTTAACTCGACAATCAAGGAAAACATAAAAGCTGGGAATGAATTGACAAGTTCTGACTTTTGGCATTATTTACGAGTGCAAAAAAGAGCTTTAAGACCGCCTCATTTAGACTGGATTATAGAGAATCCGGTCTAAAAAGTATGACCGGTAGCAATTTCGTAAATATAAAGAACTTTTTGGACCTGATTATAAAGGATCCGGTCTTAAAAGTATGACCGGTGGCAATTTCGTAAATATATAAAACACTTTTAAGACCGGTTGTTTCAAACAACCGGTCTTAGAAATGTAAAATATGACCGGTGGCAATTTCGTAAATAAACAGAACACTTTTAAGACTGGCTGTTTCAAACAGCCGGTTGTTTGAAACAGCCGGTCTTAAAAGTGTAAAAAAAAATGACCGGTGGCAATTTCGTAAATATATAGAACACTTTTAAGACCGGTTGTTTGAAATAGCCGGTCTTAAAAGTGTTATATTTATTTACGAAATTGTCATCGGTCAATTTTTTTTTTTTTTACACTTTTAAGACTGGTTGTTTAAAACAACTTTTTTAAAAGTATACTTTTAAGACCGGTTGTTTAAAACAACCTATTCTTAAAGTATACTTTTAAGACCGGTTGTTTCAAAAAACCGGTCTTAAAAGTGTTAAAAAAAACTAAATTCGCTAAACTTGTTAAGTCCGTGAGTCTGCTTTGTCTTCTTGGTCATATAACATTTGCTTAGTTATAGATTCAACGAATGTCCCAACAGCCTCACGAGTCAAATCCTCAGCAAGAATGACATCCTCTTCCTCTAACCTACTTGCAATCTTTGTAAGTCATCCCAAGAGCCACACAATCAAATTCTTAGCAACGTTGGCGATGAGATGCTTTGAGGGTTTTGTGATGGCGTCGACTCCAATCCTCAGCAACGGCGAAAGCGTACTACTTTGAGGATTCTGGACGACGACGGCTCCTTCCTCTTCGATCTATGGCTCCTTCTACGCCGCCTTCGCACAGATCCGGTTTGAAATCAAACCCAGATCTCTTCTTGCTTAAGTCTGTTTATTCCTACCTTGACCGCTTCTGCTCAGATCTGGACTTCGATTTTGGTTGCTTGAAGCTTTGCTAGCACCGACAAGAGGATGCTGCTCAGATTTGGTTGCTTTAAGCTTGTGATTTTTTTGTAGATCTGGACTTAAAATTCGATTTTCATGGTGAATGATTTCTGTTTCTTGTTATTTTTTCTTATTTCTGGACTTTGTAATCATCTTTTTGTTTTTCTTGTTGTTGTTGCTTCCAATCTTCTCTTGGTTCTTCGTCGTTGATGACGAAGGGACATTCAAAATGTTGCTAGATCTTGGTGATTTGGGACCAGTTGTTTCATTTGGGTTTTTTTTTATTCTGAAACACTTTTAAGATCGGATATTTCAAAAGTTCGGTCTAGAAACGATTTTTTTAATACCGGTTATTCATCCGGTCTTAACAAGTAACATATTTTTAATACCGCCTGGAACAAGACCGGTTCCAGATCCGGTCTTACAAGATAAAAGGCTTTTTTCCACCCGTGATTTTTCTGTGAAAGTGGACTTAGCTAAGAACGCGTGAGAGTTGACTACACATTAAAATAATTTTTTTGCATTTAATTATGAATTTTTAATGTTTAATGAAAATTCTAGGAATTTAAGGTTAAGTCTAAAAGTAAGGAAAATAAAGGATAAAAGTTGTAAGGTTAGTACAACTTTGGTAAACATTCATTTTTTCTGGTTCTAAATGTATGGTTATGTCCTTAGGGTCAAAAAGAGAATGAAAGAACTCCAAGTAACCCTGACGGTTGACGAAAGAGGAATACAAGTAAGGATAGTGTCCTTAAAAGTAGTGGGCTTACCTTACTTACATGTATTTGATATAATTGTTTATGTGTATATGTTGGATTGCTATACTTGCTTGATATGTTTAACATACTTGAATGATTGAAGCTCTGTTTATGATTATGCTATGGCCATGAGTATGATGCATGAAGCATTAAGCATGCAGATATGTCATTATGTTAAAGAGAGCAAGTCCTTTACCACTTGCTCCTAATGGATGTTGGTCACTTATTTTATTATTCCTTCCAAGTATCCTCTCTTTCTTTTGTAGGAAAATTAGAATGAAGGGCCTAGAAGAAAAGATATTTATAGAGAATGACCATAAAAATTATAATTATTTAGAAAGATCAAATATAAAATTAAGAGTACTAAAATTCCTCTAACCATCATCTCTACCAACTCCACCATTAATGCTGGCAACCTTCATTCTCATCCTCGTCGGCGTTCTTTATTCCATTCACCCAGATTGTTGCTTCCTCTTTTAGCGTCTCTATTGCACCAAACTGTTGGATATGATTGGTTTTGATGATGCCTTATATAGATATCATTATTAAGAGCAAAAAGATTGTATGATATATTTATCTCCTACATTGACTAACTACTATGTATTTAATGTAGATTAGTCCAAAATGAATTATGGAGATTAATCAAGAAGGATATAAGAGTTTATAGAAAGAAGAAATTGCAGAGAATGTCAAGGAAGCAAGAAGTGATCAAAGTATTTGATAATGATCAAGAAGAAGAGGAAATATTGAAGAAAGAAGAACTCGTAGAGAATGATTGGTCCAAATTAAATTATGGAGAATGATGAAGAGAAGAGAAGAAGAAAGAATTGAATTATGGAGAATGATTAAGAGAAGAGAAGAAAGAAAGAAGAACTTGCTCAATGGGAATGAGAAAATCATTATACAAGTTCTTAGATTGATTCTAGAAGTCTCCACGATGATATAGAAGTTGGAATGGCTAAAATCGGAGTTAAAATAAGCAAAATCAAGCTTCGGGATGATTTAACTCGATCCAGGAGGTCTAGACTCGAGTTAGAATGGTTTCTACAGTGTTATGGGCATCTTGTACAAGTTGACTCGAACCAACAAACTCATAGACTCAAGCCAGGGCCTTGACTCGAGTCACCATATTGTTGACTCGAGCCAATAGTGATTTTCAAGCCATTTTCGCATTCTGGTATGAGTTGACTCAAGCCAAGCCTAAGTTGGCTCGAGCCAATAGTGCTTTTCAACACTCTGGTCACATCTGTTTCACGTTTCAACTGGGCGACGTCTGATAATTTGATGATATATCCCAAACCAAAGATCAAATTGAGGTGAAACCAAATTGTTATGAAACTAGACTCCCAATGCGTTATTGTGACAAATTTTCATGCCCAAAGGAGATCAGATGAGAGAGCTATGAATTTCAAAAGTTGATACATCAATTAACGTCACACAGCTGACCAACCTTCAATGTTTTGAGTGTATCTCACAAACTACAAATCCGATTAAGCTGAAATTAGTGGCATATGAAAGTAGACTTAAAATTATTTCCATTAAGAGCTGAACCAATCAAAACTGAGTTCATAATAGGGAGTTATGGCTTTCGAAAGTTGACTCTAAAAATCCTAGAACCATTTCAGAATAGGTTCAGTTTTCTTGAAGTTGCTCACAATATACACAACCAAATGAAGTGAAACCAATTCCATATGAATCTAGACTCAACAAGTGTTTTACAAGATTTTGGAAGCAACCAATTTTAATGAGCTCTTACCTCGAGTCAAGGCTAACAACTCGGGTGAAAGTCAGACAGAGAGCAAGCCATTTTGAGAAGAGTTTTTAACTCGAGGCATCACTTATCACCTCAAGTCAGAAGGATCATTTTTCAAAAATCCCAAAGTGTTTTGTAAATCTGACTCGAGCCAAAATTTTGATTGCCTCGAGTTTGGGTACAGACTCGAGCCAAGGATATCGCTGCCCCGAGTCAGTCAATGTTGTGTTAAACTTCTCTACGCTTTAAACGATGAATTGACTCGAGCCAAAATTTGTTTTAACTCGAGCCAATTGCAAGACAGAGTTAGACAATTTGAGAGGGGTTTTTGACTCGAGCTAGGAGATGCAACTCGAGTCAGACGACAAGCTCGATTCACAACGTCTCCGAGAATTCAAAATGATGATATCAATTGATTTCTACTTGCTATACTTCTCAATGCTATTAATCATGTTTGTTAGCAAGTTTCAGATGATCAAACGAAGGATTACATGAGATTATCAAAAATTGGATGATGACGTCAGAAGCTTCAACTTCAATAGCTATATTTATTCCAACGGTCGTATTCTTAACTGGACGCTCAACGGTTATTAATTGCAACAACCTATAAAAGAAGAAGCATTCAATATAGAAGAGGTTGGAGACATGAGCTTGCACTGTCAAAATATCAAATTTCTGAATCCAACATTTATCTCATATACACTCTATTCTTAATGCTCACATAGCTCATCATAAAGAGTGGAATGTTTTGTATTGTACTTCAGTGTTTATTCATCTTCTCTATTAGAGAGAACATTTCTGATTATTAAATCATTGTAAGAATCTCAAGTCGTGGGACTTGGAGATTGGGTTATCAGTTTACACTTGTAAGGGGGAGTGTATCCTTGTGAGAGAGGATAACTTCGAGTATAGAGTGTGTAACTGATTGAGGGGAGTATCTCGGTAAGAAATTGTAAAGGGCACAAGTGACTGACTAAACTTGTGAGGTTGTAAAGGCTTTTCTTTTGTGCTCGATTAAACAAGGAGATAGTGGATTGAAAATCTCAAGTGGAGCTTGGGGACTGGACGTAGGTCAATGATTGGACTGAACTATTATAAATCACAGTTTGCATATTCTCTTCCCTTATCTCTTATATTTCCAGCATATGTGTTTGAAAGACTGACTATTGCTTTATAAATTACTATTGTCATATGAACTGCTTTTAGTAAGTTTGAAAAGATTTTCAAAGTTATCTAAAGTTTTATCATACACCCAATTCACCCCCCTCTTGGGTGATAGCCAGGTCCAACACAAACAGTTATCTTTATTCCATTCACCAAGACTGTCACTTCCTCTTCAGCCTTGTTCCCAGCCATCGCCAATTGTCGCATCCCCGCCTACCTTGTCTCCTACCCCTCTTCCAGGAACAAGATTTGGTAAGAGCAAGAAACATTAAACATGAGGACTATCCAAGCACCTATAAAGAATCATGTCTGCCATCTATTTCTCTATTTGGGTCAAAAATTTTGAATAGGATGAAGGGGTGGGTTTTTCTTATCATCCTTTTTCTCATCGTTCCTCATAATATCTAAATCATATTCGTCTAATCAATTTTAAAAGTCACATTATTACGTCAACTTTTCTCTCCTCTTCCCAATCAATAGTTCAGATGAAGCTGATGAGGGATATGGACAAAAAAAGATGAGAAGAGAATCCTCTTCCTCGGGTGGCAACATCATAGTTTGTCATGGTCTGCAAGGGCTGAAGGTTGTGGATGGTGAGGGGATCCGTCAATAATTTTAATTTGGGGATTTAATCCCAAAGTGATGGGGAATTGGAGTCGGAAGCCTGTAATTGAGCAAAACACTCATTACATGATGTATTGGGGGTTCTCCTTGGCTTCACGCATCATCTTAAAGTGTTAAGTGTCTTTTTTTTGGGGGGGGCCCACGATGAATTGGAGTCGGAAGCCGTTTTCTCAATTTTCATTTCTCACAACTTGAATATTATCTATGAAAAAAATTACGCATTCTTCAATTTGTAAAAATTATAATTTTTTTTTTATCAACAAAAATTTAATTAAAATTGGAATTATATAATTTTAATAAAATTCAAGGTCTTTTATAATTTATCATATATGTTAGACCAATAAAGTTTGTATGATTTATTTTTGTTTTATATTATATGGGTTAAACAATTCATGTAATGTTAATAAAATTTAAAAAAAAAAAACTAATCAACCTATCCTGAAAAATATGAAATGAGTTTAGTTTTTTATTTTTAAAAAGAGCTTAATTGATATTGATAGTTGATAATATAGATCGGGCGGCATATTGATGAAAGATAAAAGTTAAAAAAATATGAGTTTAATGGTTGTTAATTAAATAATATATTAAAAAAATAAATAAAATAAATAAAAAAAGGAGATGTGATCATAATTATGGGAAATTTTAGTTTTAATTATTTTTTTGATTAGGGAAATTTAATAATCTTAAATTTATATTATGATTTCCAGTCCTTCTAAGTTATTACAATTTTTATAGTTCTATATAATAAAAATTATTTTCTCTGTCTTTATTTTAATTTTCCCTTCTTTTATTTGGATTCTCTCTCCAGAATACCCTCCAATCCATTTTAAATGTTAAGCAAAGAATTAAGAAACCAACTTTTTGTTTTTAAGTGGGTTCTCTCTTGGAAGATAAAGAATACAAGTTAAAATTTCAAAAAATAGATTCAGTCAGAGAAACAACAATCCTTTATATTTTAATCAAATTTGAGCCTATAAAAATACTTACAAGTGTAGCACAAAATATCAAGCAAAAATGACCTTTACCTTTAAAGGCCTAATATTATTAGTTATAGTTCTTTTCACCATGGGATGAGTCTCCTCAAGACCACGTTAGGCCGAATAGACCACGTTAGGACCTCAAATTGTAGATACCCAGACTAAACCATATAATTCATGAAAGAACAAGTTATACTGGAAACACCTTTTTCTTATTGATAAGAGTTTCTTACATTTCATGTTCCTTATGAGTGAGGAGCATTGTTATATCTACCCTTAGACATACAACACGACAGACTACAATTATTACATGCTAGCTATAAAGTAAAGCACACATGACTAATAGTACAATTATTAAAGCAAACACACTCTGCAAAAGTAAAATCAGACATAACTTTAATAAAGTACACACGACTTTTTGTAATACAGACCATGTGATGATGTGATGAGAGAACATTATTAGATTACCATCACGATTTGCAGATGGGCTCATGACTTGGTGATAAGTTTAAGTCGTCATCATCTTCATTGTCGTCTTTTGCCGACACTCCTTGAGAACAATATTCTAGGTATGGATCCTGGGAGAATGGTCCACCCTAAGGGTCTTCGAACGATAGGAAGAATTAGGTTGTTTTCCCACCAGGATTTAAACCAGAAAATCTCGAACAAGTCTAACACGTAGCCAAAAGACTCAAGTCTAACAATATTGGCTCCACCTCCTTGTCAATAAGTTACAAGGCCCAACAAGTTCCCAGAACCAGCTCAATTCTCAGACAAACCAGCCAAAAGACTCAAGTCTAACAATATTGGCTCCACCTCCTTGTCAATAAGTTACAAGGCCCCAACAAGTTCCCAGAACCAGCCCAATTCTCAGACAAACCCTTGGGGTGGCCCAATTCTCCTAGGATCCGATCCATACCCAAAATATTGTTCTCCAACCATAAGACGACAATGAAGATGATGATAACGACGACTTAAACTTATCACAAAGTCATGAGCCTATCTACAAGTCAGGATGGTAATTTGACAATGCTCTCTCATCACATCATCATATGATCTGTATTATAAAAATTTGTGTTTATTTTATTGAAGTTGTTTCTGCTTTTACTTTTGCAAAGTGTGTCTACTTTAATAAATGTACTACTAGTCATGTGTGTTTTACTTTACAACTAGCCTGTAATAATTGTAGTCTGTCGTGTCGTGTTTGTATGTCCAAGAGTCTATATAATAACAATGATCCCACTCACATAAGGAACATCAAATGTTATAAGAAACTCTTATTAATAAGAAAAGAGTTTTTCCAATATTACTTGCTTTTAAGTTCTTTATCTTCTGAAATCTCTATCTTCTTATAGTTTTTCTCTTATTTCTCCAGAGATTCTAGTATGTTTGACACTTGCTTCAGCTAAGGATTAGTATCAGAATGAATTTGACATGATCCTAAGAATCAAGTTCTTTCATGAATGGTGTGTTAGAAATCTACAAGTAGAGGTCCTAATGTGGTCTTTTGGCTAAGAAGAGAGCCTTGAGATACTGAGTCTAAGAATTTCTAAGGAAGTAGACTCACCACTCACCCATGGTATGTACTTTAAATAGATTTTTTAAAAAAAAAAATACTCACAATCTTTCTGTAAACCAAAATGAGCAAACATGATTGGATAAAAGCAATGGCAAATTGAAATATGAACAGAACAGCTCATGATACGCAACTCAGTTAAATACATATTTTTAATAACTACATATTGGGGAAACTAACAAACGCTTAATCTTGCTCTTGTTTGTTATCCCACCTTCATGCATAAATGCAGTTCCCATAACCTGCGAAATTCCAAGATAACAACAATGGAGAAATTAAAATCCCCATTCCACAGACAAATCCAACCTCCACAAAATCAAGCTAAACAGAAATAAAAAGAGTGATGAAACTCAAGCGTGCCTCACAACTCTTGCAAATCACTCTCAACCCAATAGTCATTTAAACCTAAATCTGAGGAGCATACACACAAATCACTTTGGTTTTATTTAGAAGTCTTAGTCAGCTAACTCGCATATCAAAGAGAATTAGGTAACACTAATTATAGGTTAAATTTTCAATTTTACCGTGTATAAATGGTTTCAAGAGTTAACAAGAATAAATTATTTTCATTCATTAGTTAACAGAGGCAACATTGTAAAATCGCATTTACTATTCTGAAAGGGACCTATAATAAGTACCAAGGGTGGTGTATATATACATGACTTACTTGGATCGGTGATGACGATGAGGCCAGAGCCTCGGAAGTCACAATTCCAGCGGTTTCTTCCCCTGGCCTGAAAGTAGAGGTTCATGGCTATGGAGGCATGGTTGATGAGACTATCAGGTGTGGAACAGGGACACCCTCTTTGCAGAATCCGACAATCAACTTGAGAGCACGCATAATTGATATTTGCTAGAAGAGTTGCTTGATCTGATGAAGGCCTTGCCATACACCAGGTTCTCTGTTATTTATTCCATCATATGCACCTTATAATCATCATCAAAATCACTTACAACAAAGACTTGCAAAATTAGACTCACTTCATCTTTAATTGTGAGTAAATCAAGCGTATTTTCTCAAAAGGATCTAAATCTATAATGGAATTATCCTTATAATTGACTTAATCTGGTTGTCTAACTCTGTTCACTTGATCTTTCACAATACACATTACGAGATCCGAGGTGATATTTTTTTGTTTAGTTTTAGGTAAATGAAACGAAATTAAAATTGTTCCAGTTTTCAGGCAACTTTGAATTTTAATTACAATTACTTACCTGCCCATTGGCATTGGATGTCATGACATTTCCTTCTGCAAGTGTCAAAAGAAAAATGAAAAATAAGTTCAGTTCATCGAAATTTTCCAAAATGATTTTAGGACCATGGTAACGAGTGAAAAAGTTAAAGATCAGTTCTGAGCTTTTAATGGAAGCAATGCAATAAATGAGATGATAATAAAAATCAATGCGATTTCATATATAAACGCAGAAGTTGAGATAGGAATTTCAATTTTGCGATTACAATCTGTGAGAATTATGAGATGCCAGCCAGCGTAGATCTGAAAACAAACACTAAATTGAAATCATTTTGGGCATCGAAGCTCGTCAATTGAATCCAAAACAGTTTTTGAGAACATGGAATCGCAAATCTAAAGTAAAAAAGGGCAGAATTCTGGAGAAAAGTTATCAAATTATTACTACAAACACATCACAGACTCCCAAAGCACGAACTGATTCGGAAGCCAAGTCGAAAACAGTAAAGGTACATGAAAATTGAAAAGCTAAGGGAACTAACGAAAAGAATCGAACCTGAAGTGAGAGATAAAAGCAGAAGGAAAAAGAGAACGCCGACTTTAGCCATGGTTGAGCAGAATCAACGAAAGTACTGATTCTGATACTGATGAGGGTATGATTAAAGAGGAGTACGATGAAGAGAGAGAGAAAGAGTGAGTGAGAGATTGAAGAGAAAGAAAGAGATGAGGAGGATTATAAAGGAATGGAGGAGGAGGAGGTGAAGGGGTCAACATAACGGCTACAATAATAGCAAAGAGAAACAGAGAGACGTTGGAGAGGTATGGGCTCTCGTGGAAGAGAATCTCGTCGAAGAAGAAGCAATAAACAAAAGGTTACGGTGGGAATGGGGCCCACGTGAGGAGGCGCGCTTGCGATGTGACATCGGGACCAGTGACGATGTCGTTTCGCTTCTCTCTTAGCCGTTGTGTTCATCTTGGGCCTTGTATTGGGCCTTTCGTGGGTTAATCTGTCCACCATCAATTCTATCATTCTCAGCACAAAGCCCAAATATCTCAATAGGCACCAGTTTTTTTTTTGGTTGCCCACCTGGTTCACCAGAGCTTCGCTATGACTAGTCTGGATCCGACCCGAGTCGCGCACCTAGCTTTAGTGGGTGAGTCTCCCAGCAAGGATTTTCTGCATTCACAAGGCTCGAACTCGAAACCCCATGAACACCCCTGTGAACTATAGCCCTTCAAGGAATTTTTCAAGGGATTCAGTAGTAATATGCTTCAAAAAGATTCCTAGTCAAAACAAACTGCAATCTCATGTCATTTCAAGTTGGGTTTCTCTTATCATCATTTTCTCATTATTTCTCATAATCTTTAAATTACATCCATCCAATTAATACAATACTACTTTTACTTCTCTCATTTTCTCAATTAGCAGCTCAGATTGCGCCAATGAGAGAAAATGAGAAAAGAAATATGGAGAGAATCTTCTTCATGTCATTTCAACAAATATTATTTATTTGACCGATCTCTTTTCCAATTTTCATTTGTATATTTTGTTTACGAATTCTGACGCCCCTGTATAATAAAATGTGGTTTCTCATGCGTAATCTTTTTATTTTTAATTATGTATTGTTTTTATCCACACAAAAAAACAATACAAGTATCATAAATAATCATACATAGTGCGTTTTTTCCAACAGATTTCGACCGTCAAAAAAATCATTTAAAAAATATTTAGTTATTACTCTAGTTTTACATATTTTCTCCTTTACTTTTTTCCAAAATACATTTAAAAAATATTAAGTTATTACTTCTTTTCTGTAAACTTTTTTTGGAATTAATTTATTATTTCTTTTTGCAAGTCCATATCCGTGTACCTATTTTCCTATGATAAACGCTGTACAGATCCAGCTACAAATAAATAGGACAATGCTGCAATAATTTTGTGGCAGTGAATACAATTTATCACCTACAATTTTGCTGCTACTAGTATATACCTTCCAAAATAAATGAAAATTGAATTTTTTTTTTTTTTTTTTTTTTTTTAAAAAACAAGAAAGAAAAAGATAGTTTTCATTCAAGTAATATCAAGGCAGCATCCAATCAGAAATTTTCAAGGCTTCCACAACTTCATAGTACCATCGTCACTATAAGTTGTCACAAGATTCCTATGAGGATGATGAGTCACACCTATAACTTCCTTCTCATGGACCTGCCATTGGCCACAGAAAAATATTAACATTAACATCACACACACCTTCACACTATTTTGCCAGCATCTTTCACTTGGCAGCGTGCAACCATAACACAAAGAAAAAAAAACGGACCCAATGTTTAAAAACTTGGGTGACCATTTTAACAAAATTGTATCATCAAATTGATTCACATACAAAAAACATCTTTAGGGAAAGCTACCCCCAATTGGACCCGACAACACTCAGATCACTCAGACAGACGTATCAAAAAAGAATGCATAAAAAACCAAACTAAGACCACTCTTACCTGTGCTTATTTCAATGCATAACACCAAGGGTAGTTTAACATTTACATTTTACATATCAATATATAAACACACACACACACAAAATAGTACAAAATATTTCAAAACTAGTGCAATGTTGACATTTCTTATCAGCCAATGTCAAGTCAACCATTAGTGCAAGTTGGGATTTTTTTTTTTTTGGTTTACCCAATGTTACACCAGTTTTGAATGACTATTAGCCAATGTCCACAATTATCTTCAAGGTGCCCATAGCTTCTCTAGAAATACTTCTCGGGCAAAAAATATACTTTAACTTGTATTAAAATATATATATCTTCAATATTATACACTATCTACAAGCCTTGAGTATTGCAACAATTTCCTTTGGAAGAACATACCATCCAGTTTTTTATACTAAACTCACTTTCTCATATAGTTTACCCCATTTTATGATACGTACAAGTAGATATGCTGATTGAAATAAGTAACACCACCAACAACAAGAAAGAACAAAGTAAGGATACCTTCATTAGATGCTCCAGTTTGCCAGATTGATAGCTGAAGCAGTACATATTCCTGAATTTTATTTGCAGATAACATGTGAGAATAAAACAACTTTGAATTAAACGAAATAACTAAGAATCAGAATGACAAGGGTATGATAACTGAATTTAAGATATTCATAACCAATTTTTTTAAAGAAGTGGTCAGGAGCTACCTTTCCACCATAACAGTGATAAAATTACCATTTTGAGAAAGTAAAGAGCAGACAAAGCTCTTGCCGGTAAAAACGATAGAGAATAAGATTCTTTATCTTTTTTATTTGTTTAATTTTTATTGGAAAAATTGCTCCATAAGATTCAATAAACATCATTGTCTATGAAATTGCATGAAGGAACAAGGTTATCGGACATATATCTGAAAGCACCTGTCTTCACCAATACAGTATATCCATTCCCCTTTAGGTGAAACACAAGCTGCAACAAAGTCTCCACCTTCTCTTTTACCAGATGAGAAACTCTTCACAACCTACACCAATATCAGGGGAAAACAAGAAAACGCATGCTGAGAAGAACAGGATATAAGAGCTGGCTTTAAGATGCTACAATTATTCATTCCTTTTGAAATTGTAGAGAAACATTTTTATCTTTTTCTAAGAGCAAGTTAAAAGAAAATAATAAAAATTTTATAAACTAAAAAGTACTGATAAGTAGACATATATATTGAATTGGTATATTTCTATCAGAGAGTATATAACTGAGGTGTTACTCATGTGGCATCTAAGAACTTCTCAATGAACAGAAGTTGCAGTTCGCATGCACAAATAGAATGAAGGACAAGATGGAAGAAGGAGCAGTGCTCCAGCCGAATCTCTGTTTAAAACTAGATATATACATTAAAAAAAAAAAAGTACTGGAACATAGTTAGTGAGAAAAAGAATATAATGTCCGATGTATACCTGCCCTTGAAGTGTCATGATGTATATAGATGATGTTTTATTACATACAACAATGTGATCGGTATTCTTTGGGAAAATATGAACAGAGTTAACAGAAGCATCACCACCCTAACAGTCCAAAAGGAACAAGATATCAGGTTAGAACATAATTTCAGGAAAAATGAACATACAAAACTTTAGCAAAGACTCATGATGACATATTTATCTGACGACTTGCCCTTAATGGGGGAGGTGGCTTAAAAGTTTGTATGCAATCTGTAGACTTCAAATCCCAGACCTGCAAATATAGAGGAAACAAGTTATTTCTCAAAAACTAAGGGGCGCAAAAAGGGCACACCCCCTGTATGTTTTGAAGCACTGACCTTGATTGTACAATCACTAGAGGCAGTAATAACACGGCTTCCATCACTTGTGAAAATTGCATCATTCACATAAGATGTATGGCCACGAAACTCTTTCAATAGTTTGCCAGATTTTAGGCCATGGATTCTACATGTAAAGAACAACAATTGCACTAAGTAGCTGTTAAATATCTTATTGAACTATCTATATATCTGGGGGGGAAAATGGCAGAGTTTTATATAGATAGGCATCATAAAGATAAAAACTATTGAACGATCCTTAAGGGCACAAATCAATATAGATTAGTTAAGGCAATATAATAAAGTGGGGTGGGACTACTGAAGAGAAGTGTATCAGATCTAAGATGACAAAAACCATAAAATAGCAGCAGCAATAAAAATCCTGTTTATGTGGGAAGATAATTTGTGAAATAATAATCTTAATTTTTAAGTGATTCTTTATGTTAATCTTCGAGATATTATTTTGTCAGCAGGAGAGCTTAGAAAATTTTTGTTTGGAAAGGTAACACAAACCTATTACTATAAAACCATTATTGAAAAATAGATCCATCACTGCCGGATAAAAAATTTAATTTGACTTCAAAAAACAGGGAGAATTAAACTTATTACTATGAACCCATTATTGAACTGATAACACGTCAGTAGATCTTTGACCTTAAACAATAGCAATAGGTGAAGACCCAGACCCATTAATAGCTTATATCAAGGAAATTAGGCAAGGAAAAGTGTATAAATGAAACCTTGCTGTGCTGTCAAATGAAGTACTTAATAGCTGGCTTCCATCACGAGAGAAGACAATACTTGTGACACCCTGGGAATGGGCACGTTCAAGACGCCGCAAACATTGACCAGTTCTTATACGCCAAACCTAGAATAAGATATAATTACAGGATTTAAAAGCTTCACATATTAACAATTGAAAGGATCACAACATTAACAACCTTGAATACCAGCAACTGGACAATGAAAGAAACAGAAGGAATCACATAATGTAGATGCATGCAGAATGAGAAAGTGGGATCAGTCATTACAATAAATGTGAGTCTTTCATTGTATTACAGTATAAAGTTAGCACAAATGATGCACTGCTCTTGTTATAACGTACAATATTGTCCTAGATAGTTGTTAAATTTAAGAAAAGAGTACTGCTGGTGATTATGGGTTATGCTAAGATCCCTAACAGCTCTTTTTTTCATTAGTTCCCATTTATATTAGCTTTTATTCCTATTACTTTTCCCATTTCTCTGTTCTCAGAGTAGAGATTAGGAGTTATGTTTTAAGCCTTTTTCAGATTGTGGGTGTTATTGAATTCTCTCCCCATCTATATATGTGTACTCACATAGCACCACAAAATGAATGTTTCAAATTCATTTTTCTATCTTTTTGCACCATATTTCTAACTTCTAAGTACATTACTGTAATTTTCAAAAGATATTTAGCCTGAGACAGAAAAAATTATCAGATTTTCAATATGTCAAATGAACAAATAATGCGTTAAGATGATTATCTTCCCATCATATTTAGTAAATAGCATGCTATAGCTGGTAGCACAATGCTACGGCTACTAGCATTGCATACGAGTAGCATTACAATGTTCTTATAGCTCCAATACAGCTTTGTTATAGGAGCTGTTTTTGTGTAACTGTATTTTACACTATATTATAATCAGGACTAAAGCAACCATAGAAGTGATTTTGCAAAGGCTACTTTAGGATAATCAGCATGACTGTTTATAAAGAGCAGGAGATGATGGCATCCCGGCTGCCCTTGATATAGTTGATGAAACAAATAAACACCTCTAAAAACAAAGAGGAAACTAAGGCAAAACTTAATGATGGTCATTATGATATTATTACACTTAATGAAGGAAATTTAGATATATTAAGATAAAGCTTCCACTCAAGAAGTTTGTTGGATTTTTTTTTTTTTTTTTTTTTGTGGGGGGAGGGGCAGGGGTGGACTTTTTGTAAGATTTAGATGTACTTTATTATTGAAGTATTTAATGCAATTTTTGTCTGATTAGTTTGCTATTACAAATCTTTCTCATTTTGTTTGTGATTTTTATTTTCAAAATATATTAATTATTATCAATCATACTTCGATTTTCCAGATAAATTATGGGTGAGTTGAAGTGTATGTTACATGTACAAAGCATTGTACAATTCATGATTAAGAACACAAATGAGACAAACATATAGATGTAAGATTTTTTGTTGAACAGATGCCGGCTTTAAATGTAATAACAAGTAGTACTTACTTTAATCTTGCCATCTTGTGATCCTGAAGCAAGCATCTCAGAGTCTCTACTAAAATCTACACAAAGTACTGCATCATCATGCATCATGAATATTTCCTGCAATCTCTTAGTACATCAGAAATGCTCAAGGCTAAAGACTAGACTTAATGGTACAGTATGGAAAACTTCATTTTATAGGCCAGAGAGTAATGCTAACTAAGCATGCTACCTTGCTCCCAATCATAATTTTCATTAATATACAGAATAGAGAGAGAGAGCATCAAAATATAGCTTCTAACTAAAGAATAAGAGACTAATTTGCAAGAAGAGGATGTGATAAATATATCTTCTATAAAACTGATAATATGTGCAAGATATTGAAGAAACTAACAGAAGTCTAATTTTACAAATATAACTTACGTCAGCCTGGTACTGGAGATCTTTCTTCAGCTTTCCACTAATGTAATCCCATACCTACACATAACCAAGATTCCGGAAATCAGAAAGAAAGCACATGATTACTAAAAGTTTTCATTAAAAACATTTTACCACAATGTCTACCTCAATAAATCCATCAACCGAGCAAGAGACAAGAAACTGCCCGTCTGGTGAAAAGCGGGCACATTCTGCATGACTTTTTGTGCCAAACTATAGAAGAACACAAGCAAACACAAAATTATTGGATTTTAAGCCCTTCAGCATGAGAACAAAGAGGGACATTAATGAATATTGATTTTTCACATGTAGGGTCAAAGCAAGCATATTGATAGAAATCAAGGGACATTAATGGATATCGATTTTTCACATGTAGGACCAAAGCAAGTATACTGATAGAAATCAAGGGCTGAAGAAAAACACTCCAGGTAACAAGTTTTAAAACAAAAACAATGCAAACTCGGCCTTAGTAGATAGAAAAACCTTTAAAAAAAAGGCAGTAAATGATTTTAGTTAACCCATTCTTGCTATAACAAAAAGCAATAAATAATGCATCATTGGTATGAATTATACCTTTATTGTATGAGAAATAGTAGTTGGATATGTGTCATCCACGTCTTGTTTCATAGCAGCTGTCCCACGAAACAAATCAAACTGTGTTCCAGGAGGAAGCAACCCTGAAAGTCACAAAGAAAAGCATAAAACCATCAAGGGATAAATTCAACAGTAAGTTAAGCAAAATAGCATCAAGTTATCACCTTTACTGTCCAAGCATGGAACATTTAGGCATCACAAAGCATCATAAAAGAGCACTTGACTTGACTTAGTTAAATTCATCATGGTTATTGAAAAAATGAACAATTGAATTCATTCTTTGCACCTTTAAGAAGAAATGAAGAAATGCCCATATAGTACATGTTCCAGAAACAAGTGAAATTAAAGAAAATAGTGAATCGTAAATGCAAGCAGAATTCATGCAAAATATGACAAGGATAAACCATCTTCGTTTCAGACAAAAGTTGTCATAGAAAGTAAGTTAATGCCGAATTAATCCATCTACAGAAATACACCTTGATGCTGCTGCCACTTCAAAGCCTGACCAACTAGAGCCATTAATCGGGAAGGTGGCACTACAGTAACTTCTGTAGCCAGAGCTGTAAAAAGCAAAGGAGAAGAACTCAGTTGTTTTGAAGAAGAAGCTAACCTCAGTAATAAGTAATAAGTAATTGAACAAAAATAAAGGAGCAAAACTGGAATATCCATCAGTTCTAGTTTGTTATTCTTCAAGATTATACTATGACTGCCTTCACTAATACACCTATGAGGAAATACTCTGATCTCAAACCGCTATAATAATATAAAAGAACAGGAAGGAAGAGGTATCTCAAACATCCCATTTCAATGTCCCGAACACCTTACCAACTTGGATAACTTAGACTGGCATATCAAACTGCTCCAACCCTGGAGTATTATATGGCCAGGGTAAGCAAGGGCAAGGTGAATTGATGCCTTACTGTCTTATTCAGGGACATATGATGGTTAGGCCAGAAGTCAGGCTGTCGGTCCAGGCACAAGAGGCACTGATCATCATTATGGCGGCATAATAATTTTGGAAGCCCACTTACAATACATGGTTGGCCAGGTGTACAATTTCCTACCTCAAGTATCCCATCAAGCTCTAATACTACTTGATGTGAGACTAAGCACAGTGCCCATACACTGCGACCGTGCAATTTCCTCATCAAATCCCCAACTCAACCAAGTTGACATACCAACAAGGCACGCTGACATTTCACTTGACCTTGACACTAGTTAGAATTTAATGCAAGTAGCCATCTTAAAAACTGCTGATGGAGCAGCTTTGATATCATTGATGAGCACACAAGGAACAGCCAGAAAACCCACCTCAAAAACCATGATAGGTAAGATTTAGAATTGCCTGCCTTGGGTATTCCATGAGTACCCATACCACTCAACAAGGGACTAAACATAGTTCTTCATTTATAAAAAGCAAGGTATCATTTTTAAATTAAAAATCTAAAAATACAACTCAACAGGAAGAAAATCTGATACTGAATAGTATCTCCACCATCAACCAAAGGGAAAACATTTTCTTTTTTCAATCAAGAAAGATACATTTAATATCATTGCAGTCAAAAAATTAATATCAGAACTAAGCAGTTACAAAAAAATGTAGGAGATACCTTGGGCAATTTGTGCACGTCGCTTCTCTTTTGTTGAATCTTGATAAGCCTATCACATAAACAATTCTTTTTAATAAAAAGGAACAAACAACATAGACTCAAAACATGTCAATCTGTAGTCCAGAGCTGAAAAAGATGCCAAATTTTCTTCACATAGATAGCTAACAAGTATAATCTCAATATTTTGAATGCATTTATCTAATTTAAAATTAAAAACGTTTTACCTCGATATAAGTCCACATGATCTCAAATTTAATCATAATTTTTTAATATATAAAATATTGAATATTGATATTAATAAGCTTATCCTTAGAGACAAAAGTACTAATCTGAACTATTAGAAAAATAAATAGCAGGAGGTAGCTTCCAACCTCGTTAGGATCAAAATATGTTCTAACAAGGAGATGTTCAAGCCGCAAATATCTTTCAGGTTGTTCTTGTTTCATGACACCCATCACCTGTGTTTGCCGTAGAATTGAACGAGCAGTATCCAGCTCACGAAGTTCAATCATTTCCAATACAATCTGCAAACATTTGAATGAAAATCGAAACATTTGTTATTGGACAGAAATGTATGGAAGTAGACTGTTATGGACATCCAAGGACTTAGACACCTACAAATCAGCCTATCATAACTAAAAGAGAGCTTCTCTGCTTGTTTTGCTGTTAGACTTTATTCCCCCCAAAAAAAAAATAAAATAAAAGACCACAAATACGATTCGATGGAATCAATAATCAAACCTACCTTTCCTTGTTCCGGTTCTCTATAACTTCTCTGGGATGTATTCCAAACAAAATCAATTTTCACTTTGGCCAGTGTAATGTGTAACTCTCTCGTGTTTGCTTAAGTTCCATCTTCACTGATATTATATAAATCAGGTTATGTTATATTCTCCTAGTATATGTAGGATGTACTATGCATACTTAGACCTTAATCATCTATACAGAAGATAGATGAGGAGACTTAAGTCAGTGACTCATCAGCTTTCTTCTCTTTTAAATCCACATATGAAAAGAGTACTTCACACATAATTATCCTGTTTTGACAGTAAAATACCTGTAAGTTGGAAAAATGAAAAACCTTGGTCTATAGCAATCATGTGAAAGGAGAACTTCACTCATTAGATTTCTTCGTTCTTCCTTGCACACGAGCGTCACTCCCTCCCACCCCCCATCACTTACCATTTTAAGGTTCTCCAACCACTACAGCACTACTTTCTCCACTTTAACTCCCACTGTCTAGTCTTCCCTCCTTTAATCCCACCCTACAATTTCACTCAAGCTCGGTGCCCAGCAAAAAGTCTCAGACAAAATATAGGTTTTTGTAGCATTGACTAGATTGAAAATCAATAGCAATCATTTAAGTTTGTTATAAAGCCACAGGGGATTCAAATTCGTTACTCAATCAAAGCATCAAACTAATATGCAACATACCTGCTCATACAAATCCTCCAATATATTCCTCGGAAGCTTAAGTTGAGCCACTTGAGGCAATATTGCATCCCACCTTCCACTATTAATATCAGCAACAAACGTCTCAATGCTGTCTACAGTATTCAAAGAAACCTGACACTCATTCTGCAAAGTCAGAAATGTCTGGTGCAGGGAATTTTCTTTGCAAAACTGGAGGACGATTTTGATGACACTGCAAAACAGTTCTCGCGTAATTAAAAACAAATAAACTAACGATCTAACAAAAGCCTAAAATTTCGTGTATTCAGAAAAACGAAACTCACTCTCGTGCTTCGATTTCAAGAGTGGACATAGCTTCAACTGGTCAGAGAGGTCCACAGTTCAAAGCAGAACCAGAGAGCGAGTGAGTAGGGTTTTAAGCTCAATTAACCCGTAACAGAAAGCTAAAGGAATGCAAGGAAATGTGAGAGGAAGACAGTGGCCAAGTTGGGAGATTGGTTTCCTGTCCACAAGGGGGAGCTGCTTCATGCGAGGGATGGTGGGAAACTCAATTCGAGGATGAGTCAATGAAGCTTCTACACTCTTTTAACTGAGGGTTTCGATTTTAATTTTGCGGGGTTTAGTTATTCAGATGTTATATATATTGGCGTCGCGGCGCCTACGGGTAGATGGATTTGTTGCTGAGCTTTTTGGAGGGGACGAACGATTGGAATTTGCAAGAAGTAGGGAATTTAAAGAAATTTATAAAATCATAAATTTTTAAAGGAAAAATTCTTAATAAAGAACTTTACAAATCCTAAAAAATAAAAAATTGTTTCGAATATTTATAATTTAAAAGAAGTATTAGGACTTAATTTTTCTTTTTTGAAATTTAAACGAAATAACATAAATGCCTTCATTAAATCTCATTTTTACTTTCTTTTGTTATCTCTCTCTTTCTTTTTCTTCGGGTTCCATGCCAAGAGGGTCTTGTAACGGCGGCTAAGATAACCTCCTCCAATAACAGCGATGGCAGCCTCCTCTAGCAACAAAGAAGAAGGGGCATGAAGATTTGAGTGGAGGTGGTGGTACCTTTACTTCTAGAAATTCCATCGGATGTCTTCTGGTACTCTCAAGCTTGACACAATCCTTGAAGAATATCTGAACCAAGAATATGATTCTTTCGACTTGTGATCTCAAAAGTTGCAAATTTTCACAAGATTTGATAATAGTTTCACAAGTTCTGATAAGGTTTTTACAAGTTCTTAAAAGAATTTCACAACTTCCTTAAAGAATTTTACAAGTTGCAAATCAAAATTCATGATATATGATAAAGGTTTTACAAATTCAAATAAGATTTTCACAAGTTCTTAAGAGAATTTCAAACTTCTTTAAAGAATTTCACAAGTTGTAAATCAAAATTTACAAGATTTGATAAAAGTTTTCACAAATTTGGATAAGATTTGCATTAGTTCTGAAGAGAATTTTACGATTTCCTTAGAAAATTTTACAAGTTGCAAATCAAAATTCACAATATTTTACAAGTTTCAATGCCACCCCGAAAGTTTTAAAATGTCGCAATGTTGCTTGATATCATTAAAAAACTAACGCTGGTCGTTAACTTTTTAACGAAAAAGCACAACATTGTTACATTTTAAAACTCTCAGGGTGACATTGAACATGAAAAAACTTGTAAGGTAACATTACTCCTGGATGTATATATTCGGGGCGGATTTGCTACTTAACCCTATAATGTATAACACATTTGGGGTAAAAATTCATATGTATTTTTGCACATTTATCTATTCCCAAATAACAACTAGTTTGGGTCCTCTCCATAGGGCAACTCCCATCTCCATTATTTGTTGTCTATGGTTTGGCCATGAATCTATTGGACAGTCTCAATCCATTCTTGTGGATGAATTCTAATTAAATTTGGGGCAAAATTCAGGGATTTATGGCTAAGGAACAAAAGCCAACACTGTGACAAGAACTAGCACATCGGATAACAAACAGGCTAGCCTCTTCAAGACTAGTCCAAGGATTGTGGGCTTGTTCGCTAAGGCCCACTGATTACACAATGTAGGAAGGAGCAACCGGCATTGCCAGCCTAAGCCCGCCATGGCGGCCGGCCAATTGGAACTAGTTTGGGTGCCCATATTTTTTATAGGTACAATAAACTCATCAAATCTAGACCATTCATATATTTTTTTAAATTATAATTTTTAAAATAAAAAGTTGTTTCTTAAAAAATGATTAAAATATTATTTATTTTAAATTTTGTACATTTTAAGAAAATTTTGAGAAAAAAAAAACTCAAATCTGGCCTGGATCAGATTTGACAAACTAATGCCCACCAAGATGATGTTTTGACTTTTGATGAGAGTAAAATATATTGACTATCCCTCTATTTTATCTAAGTTATACAAACTTTTCCTCTATTTTGAAAATGTGTATATACCTTCATTGAAATTAAAATACAGGTTATAGAAATATCATTTACATATTTGAAATTCCATTTCTATCCACCCAATTGTCAATTGATCGTTAAGTTTGACTATTATACATTTTCTTTGACCAAAATACCCCTCTTCCAACAAATGAACAAATATTTATATTTACCTAAAAATAATTCTAATACATATATGTTCAAAATTTTCAATATATTATATTAGAAATTTTTATTTTTATTTTATTTATCATATTTATTTATTTAGTACCATTCTTTTAAATGACTAGAAACATACACCATGATTGAAAACATATTTGAAAGCAATATTTTTATGCACCACATGTTAAAATAATGTAAATTTGAGATACTCTATAACTTATATTAATTTAAAAATTTAATTTATTAAATATATTTTTTACGCAAACATTTATAACCACATTTATTCAAGTATGCATCTATTAAAAGAATTAATCAAATTTTTAATTGAGTTCTGCTATGTATGCATTAATTAAATTAATTTTATTTATCTCAATAAGAAAAAAATCTAACAAATAACTATTTAAAAAAGTAAAAAACAAATTAAGAAAAATTAAAAAATTAAATTAATTAAACAATTTTTAGTCAAAATTAGAAAATTGGTAATGATGAAAGGTAAATTCGTAAATAAATAACATTTATTTTAATATAAATTTTAATTGAAAAATAAAAATCTATAACAAAGTTAACGATTTGGATTTAAGTGTTTAGAATCTATGGGAGATCTATGTAATTAAGATAAAAAATGAGAAAGGTTAAAGTATTTTCCTTTTTTATTTATTTATTTTTTTACAAATCCTAAGGACCCGTTTGATATACGGAAGATAGGTTGAAAGAAAGGGAAGATTACAAATCTTCCATCACGAACGTGTTTGGTAGCACCGCCTTCAGGGAAGCCATCTTCCAACGACCTTCGACCTTCCTTTGAACGTGGGAGAGAGGGTTCCTTTAGGCTATGTTTGGTTGGAGGTGAGGGAGGGAGGGGAGGTGCCCCTCCCTAGTGAGAAAAGTCAAATATGCCCATGATGTGACATGCTTTCAAAATTAATGCACAGAAAACGATACAAAAAGCTATGTAATTTTTAAAATTTTCCATGTGTAATTTAGTCAAAAGTTTTCCTCCCCTCAAACCAAACATAGGGTCAAAGATTGGTGGGATTTGATCTTCCCATGTTGGGAATTTCCAAATAGCCCCTTCATCTTCTTCCTTCACCATCGACGTCGTCACACTCTTTCTTCCCCCCGCCAACTCCGTCGCACTCCCCCCCCCTCGGGCGACTCTGTCGCACTCTCTATTCCAGTTTTTCTACTGCTATGTTGTTTCTGTCTTGTGGTCTATGTTCTGTAGCTGAGAAAGAGAGGCAAAAGTTGCAAAGGCGTGGGTGGAGAGTTACAAAATAGAAATCTCAAAGACCAAAGAATGGACCAAAACAAAGAGGGTTTGATTTGAATTTTCCCCCCGACTTTGACCTTAGATGTTGATCTCAATTTTTTACTTTGTGATGGTGTTGATGTTGATCGGAGATAGCGAGTGATGTTGGGGAGGAAGCTTTTTTTTTTGGCATAAGGGTATTTTGGAGATTTCATATCTCATCTTTTAATTTTTTAAAATTATCATTTTCTATTTGCATTCTCATGTCTACCAAACAGAACACTCATATAAGTTCCCACCCAATCTTCATTTCCTTTTCATTAAGTTCCCTTCTTTTCCTTTCCCTCTTCAAACTTTCCCAGTAACAAACAGGGTCTAAAGGTGTGTTTAGTTTGAGGGAAGGAAATAGGAGGAAGGGAGGGGAGAATTTTTTTTACCTCATATTGACCAAATTGTCCATAAATTTTTTTTTTCAATATTCCAAAAATACACTTTTAATAAAAAAATAATATTTTTTATTAATAGTAATTTAGTTAATATCATTCATCCCCTTCTATCCCCTTTCATCAAACCAAACATACTGTTGGGCAAAAAAACCAAACATACTATAATGTAATGTGTAATGTTAAGGGTGAACTCAAACAGTCAAACTCCTCCCCGTTGACCGTCCTCTAATCGCTGACCTCCCCTTCAGTTTCTTTTTATTTATTTTTTCAACAAAACTAGCAGGCACTCCTCGATAGTACCCTCTTCCCCACTCGACTCGCCGCTGATCTGGAACTGGAAGTCCGAAGAGAGCAAATCGACGCAAGTGAGGGTGAGAAGGCTTCTTCATCCTGGTCATTGGAGGAATGGAGACTTTCATATATTTTTTTTTTCTGATCCTTTGTTGTACTTTGATCTGATTTTGTTTGAAAGCTTGTGAATATTTGGAGGATTGGAGTCTGTTGGTTTGATTTTGATTGCTCTAGTTCTTCTTCAACAATCAGATTCATTTTAATTTGTTCTTTCTGTTGATGGAGTGGATGCGATTGGGATGCGAGTGAGGGGTGAGTGTTCCGTTTCTTTTTTTCTTTTTCATAAAAAAACCGGGCTAGCCGGCCTCAACCAGCAGGTTGAACTTTAAGCAACCCGCACCTTGGCGGGTTGCTGGGCTCCTGTTCATCCCTTTCCCACTCTCATTACCCTTTTATTAAAACAAGAAAAAAATTTCCCTCGCACAATGCACAGGTGCAACAACTTGATAACATTAAAACACATTCAAACCTGTCACTCATCCAAATGTTTTTGGAAATGAAACAAAATTGAAGATGCTGCAACATTAATATTAGTTAACAAAGTAAGTAATTGTATTTCAAAGCTTGAAACACAAAATATAAGTTGTACAATTACGCAAAAACAAAACATGGACAAAAACCACAGCAATATTTAAAGATGCATGCATGTAACAGGAACTGACAATATGTCACATATGTAGCTATATATTTCCATGTACACCACATTGGTAGTTGTACTCTTTCTATGATTACTCTCATCTTGTATGAGAATCTTCAATCCTGCAATATTGTTAACTCTTGATAAAGCAACATATAATTGTCCATGTGTGAATATTGTCTTCGATAAATATAAACGAACATTTTGTAATGATTGACCCTGATTCTTGTTAATTGTCATTGCAAAAGATAAAGCAATAGGAAATTGCCTTCTGTTCATCCGAAAAGGAAGACTAGTGTCTGAAGAATTGATGTCCATTATATGAATTAAAACCTTATGATTTGGGTTTGACCCATTTAGTGTTATTGCTTCAATAACATTCTTTCCAAGATGTGTGACACATAACCTGGTTCCATTGCATAAGCCAACAACTTGATCTATATTCCTTAACAACATTATAGGGACTCCATTATATGTACATAATATATCAGTTGTGTCCAAACAGATATGAAGATTTGAAATCTATGTCGTTTCCATTATATGCCCATATATATATTGATCTCCTAATTAAGTCTCGCATTTCAATTAATATAAATTGGAATTATTAATCCATATTTTTGATGACAAAATTTAAAAATAAAAGTTTCTGTGTAGCACCTACCATTTGAAATGAAAGAAAGTGGTAGGTTTATACTGAAATTCAAATTAGTACCTCATTTATAAATTCTTCATTTATGAAATTTCTATGATACGATTAATGATAAAGCTTTTTTGGGTGGCAACCCAGCAAAAATTAGTAGATTTTAAAAATGATTCAATTTGGAAGATAAATCACTATGCTCACTTCGTGCATAATGGCATATCATTTTGTCCAAAAAAAGGCAGTATCCTTTTTAAAATAACTGCTTTATATAATATTCACAGTGATAACATAATGTTGTCAAAACTGTAATTACCAGAACCTTTAAAGCAGCAAAGTCAGAAATTCCAACAACATGACTTGTCAAGCTTAAATGGAAAAGGAGATTAATTTGCCAGTTTGGACTGGAATTTTTGAAGGTCAAATAAATCCTCTGGAATTTTTCCACTACCAGACAAATCCATGAGCAAATAGTATACGTTTATTTCTAATTGATATGGTTTTTAGAATAAATATTACTCCCTCCATCCCTAATTATAGGAGTAAATTTTGGAGTTGGTTTTGGTCCTAATTATAAGAGCAAGTTTTAAATTTTGTCAATTTTTTCATATAATACCCCTATTTATACTTATTATTAGGAGCATTATATATATGTGTTTACATATATATGTAGATTTGTGTTTATGTGTGTCAATATATATATGTGTAGATATATATGTGTGAAAACACACACACATATAAACATATATATATATATATATATATATCTGTGTGTGTAGATATATGAGTGTGTGTCTCTATGTATGTAGATAGATCTATATGTATACACATATACACACACACATATATGTATGCACATGGCTATATAAAAAGCAACTAATATACATATATAAACTAATATGTCATGGATATCTAACGTAAGACAAATTAGAAACACTTATAAAGGGCAACTTGTGTCATTTTAAATTTATATAAGGACATTTTAGGAAAATGAGTAAAATTAACTAATTTAACTCCTCTCCTTAATTCTCCCAAAATCGGTTAAATTACTCCTATAATTAGGGACGGAGGGAGTATTGACTAATCGATGAACCAAATAAGAATAAACATAGGATATTTTTCGCAGGCAAACGATGGAATTTCTTCTTAATGGTAATGATATAGTAATAGAGGACAAAAGTATGTCCATAGATATACAGCTAGGGACCCAACCAAGAATAATTTGAAGACTTCGGTAAAAAGAGTGTTAAATTTTTAAGCACTAATTCATCTGGATTCTTCGCTTAATACATATTTGTTTTACAAATGAGCATATAGTACATAAGGTTCAACGAAGGAAAGAAGAAGGGAAAGGTTTTTTTTTTTTTCCTTTCAGTAATCAAATTTTTTGTAATTAAATGCATCTGGAGAAAAATTAATTGTTAAATAACTATAAAAAAGTGAATGACATGAAAGATGATTAGATTAATCTCTCTCTGAAAGAATTACTAAAAAACATGTTCCCCATCTTTGGTGATGACACTTCAGATAACCTTACACTATGTTTGGTTTGAGAAGAGGGAGGGAAAGAGAGAATTTTTTTCTCTCATCTTTACTAAATAACCTATGAAAAAATTTCAATATTCCTAAAAAGCACTCTCAACAAAAAGGGATATTTTTCTCATTAATGGCAATTTGGTCAATATCTTCCCTAGGGTTTGTTCCACTTTCATCCCCTCCCCTCAAACCAAATACACCCTTAATGTATCTCTCACTTCACCCAACCAAATGATAAGTTAACTCTAGCATTGTGAAAAAAAAAATAAATTATAACTACACATAAATACTTCATGAAGAACAATGTTTATCAATGTACCTGCGGATGTTTTCAGGGATACTCATGGAAATACCAAGTCAAATAAAAATATGACACCTTCATAAAGTGTTCCTACATATAACAGAATAAAAGTTAATCAAGAATCACTGTTCATGCCAATGTACATTGTAGTTAATATAATGTTTATATATCATCAATGGCGGAACGCCTTTATGGCCAGCTGGGGCCCCGACTGATCTTATAAAATACGTTAGTATATGTATGTATTTATTATATGATATTTTATTTGGCCACAAATTTGGCCCCAACTAATTTTTTATCTTCTCTGTAAGGATAATGTTTATTTCATTACTCATTGGGCCATGAGAGGAAGGTAAAATTCTTGTTTAAGATATCGAAAAGGTCAGTATCATCTTATATATTGTTTTGACTTATAATTATCGGTTATTATTTATTTGTATTTTCAAGGTTATTTGATACTATTTAGTAAATGCTCCCTTTGATCATTATTTAAGAAACCAACTAACAATTTTCACAAGTCAATAAAAACAATTAAAGTCATTAAATTTATCCTAAAATTTAATTATTTTTCACTATTATCCCTATTAATTACACTAAAATCTAATATTATATTAATTATTACTCTATCTTTTTCTCGAAAAAAGAGAAATAATTAATTTTTATTAATTATTACTTTCACTCACTACCTTTATAATTGTGGGTATACATGAGAAAAAATATTTAATGCAATTTGGAAACAAGCAAATGCTTTATAAAAATGACCAAATATACATGTTAGTTGGTGCTTTATAATGAGAACTAAAGATAGTAGTTCAATATATTTATTTTTTGGCCCGGGCTAAAAAAAATTTCTGGTTCCGCCACTGTATATCATAACAAAGCTTTGCAATTAACGCATAAGAATGCACGCGTTATTGGGGGACCAGATTTAGCTCTACCAAATAAAAATGTCTGTTCATCAGACATGCAACAGTGATGCCATGTTTCACATATACTTTCATGGGAAACGAAGAAATAATTTTCTCTTAGCATGTTGCTACACTTTATATGAAGCTGGGCCTTCTAATTTCACAAATGATTTGGATATTACATATCCAACATTAACTCACAGCACTGCTTCAATGTAAGTCTTTTACAATGTCTATAAAATTTCATTCAGAGATGTTGACATAGTTAAAAAGACATCAAAAGTTCAACGTTAGTAATGTAATTTGCATGATATGCGAACTTATATATTGATCTACCAATCATGTACCGGATCTGAACTCATAGCCAAATGTGTTATTGAAATAGATATACAACTCACTTCATTCAAGTCTAGAGTAGGAGGCTCTATTCAAGAAAGTCCCCACATAATAATGAGAAATGAAGAGTTAAATCTTCAATATTTGACGGATAAAGAATTATAGGACCTTCACTTCCATTTGCCCTGCAACCACAATCACAATTATATCATCATGCGAATACAAACCTATAAAACTAAGACTACGAAATACAAAACATCCACTAGGTAAAAGCTATAGTTGTAGAAATCAGAATTAGTAATTCATTATTTTCTCGACACAGAATGGAAAATATAAGTTTCGGTTTATGACCAACAATTTCAATCGAAATAAATTGGCAGATGTAACTGAAGTACACTTAAATGCCTCGTTTATAACTGCTTAAATTATGGAATTAGCATGGTAACGTTAGCAATACAGTTGTTGAGGGTTACAAACCAATAAAAATCAAAAGATATGTTTTGACAATGGAACAAAGGAGAATCACTAGTTATGTCCATATTTGTAGTTCCTCAAGGCAAAATTAGCATTAACTACTATTTTATTAACCACCATATGTCAAGCCTACTTAGTCACATATTTTATTCAAAAAACTTTAATCCAGGCTTGAATGAAGTGAGTTGTATATATCTATTTTACAAACCGTTATAATTCTTTCTATTGTCAAAACTCAAAACAAATAGATGATAGTGTGATCACTCCAAAATTATGAACTTAGAAGTTCAAAAAGAACATAGTCATGCTTATATTATGGGTTTATAGTCTGGGAAATGCCACCAAAAGAAAGAATTATAATTCAAAGTATAATAAGCGCCTTCCCTTCCAATAACATATATATAGACACGGAAGGGTAAGATAAGTACAATTTGCTCTTTTATTCAATGGATTACCGTAAAGTTGAAGCTTTTGAGGTAGGGAATTTAATATGGGAGGAAATGACAAGAAGATCCAAAATTTTCAGAAAAAAAAGATGGAAAAGTTGAAGTCAATTTTAAGCAGCAGCAATAAAGAAAATGAATAGCTCCGCATGACAAGAAATACAGACAGGATTCCTAAGTGCAAATTCAGATTGAAATGATAAGAACACTGAACCATCCCACTTGCTAAGGTTAGAAAGTGCTTTATTTTCCTTGTCCCCTTGATCTAGCTAAGCCTAAGACACTTCATATAAGGGAAAGAAGAATCCATCACTACAAGAATAGGAAAACACATGTATTACCTCAGTGATAAAATCAAGTGTTAATCTTTATATCCCGCACAGTTGGTGTTCTGGAGGCGTATACAAGAAGGAAAGTAAGGTTAGCAACAGGTGGCATCAGTTACACCTTCTAAGTGACTGGAAACATTAGCAGTGGAGTAAGAAAAAGACATTCTGAGCAAAAAAAAGAGTAAGAAAAAGACATGGGCCTGAAGCATATTCATGTTTAAGGTTTGGTTGTAGGCAACTTTATGAGAGGAAATAACAGGCAAAGTGTAAATCTGCTTTCTTGTAAGGAGATAAAACTTATTTTTTGATTGAAGACAAATTTATAAAATAGGACAATACTCTACAATGTAGTATACAGTAAGGCAGCATAACCAACGGAAATCTTCCATACGCTACACTGTGTCTAGAGGAAAAAAAGATTTTGCAAGCAAGGTGATTCCCCCTATATACTACATGCTAAAAAGAGTATTATCAATTCTCCTAGGTATACCTATGACAAAGAACCTATCTAATTTTTAACAAATACACAAAGAAATGAGGAAATCACCAACTTTCAGACACAGGTCAGTTTTCAAAATCAGGAAATCACCAACTGTCACACACATGTCAACATCAAATCCAATAAAAAGTCAACAGAAAAGGGGAAATTACGGCTTGTACCTTGTACGTGACTGGAAAGGGATTAAGAAAGTCTGAACATGTTGTATTTACAGAGCTGTATTTACCAAAAAACATAACAAACAAAGTCTCCTGAATGGAACATTACTGCTTGCAATAATCAGAGTAAAAAAATGCATAGATGTATTTACAATAGAGAATAAATGACACAAAAGAGAATTAAAGTAATCAATCACTGAGAATTATTAAGAAACATCTTCCCCTTCTGTAGTGACGATGCACAAGGTACCCTTAATGTATCTCTCATTTAACCTAAATAAATGATAAGTATATGCTAGTTTTGTGGAAAACAGCTATGACTACACAAAACTATTTGATGCAGAACAATGTTTGTCAATGTACCTGTGGATGCTTTTAGGGATATTCAGATGGAAATACTATGTGAAGAATATGACACCTTCATAATATGCTCCTACTATAACAAAGTAAAAGTTCATCCAGATTGCCTATTCATGCCAATATAAGTTGTAGTTAACCTATGATAAAATTTGAGCTGCAATAAATTCACATTGAGAATGTATCTGCACTAATCCAGATTGTTTTTCTCAAGTTCTATCTAACAAAAAGAATTATAAGGCGGCAAAAAATTCACATTGAAAATGGCATGTACTTCTCATACTAAGTCTCCTAGTTACCACTAGATGAGGTGATATCATTAATCCAAGAGCAAACCTAGCTAACATCTATATTATATCAAACAAAATAGAACGAACCTTAATACAATGAAAAGTTCCATCAACATCAGCCATTATGTAAATATCAATATATTTACACATAGGTACACAATTCCAAACCTGCACATAGTAAGAACACATGCAATCATAATGACTGCATCAGAAGCTACTTGTATAGAACAGAGGGACTTCATCAACACTTGCAATATTCACATTAAATAAAATCCATCTTGTATTTGCTATGGCATTAAGTATTGACTGATGCGATGTTTGCATTAGAAAACTTAAGATTGTAATTTATTTGGTAATGTGGAGTTCGTTTATAGTAGACAAATACTATGTCATAAGGAACTATCATAACATAAAATTGGGAAATTGTCTTGTTTAAAGGACATGAACTATTGACTGATGCGAAGAAGGCATGGAAGTGAATTAAAAATTGTTGTATGTTCCTATTTAATGTAGGCCACATGTTAACATTTCAAATACTCATAAAAAGGTAAAATTAGAAAGAAAAGAGAAAGCTTGAAGCAACAAAGACATTATTGTATCGAAGTGATCTCTCAAATATGGTTTGTTTGCATTAGGATCTTTAAGATTATAATGTCCTTCCTAATGTAGATATGTTTAGTAGCACACAAAGCAGAAGGATGCAAAATATTATCCACTCCATGTCATATTAAGCTATGATGTATTCAAAAGGGGCAATAGAGTATTTATATGACCGAGACAAAAAACAGTAAACACATGGGATGTGTACCTGTTATCAACCAAAATAATTCTAATCTTCTTCTTAACCTCTGCGCCTGAATGACATTCCTCCAAAGGGCCAATGCTCATGACAAAGCCAATGACATCTGTGAAAGAATGTATTATTAGTTTTGTAGCCAAAGAAGTGAAATGAACAGTTGAGGAAGAAAATGTACTCACCAAACAAATTTCTTGTATAATACGAATTAATTGCACAGGATCATCTATGTTCCAATCCTCAAATAAAATGAGCGTATAAATAATCCGCATCCAACCGCACTTCCCATCTCTCCTTTAACAAATTGTTTGTTAATTTAATACAAGTGTTGCAAGAGATGCAAACCAAAACATCTAAGCCACAACTTACCAGTGATAAACCTGGTGCAGGGTTCATTTTCTGAGCCCCAACTGTATTTGTTGCATCACCCATATCAGTTGCTTTGTACTTTGTATTTGCCTCATTGTGATCATCATTCAAAGTCTTGGAATTAGTGACACCACCTCCCTGTGTACCTTTGGCTGCAAGCCATCCTCGAGGGGAAATGATACTGAAAGCTTAGCCGTAGATCTCGAATCATTGGTAGAGAACCAACCATACCTTAGAAAGAGACAACAGATCACAAAATTATAGAAATTATCCGGCCCACTTAGAAAAGGAAATTTGAAAAACAAAGTGATCGGACAAGATACCTCTTTATTCATGCTAACATACACACATATCTATATCCAAAATTGGCTACTGCAATACCCAAACAAAAGGCAAGGTAAAACCGAAACTGTGCATCAATAGAAATCATGATTACTAAAACCAACAAGATTATCAGATTTACAAACATGCCGGCCAAGATACCCAATATTACTATAATAAGCAAGAATCAAGAATCTCACAGAACAGAGACATTTTATTTTCGATTCATTCAAGCCTAATGACAATGAAAAGAAGGGAAAGAAGAATTACGGGGTCTGCGAAGAAGGCGTTCAAAACCAAAAGAATGGTGATTAGGATGGTCGCCACTGTGCCTGGGCAAATGAAACTCCTTAACATTGAGCCTCCACGACATTGAAGAAGAAGGCTTCGGCGACTTGACATTCGGCAACGGAAGAAGCGGTTCCCTTCTGCCGGCCTCCGTGACGGCGCCGTCGTGACTACTGCTACACTCATCCATATCGGCCTTTACAGGAAGTGAGACTCCAAATTGTTCCTTTACAGGAAGTGAGACTCCAAATTGTTCCTTCATGATTGATTGTGATGATAACGGGGAGATATTTGAATTTGAAAATCGAGAGCAGTGGGCAGGGATTTGGTTAGAAGTCACAATCTGCATTGTTGAAAATTCAAAACGAAGATGCTCAACACACTTTCATTTCTGCACAAAGCTCGAAGCCTAAGACTGAGCCAGACTGTTGAGCCGATACTGTTTAAATAAACAGTAATTTGTGAGGGAAGCTACAATAAATGGCTTAAAGTGCTATTGTTATTAAGATTATATTGATGATATTGATGATCGATGATGATAATTGATGATGTAATTGGCGGCTTTCCGAGTCAGTATATAAGTGTTTTATTTAGGTCCACAATTATCACTTCCATTGTCCAAATCACTTCAAAGGGAACGCTGATTCGACAAAACTTTCTGAACTAACTATAGCTACTGGTTGTATACCTGATAGTTCTTAAATTTTGAAATTCTTTTTTCCCCCATTCAGAAGCATCATAGGGTTTCGGAACAGAGGTTTCTTGACATTAGAAAGTCGAAGAGGGGGAGGGCCATCAAGGTGATTTTGTTTTTGAACTTCGTCTTCAAGTTATTGGACCCTTGAGCAAGGATACGACGTTGTCAAATTATTAATTTTTGAGCCCAAATTAATATGACATAATTGAAGGCATTGAGTTGAACAATTTGGCCAATGTGAGTTGGCATAGATGGTAAGAGATCCAGGACTAGGCCCTTGAGTCGTGGGTTCGATTCCCTCTGCCGTCGCTGAGACTCCTTTGGTAGGCGATCTCGTAAGTCCCCAGTCAGTGCTCATAGAGCTCGGGGCCATACCCTGGTCTTAGTGGGAGACTGATGTCGAACCCCTCCAAAACTTTTTTATATCAAAAAAAGAAAAAAAAAGTTGAACAATTTGATTAGTCACTGTTTGAATTTGAAGGATATAAATAGAGATGCTGATGTTTATTTGGCCGCAAAAAAATTCTTTTATTTTATTGTTCTTCGGACATTAAGGCGTTGCAATATCATTGCCTTCCCATTTTGTTTGGGTACTTGAGGGGGGTTTAAATCCTATTTTGGTCATTTTGCTGAATTCTAATGAGTCATTCTCATTTATTCACTTTTAAAGTCTCTGATAAAAGATGCTATCTGAGGCCAAAAAAAACAAAAAACAAAATTGGTGTATAATGAAGGCTAGATTGTAAGCTTCCATCGATTCCTCTAAGGCTTGTTCAGAAAATTGCCATTATACACTTCATTGCAGCAGAACGAATGCTTATACTGCACTGCACTAATTTGATTTTAAGGATGCAATCTTACTGAGCAGGTGATATCCAAGCAAGAGGTGCATTTTAACGAAGGGCCAACGAATGTTCTGTTCTCACTTGTTGAAGCAGGGTAAAAAGCAAAGCACGCTACTTGGTAAGAAACCATAATGAAGGTATCATATGTACTTGATATTTAATCCTCTGAAATGAACAGTAACGTTGGGAACTCCAATATCTTCAACACTTAGCACTAAATAGTAAATAGCAAATTTTGAGGTTTTTGTTTGGGCTGGCATGATTGTCGTAATGATCTTGGCGCCAATTTCATCCTGGGGAGTGGAGATAATTCTCATACTGGTTTTTGTCTATGGGCGTGGTGTTTGCTTTTAGGAGAATTTCCCATTTTGCATAGTTCAGATCAATGAGGATAATTGATATATGATGATGGGTTTCAATGGATTTAAACAAAATCCTGACAGGTTTACGCTACTGTGGGCGCTTTCAAGCTTTAAAACATGGAAAATCATTTCATTCTTATTTAATCAGGCTTGGGCTTTTGAGTGATGTATTTCTTGCAAACAATATGATATCTGTGTATGTGAAATGCTCTCATTTAGATGACGCACAAAAGCTTTTTGATGAAATGCATGACCCAAATATCATTACTTGGACAACAATGGTATCTGCATATATCAACTGTGGGAGGCCTCGTGAGGGTCTTAAACTTTATAATCAGATGCTGGAATCTAGAACCCAGGAACCCAATGAATTCATGTACTCAGCTGTTCTGAAGGCATGTAGTCTCGTGGGAGATGCTGAGTTGGGTAAGCTGATTCATCAGGACATATCTAGATCTAAGTTGCAGTTTGACACTGCTTTGATGAATGCACTCCTGGACATGTATGCCAAGTGTGGAATTTTGAGGGACGCTCAACAAGTTTTCAATGCAATCCTGTGTAAAAATTCAATTTCGTGGAACACCCTTATTTTGGGTTATACTAAAGAAGGACTAATGGACGAAGCCTTGGAATTGTTCAATCAAATGCCAGAACCCGATCTTGTAACTTGGAACAGTATCATTGCTGGCCTTGCATATAACGGTAGTCCCAAAGCATTGCAATTTGTGTCTATGATGCACAGGAAAGGCCTTAAAGCAGACACATTCACATTTTCATGTGCTCTTAAAACCTGTAGTTATCTTAATGATTTAATCATGGGGGAACAGATTCATTGTCATACGATTAAGTCTGGCTTTGAGTCTAACATTTACAACATATCAGCATTGATTGACATGTATTCGAACTGCAAGTTTTTAAATGAAGCAGTCAAGATATTTGATCAACACTCTATGAGCTGTCCTGTCACTCAAGGTTTGGCACTCTGGAATTCTATGCTTTCTGGGTATGTTGCCAATGAAGATTACACTAAGGCTCTCAATATGATTGCACATATTCATCATTCTGGTGGACAATTTGATTCCTATTCTTTTAGTATTGCTTTAAAGATCTGCATCTACTTTAAGAATTTGAGACTTACGTCTCAAGTGCATGGTTTGGTAATAACGTGTGGCTATGAGTTATACTATGTTGTTGGAAGCATTCTTATTGATCTATATGCAAAACAAGGCAATATTGACAGTGCACTTAGATTGTTTGAAAGGATGTCGGATAAGGACATTGTGGCTTGGTCTAGTTTGATTGCTGGTTGTGCTAGACTGGGTTTAGGTGCTTTAGCTTTTTCTCTCTTTACAGATATGGTCAAGTTAGATCTTGAAATTGATCAATTTGTCATTTCCAGCGTTCTGAAGGTTTCATCAAGTTTATCATCTCTACGAAGTGGCCAGCAAATCCATGCTTATTGTGTCAAAAAGGGATATGAATCAGAAGGTGTTACGACAACATCTCTTATTGACATGTATGCAAAATGTGGTGACATTGATGATGGTTTGGCGTTGTTTAGTTGTCTTTCAGGAATAGATACTGTATGTTGGACAGGGATTATTGTGGGATGTGCACAAAATGGAAGAGCGGTTGAGGCAATTATGCTTCTGCAAGAGATGATAGAATCAGGTTTCCAGCCAAATGAAATCACCTTTATTGGTGTTCTTACTGCCTGTAGACACGCTGGTTTAGTCAAGGAGGCATGGGCTATATTTAACTCTATTAAAACTGAGCATGGGCTAATACCATGTCCGGAGCACTACCATTGTATGGTTGATCTATTTGGCCGGTCAGGACACTTCAAGGAAGCAGCAAAATTGATTAATGACATGCCATTTGAACCTGACAAAACCATATGGCAGTCTTTGCTCACTGCATGTGCAATGCACAAGAATCAAGAGCTTGCAAAGATTGTTGCTGAGCATCTTCTGGCCACCACACCAGAAGATTCTTCCACATATGTAATGGTGTCAAATGTGTATGGAACTCTGGGAATGTGGGATAGTTTAAGCCAAGTTAGGGAAGTTGTCAAGAAAGTAGGGAAAAAGCAAGCTGGAAAAAGCTGGATTGAAATTACAAGTTGAAAAGCTTGATTTGCATGGATCTTGTTTGTTGATCTGAGCGTTCAGAAAGAAATACTTTATATAGCTCAGAAAATTGCGACTACACCATCTGTTTTATTATAATCTTGGCCGTCCATTCAATTTCCCATTTCTACCAAATCCCTAGCGATTTGAGAATGCTCGATGACAGAAAACACTGCCGTGGAGGGAGAGAATCATCATGACTGTCGCTCTAGTATCTTCTCTTGAATTGACCTCCTCCACTTCTCTCACATGGTCTAGGCATTGTGAACATTGGACGAGCGACTACAGAGTCACTGTGCGACACCTTTCAGCATCTGCACCCTGTTTGTGAATGGACCAGCAAGGGGCGGCAAAATGGCACCTTTTATCTGGATCTTCGCTGCATTTTCTGAATATGATTTTCTGCAGTCCTTCGAATTCAATTGGCTGATTACACATCAAGGTAATAATCTATGCTGATAGAAGATGATATTTAGCTATTTGTTTAATTCTTACTACGTATTTAGTGATAAACACATCACTTGTTGGTTTTCTTGCATTATGAATGTGGTTCTGTGCTTTATTCTATCTTCTTTTTTTTTTTCCTAGGTGTCAGTTTTGTACTCAGTTTCTGAATATAAGGTCAATAATGCCATGATATCAACTCATGAGCAGGATTGGAAATGGCAATTTGATAGTGGCGAACCTCATATGCTCTGAGGGAGATTATTTTTGATATCACTGGATTTTAATATGGGAAAGAATTGTTGCTCTGCAATTTTTTAGTTAAAAGGAAATCGAAAGTTGGTAAACGATGTAGTGGGTGATTCAGAATAGCCTTCATGTGAATGGCATTAATGTCGTATTTTCTATAGTTGAAACATTTCAATATGTAGAAGAAATTAATTTTCTAACCAATGAAATATGAAGCTTAAAAATAAATTGTCTAGTCAGATGTTGGTGCTTTACAAGATTGGCTGTGTTGAAGAACTTCAGCACCTTCCTCTGAACTGTACACTATGCGATAGAAATAGCAACACTGAAATTATTAGGACTTCATGTTGGTGAAAAGTGATATTCAATTAGAATAGTGACAAAATTTGCATCAATGACCAGTAGAAACAGCAAATAATGCGAATGAGTTAACCAAGACAAACTTTTTTGCGATTGTTCATAACCTTTCAGTTGCAAAGGTAATATAGAGGGATATAGGCACGTGATTTGACAACAAATTTGCTTTGGTTCCAACTATGACGAGTGCTGTGTATTTTTTTCTTTCATTTGATATTTTCACAGGTAGCCATTTCATGCGGTTGATCGCATAATCAGATTCTTAAATTGTTACAGTATCAATTTTATTCCTGTTCTGAATTTGCAGTTGCAAAAGAGCCTACTACGAAATTATATGATAGACACATCCTCTGTTCTTAGCTCTGACTGCAACAAGATAGCATTCTCCTTTGGCTATCATCTTCATTCAGAGAAGAAGAAGAAGATTAGTTCAATTTGTCACTCTGGCGCCAAAGATTAATAAATCCTTAGCCTTGTCAGAACTATGAGACTTCATCCTCAATGCTGCCTCTGGCTGCCTCATATGCAAACACCCAGTTAAGTCTTTCAGCTTGCTACATAAGCTCAGTTGGTCTATCTACATTGGCTGTCTTCATATCCATCAATGAACTCCTTGATTTCCTTGATTGTACAGTCCAGCAATCTCAACAAGTTCACACCCAACTTCTTGTTACCGGCGCTCATCAGTTGGCTTGAAGGATAAGACAGCCACTACGTGCAACGAGAATTCATAATCTACTAATTCAGTCAGTCAGTCAATCCTGCAAGTTTTGTTTTTTTGTTTTTCCTTAAAAGAATAAAGTCAATCTAACAAGTTCTATTTTGTATGACATGGCAGAAAATTGCTTTTTCTTTCATATGACCGCAAGTTCAATATGACAACAAATTTTGTTTTGTTTACTATGACAGCTAGTTTTTTGTGTTAAATACGGAAGTAAGCTATGTTTTGTTCAATACATAGCTTGTTTTTATCTACTACTCGTAGCTTTATCTTGCAAAAACAAATATCCTTGATTCTAGATCATATAATACTTGGATGAAGTCTATTACTTGCAACAACTGAACCCCTTTGGATCTGTTGAAAGCTTTATATCAGTAAATGATGCGGCCCCTCTATTTGCATTTATTTTTCCCCTATGTTTGTATGGAGAAAAAATTAGGGGGAAAGAATATTAAGAGGGGAAACTCTAAAAATATTATTTTATTTTTTTTATTACCATTTTTGTAAGTTTTCGTTCTTAATACTCCATCTCCATTATTTTCCCCACTTTTATCTCCATCTAAACATAACCTTCAAGTAGATAGTGTTTTTTTTTTTTTTTGCTATAAAAATTTTAGGAAAGAGGTTGGGCTCACCCACAATCCAAGGGCAGGGCGCTTGGAGCCCAGGCCACAGGGCATACTGGACAGAGAGTACACATGCCTCTACCTTTACCAGCGTTTCCATTGCTTCCTAGACCCCTAGGATGCCTCCCCCAACGCCTTGACCAACGCAAGGATCGAACCCCCTCCCTTGAGGTGAGGAAGTCCGACCCCTTCGCCAGTTGAACCCAAGGACGAGGGGTAAGTAGATAGTGTTTTCCTGTAACACTAACATACATTTTCTCTGGATTTGCTTGGTAACATAAAAAGAAGGATATGAGGACAGTGAACTTGCCCACAAGCAAGTTTTAAGAACAGATGAACGGGGAATTTTGTGAGCCTTCCAACACTTGATCTTATCAACCATATTTCTTATTACATATTTCATTCAAACATATAAAAAACTTGGAACTGTCATTACCCATACAAAATCCATGAGAAGGAATCAGTTCCAAAATATTTGAAATCACTCCATGGACCCGTCAAATTAACCAATGTATTTTACCATTCATGTGGTTCATCCTTCAGAAAATGGGCATTTTTAAAAAGGCTAGGACTTTTCTAGATGACAAATTATAATTCAGAGTAAATTACAGAAACTTCCTTTGATTTTTATTACATAGACTTTCATTTATACTGAAAATAAATACTTAATAGTATTGAACCCTGTTCATCACTTGATGATAGCTTGGTTTAAAAAGTGCTCAATTATTAGGCAATATGCATGATGTAACATCCTAATTTTTAGTGAAAATTTCAGTAAAAAAACTTCAAAAATGCTAAAAGGCAAAAAGGTATTTGGAATATTCATGATTCCAGAAAAGTGTTAAGACTTGAATACTCCTCTCTTTTAGTAGATAATGATATATGTGTGTGTGTTGATTTTATCATTTACTTAATGTTTCTAAGTGATTGACCACCATTTTGATTAATTTATTAACTTGGGTTTGACTTGAGAGAGTTAAACTAAGCGTAGAACTTGGTTAAAACCATGTTTGACTTGAAGTTTACTTAAAAATGGATGTTTTATTGGTAAAATAGATATATGTTTACTCACCTTATATTGTCATATTAAGGTTGTTGTTTAAAGATTGATTTTCATTAATTGTAGCAAGGGATTATGCATTTTAATGAGAAGATAAACTTGATTTTGACTTGAGAGAATTTCTCGAGCGCTTTTGAACTTTAAACTAATACATATATGCATTGGAATATTAATAGAGAGGAAAGTAATCAAGTTTTATGAAATACAAAGAGGAGAAAGAATCGTAGTCTCAATTTAATCTTTGGAGTTATAGAATCATTTGTCTTTATCACTTTCTAGTCTTAAAAGTAGTTTTTCAAATTCTCTTTCCATATCAAAATTTGTTTTGGCTTAACTTAATTAAATTCACTAAGCTTCTTGCTTGACCATTTTGTTAATCAAATCTCCATGGAAACAATATCTACTTATTACTTGGTGCGACCCGTACACTTATGGTGTAAACACCCACCCACTTATAAACAATGCCATATTTGAAAAAGGAGAAGTAAACTTATTACATATTTATTACTCTTAACCAATTTTAACTGTTTTCTTGAACTAAACAATTTGGTTAGCATGGACGGAGGGAATATTTTGTTGATCATATACATGATTTAAAGGGCTTTTTGCCCAAAAAAATTTTTTTTTTTAAAAAAATTTACCTAATTAAAGCAGATTGGAAACATTTTACCAAAGTAATGCAGTTGGTGGCGCTAGAAAAGGTCACGAGACTTGTTACGTAAAAAAGACTCACGCCACTTTAACAAAATGCTTCAGTTTGTGTCAGTCCCGTGAGGAAAATTCACGTCTTTCTTCACGGGATTTGTCCCGTGAATTATTGGAATTAGACCCACTTAGTGGGTTTGATTCCATATAAAAAATAATAATATAATATAATAATATAATAATAATAAATGATAAAAAAGTGGAATAATTTTAAACTCTACTTCATTTAATTTGATTATAACAACAGTATTTTTTGTGTATAAAAAAGATATATAGATCCCCTGTATTGTGATCTGTTGTTATAAAAAAGATACAGATCCGAAAATCAATATTGTTGTTATACAAATATTTGGTGTATAACAAATATATAGATCCCCTGTATTGTGATCTGTTGTTATAACCAAATTGTACCGCGTAATCTTTTAAAAGACTTTCTTAATGAGTTATTTCAGCTCCCTGCTTTCTTTCTTTTGACTTCAAATTAAATGAAGTAGAGTTTAAAATTATTCTACTTTTTTATCATTTATTATTATTATTATTATATATTATTATTATTATTTATATTATTATATTAATTTTTTTTATATGATTCCAATAATTCACGGGATAAGTCCCGTGAAGAAAGTTCTTACGTAATAAGTCACGTGACATTTTCTAGCGCCACCAACTGCATTACTTTGGTAAAATATTTCCAATCTGCTTTAATTAGGTAAATTTTAAAAAAAAAAAAATTATTTTGGGCAAAAAGCCGATTTAAAGATATTAGGGTTAATGAATTGCTGGAGAAGGAGGATATGATAATTGATAATGGATCAACACTGACTAATTTTCCATAAGATCTGATGTACAAGCTAGTTTGCAGCAGGAGTCACAGGAGTGATACACCCAAAATTCAGAACGCATTCATTATCCAAATTTCGATCTTTGCTATTCATCAGAAGAAGGCTTTGAAGATTTTCAGCTCCCATTATTACTTCTCATTTTAAAGGTGGAGCCGCAGATATCAAGTTATCTCGGTTTAATACCTTTATTACCCTTGGTCCGGAATCAATGTACCTTACTATGATTTCTAAACGACTGGGACCAACCGTATCTGGCTTCAGATTCTGGGCTCAAGCCAACTACTTTTTTTTTTATATCAAAATTTTAGGAAAGGGGTTGGGCTCACCCACAATCCAAGGGTAGGGCGAAGTCTCATTTCCTCCTAAGTGATACCAATGTTGGATAGGACGAGTCATCTATTACCTTTAGGCGTTTACCTAGGCACCCAGGAGTTAGGATGCTTCCCCCCAACGCCTTGACCAACTTCAGGATCGAACTCTCTCCCTTTAGTGAGAGTGTCTGACCCCTTTGACAGTTAAACCAGAGAACGGGGGGTTCAAGCCAACTACTTGATTGGCTTTGACCTTCTCAGTAATCTTGTTTTCCTTTAAGCCCAAATATTTCACCACCTAATTTGGATGTGATGAAAAGGGTGTGGTGAGTTGCAGACCAGAACTTCTTTTAATCTTTTTTAATGAAAATGGTATTATAGTCTTATAATTTACAATTGATTGAATAATCAAATTAACGCAAGTATCACCTATAAATATTACTTTATACTCTTGATGTCGTTTAAACTTGTGACCATAAGGGGAGGAAACTGTTCCTCTCAACCGACCAACATGACACTTGAACATTGACAAATATTACTTTATACTAAAGGTAATTTTAAAGCCTCGTTCTTACTCTTATTCCCACTTCCACTCCAAATTCCACTCTTTTAATTTCCCTAGTTCATCAAAATTCAAGCTTGTTGCCAATTGTACAATGCCTAAATTAGTAAGGAATATAAATGTAATTTTCTTTAGAAAAATATATATATAGTATTATCTATATACATGTGAAACATTATTATGCATGTATTTGAAATATGAACATGCATGTAGAAGTCTATTGGAGGCACCGGAAAGAGGTTAAATCAGATAATATGGAGTGATCTAAAATGGAGGAGAGGAAGACTGAAGAACGCTCAATGAAATTATTAAATACAAATTGATCTATCTTAGTATGCGGTTGTTGATAAAGTCCAATGACCTCGTGCAATTAGTCGACCCCACTGGATGAGATTTCTATTTGAATTATGGGTAATGTTATGTTTTAGAGTAAATACCCTTTTTGGTCCCTGACAAAAAATACGGACCCCATTTTGGTGCTTGACAAAAAAAAATGTCATTTTTAGTCCATAAAAAAGACGAATAAGGGTCGATTGGTGGACATTTTGATCCCTCACAAATTTCTAAAAGGTCATTTTTAGTCCCATAAAAAAGGACGAATAAGGGTCAATTTTTTTGTCAGAGACCAAAATGGGGTCCGTGTTTTTTTATCAGGGACCAAAAAGAGTATTTACTCTATGTTTTAAAATATTTGACTTTTAGTGAGTTCCATATTTAATTTGTTGTTAAATGTATTGCATTATATTTGACTTTTATTTCAAACAAATAAAATCAAAGTATCACACTAGATGATTTAGTCAGATTCAAACTTGCTTCAAATTATCACAAAAAGAAAATAACATTATAGATGTTAATCTACATGATTGACTTTTGTGAGCAAACCAATATAATAATCACAGACATGCCCTAATATGCTGATCTGAGCTTCTTCATGGGGGCTTAGCTAGAGAGAATGGTACAATCCATTGACTTAAAGTTGACAACATTGTTTTGAAGGTCAAAACCAACCATGAAGTTTATCTGAGCTAAGTTGCCTATGAGTCCTACTTCTGCTTCCACTGGGTGAAAAGCAAAGCAAACTTGATTTGGAGAAACTACGTACAACGAAGGTATTCGTTGGATTTAACTTCACATCATCAGCACCTTTGAAATGAACTCTTATAATGGGCGCTTTAATATTTTCGATGCCTTCTGATTCATAACAAAGGTTGAAACCTTTGTGTGGCTTTTCACTTCGATTTAACTTAATCTTTTTTTCCACTTCTGATTCCAGTTTGAAGTAAAAATCTGCCGGAGATAATGACATTCTTGAGCCTGAGTCAATCACTGTATTGGCCTCCACTTGTGACCCTGCAATAAAAAAAATCTCCTTTCTTAAAACAAATATTACAGATATGCTATAAAATTTGAATTTCTTCCGTTTTATCAACCATTTGAAATTGTTTCTTAATTTTTTTAATAATAAGGACTAGCACTGACGACTTGAGTTTATATGTAATAAAATTCAGGCAAGAGATCGTGTCTAATGTGTTGTCAAAATTGAGTTTCTAGATAGAATAAAAGGGTGTGGTAGAAATGTAAATCATAGAAACTAAACGAAACATAAAGTTTCTACTACTTTAAGTCATGATACAAAATTATATATGTATGTGTGTGTGTGAACAACTTTATATTTAAAATATATAAGTCATATAATTATATAAAATATAAGTCTAAAAACACAAAAGAGTTTAACTCCTACAACCAAGTACTAAAACATCAAAAGTTTAATTAGCAATTCCTAAATTATATCAATTGTTTCAAATCAAACACATCATTTTGCATCAGTTGTATATCCTCAATATCATCATCTCTTGCTCTTATAATAAGTTTATGCTCTTATAACTTGACATGTTTTTACGTTTTTACTGGAGTGATACTTATTAAAACGCAAGTAAAAACGGTAAAAACGCCGAATAAACATAAATAAATAAATCTATTTTAAGGTATTTTCCTTTGCAAAATTATTAAAAATTGAAAACTGCGCTTTTTTTTTTTTTTTTAAAACCATTAGACATCAAATTGTCACTGATTTCATGTAAAATCTAATGATAAAAAAACATCTGAGAAGTTGGAGCATTTTAAGGGGCATTAGAGATCATTAGGGATGACTGAGTCGTCGTTAATTACCTTCTGCAAAATCTATTGTTATGGAATTTCCACGCTCATTGCTTCCAAGTTAACAAAATAGTATCTGTATGGGTCTCTTGACACCAGCCGAGTAGAGACAGTCCCTGATCCCGAAACGACAGCGTTTCGGCCAAAATGCAACTGACTACTTGCACTCGAGAAAAATGGAGTCAAACAATACGAGAATTTGCGTTGAATAGAAGAACCCATTTGTGATATCAACGAGAATCGACCTCGTCCCAGACCAACAATCCCAGAACTCTCAGCAACAAAGCTACCAACAGTTTTATAAGCACAACCAAACAAGGTCTTAGGAAACGCCACTACTTGCCACCATTTTTCGTACCAAGTGTGAGTGTGTCGTGGACAATCGACCCCCTTACAGCTGAACGATCCAAATACTTCATTTTAAACGCGCAATTTGAAACGACATCACAATATGTGTCGTCTACCTCGGCCCTCACAGATTCACATTCATTAGAATGGCAATTGTAGTTCCTATAGGTTGAGGAAGAAGCATATAAATCAAACATAGGGATTGTTTGGTTGTAACATTCAAAGCAAGGCGTACACAGCAACCAAGTGAGGTCACTGCCTGTATCGACAACACCGTATGTTTGAAACGACGGTGTTCCCAAGGAATAGCCCATGACATATTCTGCATTTGCGTATTTTAATGAAGATTCAGGATTATCATCATCATCAAGAGATTTAGTTTTTGATAAGAAACGAGTTGCAGGGTTCATGGAGTGATGAAGAGCACTGTATAATTTCTGAGATGGTGTTGTGGAGTTATCATAAAATGGAGACTTTGGAGAATCTTTATGAATGAGTTCCACACTGAAACCAAGTTCATCAGTTGCAATGGGGAAGGATCTGACACAAATGTAAGTGATGATGATGATGAAGATTGTGGGAGAGAGAAGAAGATAGGGTTTAGAAGTTGCTACCATTTTTGTATGCATGAAGGAGAAAGTTGGGAGAGTATATATAATACATGATTGTTTTGTTTATATAGTAAAGATATGTAGAAATCAGAAGAAGAAAGATTTAAAGATTCAATTCAATGTATCTAAAATATAATTGAAAAAATTATGAATAGGTCCTAATTGTGATCCCTCGGACTTACATTTTTCAATTTGTTGTTGGTTTCCAATTTTATAGGATTCTTTCTCAACATATTGTGTTTTTACCATTAATTAGTACTCCCCCGCTCTTAAAAGTGTTCCTATAATTAGAACCGGAGATAATATATATATATATGGATGCATAGAGACGTTAACAATTAATAATGACTTTTAAGTATCTGCAATGCTCCATGATAGCATCTTATGAAAATTTAAATATTTGCTGAGTTTCTTGATGAGAATTTTATATATTTTCCTTTTAGATTGGTAAAATATTTTGTTAGAAAGAAAATATATATAGAAACTTTTTCAAAAATTTTCAGAATTTTTTTTTTTTTTCATACGGATGATCTTTTGACCACAAAGATGAATGAATGAGAAATTTCAGATTCAGTCTTGATGCATTTTTGCTTTTTCATCATTAAATGGTGATTGAAGCAAATCAATAACATCTTTCTAAAATAATCTAATTACATCTATCTACATAAATCGGATACTATTTTCACATAAAACCAGTTTCAAAGTCTCTTGCTGGAAATTTGATCTTTGGCACAAAATGGTGGAAAAGCTATATATCCACCAATCATACCACAATAGAAAATCCATCATATATGGGCATTGCACGAAAGATATGTTCAATGTCTGGGAAAGCAGTGCATCAAGAAAAAAGTAGGAAAAAAGCCCAGTGAATCTATAAAAAGTCTAGTGGGTAAAATGTTGGTGTTTGAGAAAGTTTTTTTGGCTGATAGGCTTAAAGAAAAAAAAGCTACTTTTCAGAAAAGCCAAGATGTTAAGCTTCGACCATCACTGGACCGCAGTGAAAAAAGCTAAAATTCTAGAGATGAGGAAAGCAGCCATAGCTTTACAAACAATAACGGAATTACCCCTCGTCTTGGGATCAACTGGGTGAAGGGGTCGGACTTCCTCACCTTAAGGGAGAGGGTTCGATCCCTAGAGGCATCCTAGGGGTCTAGGAAGCAGGAAGCAGTGAAAACGTTGGTAGAGGTGGAGACATGTATACTCTCTGGCCAGTATGCCCTATTGACTGGACTCCAAGCGTCCTGCCCTTGGATTGTAGGCGAGCCCAACTCCTTTCCTACAATTTTTTTATCAAAAAAAAAAATAATAAAGGAATTGTCACTCTCCTTTTCTGAAAGTCTGAAGCTACTGGGCGAAAAACAACACAGCATGGTGAGGTCAGAGTCATAGATCTTGCATCTTGGAGGGAGAAAAAGAAAAAAATAACTACGGTGTAAATTCTGCAAATTTAAGAGAGAGAGAGAGATTCATTTAAATTATACTAACGATAATTCCACTATTTTTTTAGTAAATTTATATTTATATTTACTTTTTTTTATCTTCAGTTATCACATAATATACAACACACAATATATGTAGTACTCAATAAGATTTATACAATTTTCAGTCATTTTCCATCTCAACTGACTTTTCAAACGATATGTCAAACAAGAGCCTATCTAGAAAAAAAGTCATTTCTTCCACCGTTATCCCAAACATAAAGCACATATACAATCTGACTTTTTTTTTAAAAAAATCATATGGAAAAGCACAGCAGATAAAAAGTCACTTCTGTCATCGCTATCTCAAACCGGTACTAGATCATGTAGTGAAATTAATTTATTAATTTTCAATTTCTTATGAAACTATTTTTAAATATACCCACATAATGTTGGTTGAGGTGGTAAGTGCCCTCACCTCGTAAGAAGGAAAATATAAGTTTGAATATTAGGATGCGCATTTGTTAAGAGAGACAAAAACCCTTTACGATCTAAGTTTCAAAAAAGGATTAATTTCAAGTTTAAAGTGGATTGAGATACCCTTAATCAAATAAAAAAAATTCAAATATTTTGCTCCTTAAAAACAAAATAGGTTAAATTATATAAACCCCAGAAACTTTGAGACAATTGCATATTGCCTCTATAATATTTCAAAGTTTAAATTTAACCTCTCTAATATATTTTTTTATTAAGGACCCTGTGCCATTAATTTGCCGTTAACTTTTTGACAAAAGTTGCCATGTCATATGAATAGGAGACACGTCACATCATATGTGGCATCCTACATGACATTCTATATAAGCTAATGATTTTACAGTAATAAGATTATTTTCACTTAAAGGTTAAAATCATTTTATCATTAAAAAACCTTTAAATAAAATCCTCCTTCTGTTTATCTCCTTGCTTTTGCAACGCCCCCTTTCAATTCTTAGAAATCCCTCATCATTGAAATTAATGTCTAAAGTCTTCGATTTTTGAATATGAACTTGAGATGTTTCGATGACAAGGGATTTCTAAGAATTAAAAAGTGGCGTTGCAGACGCTCGAAGGCAAGGAGATAAGGAGGAGGTTAATTTTTTAGGGTTTTTTTTTAATGATAAAATAATTTTAACCTTTTAAGTAAAAATGATATAATTACTATAAAATTATTAGCCTACATAGAATAATGTCATGTAGGATGCGATGGGTCTTCTATTTATATAACTTGGTAACTTCTGTAAAAAGATAACGGTAAGTTATTGGTAAGAGGTCCATAATAATAATAATCATTAAAAAAAAAAAAAGATTAGGGAGGTTAAATTTAAATTTTCAAAAGTCAGGGAGGTTATATGCAACTGTCCGAAAGTTCAGGAAGGTTTTGTATAATTTAACCCAACAAAAAATATAAAAGTCAATAAAAGTCAAATATTTTGAATCTTAACACTATCCATAATTCAAATATTGTTCTTAATATAAGAACTAGTTAATTAATTTGAATAGATTAAGGAATTTAGTTATATTAGTTATTTGTAAAAAAAATATAGGTTGTTTTTCTAAAATACTATCTTTCATAATGACTATACTTGAAAAGAAACTCCTTAGTGTGTAGAATCAATAGGGATACTTTGAGAAAACTTATAAATTTGGGAGTCAAAGTAGATTAAGGTCTTATATTTAAAAACAAATCTAATCTCCAACTAGCTCTCATATTAACTCTGTTCCAATGCCTTCTCGTTATAGAAAAATTAAATCTTGCCAATAAAATTCACGACAAATGTAATATCGGGTCATGTTGTATTGGCAAAATACATCAGTGCACCTATAGCACGCACTAAGATATATAGCACTTCTGGACCATGAAGTTATTTTGTATTCTCTTGAGGGCGAAAAAGGATCATTCTTCTTATGAAGCGATCTTAAAACCATTGGAATAGAAAATGGATATGCTTTATCTATATAGAATCACTTTAATATTTTTTCAACGTAAGTTTATTGATGAAGGAGAATTCTATTTGCTAAGTGCTCAATTTGAAAGCCGAGACAAGACTTTGTTCTTCCAAGATCTTTCACCTCAAATTCTCTCTTCAAACAGTTAACATCTTTTTTAAGCTCTTCAAGAGTTCCAATTATATTCAAATCATCCATATATACAACTATTATTACAAACTCTGATCCATTTCCTTTTATGTAAACACATGGGCAAATAGGATCATTTTTATAACATTTTTTAACAAATATTGACTGAGACGGTGATACCACATTCTTCCATATTGTTTCAATCCATATGAGGATTTATGCAAACGAATTGCACAATTTAAATTTCTCGAGAATTATTACATCCTTCTGGTAATTTGAATCCTCTAGGGATTTCATATAAATTTTAGTATCTAAAGTACCGTATAAGTAGGTTGTAACAACCACTACAAAAAAAACCTTGTTTTGCGGCGGAATTTTTCCGTCGCAAAACAAGCATTTTCCGTCGCAAAAATAGTTTGCGGCGGAATTTGCGACGGAAAACAGTCCGTCGCAAAAAATAGCTTCGCAAACTATTTTTGCGACGGAAAAATCATTTTTCCGTCGCAAATATGAATTTTGCGAGGGAAAAAAATTTCCCTCGCAAAATCCTGAATTTTGCGAGGGAAAACCCTTTCCCTCGCAAAATCTTGAAGTTTGCGAGGAAAATTTTTCCTCGCAAAATCTGAATTTGCGAGGAAAACCTTTTCCTCGCAAACTTCAAGATTTTGCGAGGAAAGTATTTTCCTCGCAAATTATAATTTATTTTTAAAAAAATATAAAAATCAGAAAAATAAAAAATACATAAAAAAATAGGAAAAAAAACTTTTATATCATAAAAATATATTGTAACAATTATAAGAGTTTACATAGCAAAAACAAAATATTACATATTATAATGTTGCGACCAAAATGAACTAAAAAAAGCCTAAACAGCAGCAGTCTAGTCAACCTCAAATGCTATGACAGATCTTTCCCTGGACCAATCCAAGCACTGTAAAGCAACAAAGTAATATTCATCTCAATGTTTAATAATGTTGGGCACATCCATGAAACTCGCATTATACCGAAAGCTAGTGGCAAAATTTCATACCTTATAGTTGATAGGTAATGCCATTTGCAAGACGGCGTTGAACAATCCTGTTTCCTCATCATGAATTTTCGTTCCATCTATTCTAGGGCCCATTGCCGCAGGAAGGGGTGCTGTAGGCTTTCCGAAATCAGCAATGAACTCTAACACCTCTACGCCAACAGAATTAACCTACACCAGAAGATTACAAACATAATCAACCAAATAAATTGAAATGCACTTTCGCTAAACAAAAATTAAAATAGCTTTAAATTATAGTGTAAATATAAAAGAGAAATGAATAATCAAATGCTAACAGTTAAGCCAAAACATAAGAGAGCGCAACTACAGGCAACTTAGTATTTCAACAATTTACAAATCAAGATAGTCAACCAACTAAGCATTTTTTTAAGAAAAAAAATCTCTCTTGTATTTACAATTATTACAAGCTACAAGATAACACAATAAGAGGCATATTAAGTGAGATAATCATCTTTGCCTCTTTCCAAAGGCAAGCAATTGCCTTGGCAAAGAAAAGGGGCTCAAGTGAGGGAGGGGAGGAACAATCGTGAATGACCAACGATTTATAGGCACACAACTCAATAAACTAAATGCAATCAATAAATCATTACATGGAGAAAAATTAAGTAATTCCTCAACAAGGAGGGAAGAACCCTCCATGGCCACAACTGAACAAATGTGATAATTCAGACTAGGAACCATAATGAACCTAAACTACCCGTGCCTTCAAGAATCTACAGTTGACATTTTAAGAAATTAACCAAAAAAGAAAGGTTAAAAAGAAAAAGGACAGTTTTCAAAGAGCATGCTATACCAAATCTGGAGGAACTTCTTCAGCAGGTAAATTTACTTCCCACCTCACTAGGATAACCATACAAGCACAAATTCTCCTTCTCTGAAAGAAGTTAAAAACCCGGGGAGAAAACAAGGGATTACATAGCTAATTATAAAAAGAAAATCCAGATGTGGAAACATCAAATTCTTCATTTACAATAAATTGACCAAGCAGCTAGCATAGCTACATAACATCTTCACTTCCAAAAATGCGAATAAAATAATTAGTGGTTACGTACCCCAAAGATGGGCTAAAATAAATACAGAGAAGATGGGCTAAAATAAATACAGAGAAGTTTTCATGACAGGACATCCACAAATATCAGGTCAACAGAAATGATTTCATGTCTTCTTTCAGTATACCTCATTGTCTGTTCCATGTCCTAGCTGTCCATGCTTATTCCATCCAAAGGCAAGGGAGTGGCCATCCTTTGTAACAACCACCGTGTGGCTCCTCCCCGCTCCAGCTTTGACAATTTTATTTCTTCAACCCAAACATCATAAAAGATTAGAGCTAAAAACTAACAACAGTCTTACAAAAAGCAAATAAAGTTGATAAATGATTAGCTTCAGACACCACGGTTGGCCTGTCACGCCGAATGGTATCTCCATGACCCAGTTGCCCTTCATGCACCAAATTTCAAGAGTTAGTAAGACAAAGATATGTGATGGAAAAAGTTGATAAATGATTAGCTTCACATCATATATCTATGATATATCTCCATGCCTCATTGCGTCCCCAAGTATAGCGGCGGCCCTCAACATCTAATGCCACGCAATGACAAGATGCTACATTGACAATATAACAAATGGAAAAATGAGCATAGTATTAGAAACGAATGACATAATCTTGGAGACAGAATAGTGAAAACATCGTCCTCTCGTCGATATAAAATAAAACTCACCGCATCCGGATGCAACGAACCGAATATCAATCCCAACAAGAGGCGCGAAGCCGAGTTGGAGAGAACAAGTTGCCGTCACTGGACCTTTACGACGACCAATAATATCCCAACACGTACCACCGCAAAACAAGAGCTCTCCCCTTCTCACCACCTCCTTCTCTTCTTCGACATTCTTCTCCGCTTCGATTGCAGACATTTCCCCAACTCCGGCAAGACGATCAACGGTCAAAAAAATTGAAAAATAGATAAATATCAAAATGACAGATCGAATAAATGCTATTCAAAATCGAAGTAACCAACTGCTGTAACTTGGTGGAAAATGGCGGGAAAAGGCAAATAGGTAAAGATCAGTGAAGGCGTGAGGAGAACAAGGCTTCGTGCCTTCAAAGACGGGCGAAGGAGATGAGAGATGGAAACCCTAATTCAATTTTGGAAGTACAAAAAGGGTTAAAGAGGATGTTGTGTTTCGGGTTTTCAGGGTGGGAGCTTTCGATTATTTAATGTAAATTTATTATTTCCTGTTTATTTTAGTTTTTTGCGAGGGAATAGGTTCCCTCGCAAAAGTACTCATTTTTGCGAGGGAACAGAAGTTCCCTCGCAAAAGTCACTAATTTTTGCGAGGGAACAATGTTTCCCTCGCAAAAATCACTCATTTTTGCGAGGGAACTCAAGTTCCCTCGCAAACGTCACTAATTTTTGCGAGGGAAATAAAATTTCCCTCGCAAAAATCATATATTTTGCGAGGGAATCCTTGTTCCCTCGCAAAAAGACCTATTTTGCGAGGGAAAAATTTTTCCCTCGCAAAATGACCCAAATTTGCGAGGGAAATTCTGTCCCTCGCAAATTCCGTCGCAAAAATGCCTTTTTCCAGTAGTGAACATCCATTAAGCGCATATCCAGTTTTTTGCTCACTGTCAGACTAATTAAATATGTTAAAGTGATTGCATCCATCACAGGAGAATATATCTCTTCATAATCAATGCCAGGTCTTTATGAAAATTCTTATGCTACCAGTCATGCTTTATATCTAACGGCCTCATTTTTCTCATTTCGCTTTCGCACAAATACCCATCTATACCCAATAGGCTTTACAACATTTGGTATTTGGACTACAGGTCCAAAAAATTCACGTTTTAAGAGTGAATTTAACTCTCTTGAATTCTGTCTTTCCATTTTGGCTAATCATTTCTATTTTGATTAATTATTTCAACCATAACATTATATGAAAATACGTTGTCGACAACTATACTTTCTTGGTTCCATATTTGTCCCATAGTGACATAACTCATTGAGGTCTTTTTGACAACCTCCTCAACTTGACCATCTTGGTTAATCACTCCCTTTTCTTTTTAGAATTTTTATCTTTGGAACCAATTGGTCTACAATCCTTCAAGCAAGGCTTAGTTTCATTTACAATTGATGGTTGCCCTACTAGGACATCAATTCTAATTGGAGCATTTTCAGGTGGAATGTGAGATTTGGTAATTCTCTTAAAGTCAGCAAATGCATTTGGTAGTTGATTTGTAATATTTTGCAAATAAATTATTTTCTTAACTTCAATTTCACATTGTTGTGTATGAGGATCTAGATGTGATAGTGACAATATTTTCCATGTAATTTCTTTATCTAGCTTCTTTTTATCTCCCCCTAATGTTGGAAAAATTGTCATATCAAAATTAAATGGCAATCATCAAAACGTGCCATAAATAAATCTCCAGTTGATGACTCTAAATACTTATTATATAGGAAGATTCATAACCAACATATATTTTTAACATCCTTTAAGGTCCCATCTTTGTTTGTTGTGGTGGAGCAATTGGAACAAATATCGCACATCCAAATATTTTAAGATGGGAAATATTTGGCTCCTAACCAAAAGCCAATTGTAATAGGGAGAATTCATGATAACTTGTTAACCTTATGCGTATAATTGCTAATGTGTAAGATTGCATGCCTCCAAGATGCTATGGGAAGCTTTGTTCTCAAAAACATTGGTCTAACTATCAATTGGTGGCGTTTTTATGAACAATTTTGCTAGGCCATTTTGAGTATGGATATGAGCAATAGATTTTTTTTACTGTTATTCTAGTTTCCATGCAATAATCATTAAAAATTTGAGATGAAAACTCACTAGCATTATTAAGATGAATTGTCTTAATTGTATGATCTGGAAACTGTGCTCTTAACCGAATTATTTGAGCAAGTAATCTAGCAAATGCTAAATTACGTGATGACAACAAACACAAATACCATAAAATATATAAATGGCCAACATGGTGGATAAATATGCCCACATATGTTCCCTTGGATACGCTCTAAAAAATAGGGGATTCAAGTCCAACTTTTACCAAAGAATGTATTGTAATTAATTTTCCTTGAGAACAAGCAGTACATGGGAAGTCCTTAAATTGAAGAATCTTTGGACTCTTTAATGGATGTCCATGTAAATTTTCAATAATTCTTCACATCATAGTTGAACCGGGATGGCCTGACCTATCATTCCAAATAATAAATATATTTTTATCAGCATACTTCTGGCCTACTATAACATTTGTTTCAATTGTACTAACTAGAATATAATGTTGGTAATTTTTCTAGGACACATTTTTCATCAAATCTAACAATTATGATGTGAGTATACGTAATTTTTCTAGGACACATTGGCCTTATCTTAACTAGTTGCTTCATTTTCTGGTAAAATAACCCTTCTTAGACCCTTAATTAGCATCTAGATGAATCTCAGCATCTAGACCCATAATAGATAATTTTTTCCTATGAAATCAAGAGTTGTAAACTTGAGTTTGGTAAGAATAATAATAATAATTAGAATCAAGTGGCAGAAAAGTTAAGCCTTCCTTCATCCCCTAGAAAAGACTTTCTTGCAAAAGACCTTCTTTTCGGTAGTTTCAAGTGGGAATTAAAAAACAAAATCTTATAAAAGAAATCTGGCTGATTCGATAGGTTCTTGAGAAAGCAATGATGATTGATCAAATCAATTAGTATGGTAAGATTGATGAAACATAAAGCATCATCATGAATTAAAATATTAGAATTCACAAATCATAATCAATATATTGATAAACAACATAATTAAAAGGAGCAAAATTTTATTAGAAGCCAACATATAATTCAATAAACAAAATTTCTTGAAAATATTCTTCATATATTTATAAATAAACATTTTAACATTAAAATCATAAAATTATGAATAAATATACATATATGAAGATAAATAACATATAACAACATATATAAAGGAGAAAGGTAGAAAGAGGGAGGGAGAACATAAATGATTTATAGAGAGAGGAGGAAATTGTAACAATATAAATAGTGTTAAGAATAAAAGATAAAACCACAATCAAAATAAGAGTAAATGTAAACAAATATAAAATAGCAAAATTTAACATAAAGATGGCAATAATAAAAAGTAAAATGGAAAATAAATTAAATAGTGAACAAATAAAATATATAAACAAATGAATAATATAAATAAGAAACAAATAGAATAATAAATGTGGTGATGAAATAAAATGAAAATTGTAAAAGGAGTAATTTAAAACACAGTAAATAAAAAATAAAATATTATAAACAATAAACAAATAGAGTACTAGTTATGGCTTAATAAAATGAAAAACATGCTTACCAAAAAAATGAAATAACATAAAATAACAACATAGGTAAATGGAAAAAAAAGACAATGAAATGAAATGAATAACATAAAATAAAATAAATAAAGATAAATAATAGAATATAACATGAAATGCAAATAAAATGAAACATAAATAAAATAACTATAAGAAATAACTAAAAGAAGCCCATACAAAAATAACAAAACGAATGAGAAGAATATAACAAATGAAGATAAATAAATAAATGCCAATGTGAATAATGAAGCGAAAATGAAATAGAATGAAACACTAAAGAGTTGTACTAACAGAAAATCAAAATGATAAAAAATGTAAAACATAAATAAAATGAACTAATATAAATGTAAATAACAAGAATATAAAATAAAGAAACATAAATGAAAAGAAAAGTAACAATAATCTCTAATTTCAGTCATGGAACCCGATATATAAAAAATAATTGGTAAAAGAGTCTTTATAATTTCATATAATGACTCAGATTATCCCGAGATAGATTAAATAGAGATACATAAAAGAAGATAAAGGAAATGGTTGAGTAACGAAGAGAAAAAAAATACCTTGAGAGTTATGTTGATAATGTATTATAAAAATGAGAAACAACAATAGATGAAATGAAAAGATGAATAGATATAAAGAGAGAATTATAGGAAAAGATAGAACAATATCTTATTTATTTATATACAACCAAAGTATAGTACATAGTGCAAAACCAAGAGGTACATAAAGTAAATGGAAAACTTTAATCATCATGAGTGCACAAATTGAACAGTTAAGTTATTTGCATGAAGATTCATAAAGACTATTCATTTGAGAAGTTATAGATTGTAAAAAAAAGAAAGGTCAGGAGTTAGGAGTTTATGAACATCCACTTCGGGTGTGTTTGGGATAACATCTGATGGGAAAAAAGCTCATTAAGAGGGAAAACCTGATAATTGAGTGTTTGGGATGACATCATTGTTTGATCGGCTTCAAACCTTGAAGTCACTTTTTTTTTTGTGAAGCCACATCTCATTGCTTCAGACCTTGAAGTCACTTCTATTACTGCTATCACAAACACAAATCATATCAGGAAAAAGAAAAGTCCATCAAGAAAAGTCCATCAGAAACAAAAACCACTACTACCACTGCTATCCCAAATGGCTCAAACAATTAGTATTTTTACAACAAATATAAAAAACATTTAAAAGTATTGATTATTATATGTAAAAATAAATAAATAAATGCAAATGGAAAATAGTTTTACTACTTTAACTAATTTACCGGCATTTTATTGAGTTAGTTAATACTCGTAGTTAAGGTAGACGAATATTTATAACTATTGTTGTCAGACTCGCGAGTTGACTCTTCGAGTTTACCGTTTTTACGTTTCTACTTTACTAAATCGAGTTAAGTTTTTAGTAAACTCATGTTACCTTATAGAAATTTCTTTATTAAATATAATAAATTATGAATGTTGATAGATTTAATTTCAATTATTTGGATTTAAAATATATTTAAATCAAATTGTTGTCATTTTTATATTTTAATTATTTAATTATACACTGTTAATACATATTTAATGATAAAAATAAACTCTTATGAATTTACCAATTTGAGTTTACGATACAAGTTTATGTCACCATCACCAATTTGTTTAGATTAGTGAGAAATACTTATAACCATCACAACCTTATTTATAAAGCTGGCAACAAAAAGAGAATATTTATAACAATGGCAGAAATGGGCCCACTCTATGGATTTGGCTTATATCCTTTGCACCTAGCCTCCGCTGCTGTCCGCTGCACTAAAAAACGCCGCCGTTTTTTTTTTCTTTTTCCCTCAAAACACACACACACCTGGCTCCATTAAAAAAAAAAAATCAGGGCACTGCCAGGTAGTAAAAATCAAGGTAATTAAACCCAGACCGGTCAGTGAACCGGCCGGAGTACTAGGTCAAGGGTCAGTGGGTCAGACCGGAGTCAACCCGGGACCAGACCGGTGAGGAATAAAAAATTGAGAAATAATTTTATTTCTTATCACATAATCCATAATTCTAAATACTATATATTATTTCAAGACTTTAAATCACTAGTCAAATAATTATATACTTGTCAAATATTCTTTACAATTTTATTTACAAATTGATATCAAAGCATCATATACCACCCCGACATCTAATTTATAATGGAATCACAAACATTCATCATAACAAAATATCAAAACCAAGTATATGATAACAAAATATTCCTACCTATATGATTAACATATTCTCACCTACATCACAACAAAATATTCTCACCTTCAATCACTAAACTAATAATCAACGATAGGTGAAGAGGAACCAAAAGTTATGACCTTTAAGGCTTTACCGACGATCACCCAAGTGCTTGTTGGCACCGAGAAGGAGCAGAGTGAAAATTTGCATCTGAAAAGTGAAGAGTCCAATGGTGAAAAGTGGTTTTTGGATTGTAGGCTAATATTTTTTTTTTAAAAAAAAAAACTCCAAATGAAAAAAAACACACACACACACACACACCGAACCGGTCAAACCGGCGGGTTAAGACCGGTTCTATCGGGTCACACCGGTTTTGCCGGTTCGTCTCCGGTTCAGGGGCTTAACCCCGGTTTCTGACTTGTTTCAGACCGGTTCCAGGTCCGGCTCGACGGTTCCCGGTCAGAACCGGCCGGTCCGGTCCGATTCTGATAACCATGGTAAAAATATAATTCAAGATACTGAAAAAATTCTTGATGATCTTGAAAAAATATTTCAGGGTACTAGCTGGTACTAAAAGGATACCAACTGGTACTGAAAAAATAATTTATGATCTTAAAAAATTATTTTAGGATCTTGAAAAAATATACTAAACTATATTTTCAGTAGCATTCTATACCTTAAATATTTTTTCAAGATCCTAAAATAATTTTTTAAGATCATAAATTATTTTTTCAGTACCAGTTGATATCCTTTTAGTACCAGTTAGTATCCTGAAATATTTTTTCAAGACTTCAAATAATTTTTTAAGATCATGAAATTTTTTCAATATAGTTTAGTATATTTTTTCAAGATTCTAAAATAATTTTTTAAGATCATCAATTATTTTTTCAGTACCAATTGGTATCCTTTTAGTACCATCCAGTACCTTGAAATATTTTTTCAAGATCATCAAGAATTTTTTCAGTATCATTCAGTATCTTGAATTATATTTTTAGTACCCGGCAGTGTCCTGATTTTTTTTTTTAATGGAACCAGGTGTGTGTGTGTTTTGAGGGAAAAAGAAAAAAACGATGGCGTTTTTGAGTGCAGCGGACAGCAGCGGAGGCTATGTGCAAAGGATATAAGCCAAATCATTTATTGAGATTGAAATGCTTCAATATTTTCCGTTTGCGGGCGGCAACAACAGAGCAAAGCAAGACGAGAAGCCAGAGGAGGGAGTCAGGAGGGCTATAATTTTTGCCTTTGGAACTGACGATTTTTTCTTCAGCTTTCAAAAAAAATGCTCGGAGCTACTGCAACTTCCACTGCATTGTGGCTTCAACCACCATTCAACTTCACCAACGGCAATTCTGTTCCCAAAATTGGTTTGCTCACTAAATCTTCAAAATCAATACCTCAATTGAGCCATCTGCGTTTCTCTCTCTACAAAAGTAGCAGACGACAAGCCCATTTCCCGGAAGTTTCTGCTTCGTCTTCATCTTCGGGTATTTGCATTTGGGCACTCAGCTTATTTTTGTTCTCGTATTCTGTTTCTTTTTTATCTTCCAGTTTTGTGAATTATTGGTTGGGTTCTTCTTCCGTTGCTTCCTTATACCCGCTTGCAAGGGAGAAATTGCTGATTTTCTTCTGAAATCCCCTTTCTGCGTTGAAATCGACAACAATGCCGAACTGGAGAGTGATTTAATAGTAAAAAATGTCGAAGAAAAGAGCTCCAATTATGAAGTTGTCATACTCCATTATAAAAGACAGAATAATATCTAACTATATCATTATTTTTATTTGCAATGTTTAATTAGAAAAAGCTCTGAAGATATCCGGAAGTTTTTTTTTTTTTTTGGGGGATTTTTATCCATAATTTTAACAGTTAACCAAATATACTGACGTGTCATTTTTTGTTAAGGTGCAGATTTGTGCCAAAAGCCCATGTTTCATATTCAACTGCTACATATTTTTCTTCTTTCTCTCTGAGTCTCACTAACTCATGAAAAATTGACATCTTCTATGCTTGTAATAGATACTGCAGCCATAAATGCAGAATACGTAGAGGAACCAGCAACAAAAGAGAAATTTCAGACATCTTTGAGTTTGCCAGGGTGCTCAAACTCGTTGACGCTTTTTGGAACTGGTTAGTTACTCAAACTCATTAAACACATGTTTGGACAGGGCAATTGAACTTTAGGGAGTTGTGGCCTAGAAGTTTTTGAATTGCAGTCATACTTTATCTGCATTTTATTATCACCTAGAATTCTTGTCTTTATATAGTTAGCTCCACTGAAATAGTAAGCATTCTTTCCTTCTTTCTATTATAATTTATGGTGGAAAATCATACTTTCAGGATACAGAGAGAAGGTTTTTGCAATCATCGGGGTCAAGGTGTATGCTGCTGGATTGTATCTAAATCAATCTATCACAAGTCAACTGAATGCTTGGCAAGGGCAACCAGTAGATGTAATTCAAGGGAATTCTTCCTTGTTCAAAACCATTTATCAATGTAGTGACTTTATTAATTATCAAAGCTTAATTTCTCACAATGCTGTTATTTAATTAAAACTTTAGAAATATTAAAGCTCATAAGGATCCCTTTGTTTGATTGCAGCTCCCTCTGAGAAATCATTGCAAATTATTCTTGTCAGAGATGTTGATGGTAAAACTTTCTGGGATGCCTTAGATGAGGCCATCTCTCCGAGAATTAAAGCACCAACACCAGAAGATGATGCTGCTTTGTCCACATTCCGTAATGTCTTTCAAAATCGTTCTCTCAAGAAAGGAACTTTCATATTTTTGACTTGGTTGGACCCTTCTAAATTGCTTGTATGTATATCTTAAATTTATTTTATTTTTTGAATTTGTTTCAGATGTCACTGGGACTTCAAACCAACTTTGATGTCTTTTTCTTTTCCATCTCAGTCTTCAATCTTGCATTTATGATATTACTTTAACTAGATTTCATGTGGTTTCAGGTTTTTGTCTCATTTCAAGGGCTTCCATCAGCAGCGGATGCTACAATTGAATCTGTAAATGTCGCTTCCGCACTTTTTGATGTATTTTTTGGAGATAGTCCTGTTTCTCCCACCTTGAAAGCTTCAGTGGCTGATGGCTTGTCAAAAGTACTCAAGTAGAGGAAAGTATATTATGTCTTCAGGCATTATCATGTATCCTCTGTTTGTAGAGATGATGGCTCTGTTATTTATGTATCCAGGTCTTGTATCTTTCCTCAATTGTGATTTTTCTATGAACTGTTTGGAACTATCAAAAACCCCTGTTAGAGATTAGTGATTGTATTGTTCATTTTACGTGATAATATGTTGATATCATATGCTTATCTATTCATACTTTTCATGCCAAGTTTGCCATTTTTTAACTTGTTAGCTTATGTTATATCACAAACAAAGGATCTTGTTTGTTCACCTGAAAATATGCTACTCCTCTAGTTCTTAATGTAGGATGTAATTGGGGAGTTGATTTTGGTCCTAAGTGTAAAACCTATTTTGCATGTTTATCATTTTTCCCTAAATTAACTACATTGATATTCCCTCAACAATAATCAAGTAGGGAAGGGAGCAATGACGGATCTTCTTGGATACAATGGGGGGCCATAAAAAAAAAGAAAATTGTTCAGAATTTTTTTTATATACATATATGAGATTAGTTAATGAGTATACATGTGGCCCCCTAAAAAATTTTTTTTTTCTTAATTAGTTAATAAGTACACATTTGACCCCCCAAAATATTTATCCCAAGGTCCGCCACTAGAAGGGAGGGAGGGAATTAAGGAAGATGATTAGGGTGTTTTAAAAAAGACATATATTAACTAATATCCTTAATCTATTCAAATTAGTTAATTAGGTCTTAAGTTAAATAAAAGCGGAGTAATACTATAGCACAAGCTCTCTGGACAATAAAGCAAAAGAAGTGTAATTTCTAGAAGACACTTTTTCACTTATCTTCTATTTCTTCTTAGTTGCACATCCATGGGGATAATTATATCATCTCTTCGTAGTTCTTTCAGCAGTGCTTGTTTGAGATCCCGATTAGGCACCTTAAAAGTGCTTATTTACTCAAATTGAGACAAAATTCCTTTTACATACATATCTCATACACCGTAAATTACAATTGAAAAACTGTTTCTAAAGGCTCTAATCGTCATTCCAAACAAGCAAGTCTGGTTGGAAATGCACGTCACTGTATTGTTTTGTACAGAGCTCCATATAATTACCACCAAAAAAAAAAAAGCAGAGAGAGAGAGAGATAGTAAAACACATTCACCTCCCGTTTCAAAAACCAATTACCTACTCCTCTAGTTTCACTTTATAGGAGAACATTCCTTGAAGCTTGTAGAACCTACAGTCACCCCCTCTCATTGTAAACAATTAAATTTCGAGGGTGTGTCAGTTTATGTTTTACGAACCACAGTCTAGTTTGGCCTTCAAGTGAACATTAGGAAGCAGTGGCAAGTTTGTCCGGCTTCGTTTGCTCAAGCAAGTTGACAACTTCTTCCATTGTTGGCCTCTTCGAGGGATCAGATTCAAGACACATCATGGCAATATTGAACACATTGTTAACTTCTTGCATTGGACAGGTCCCTAGCCTATCATCAAGAACTAGTTCCCCCTTCTTTTCCTGAACAACAGCCTTCACCTGCTCCAAAAATAACAGCAATTTACTTTACAGAAGCAAGTCTCATTCTAAAGCTTTAAATACAAGTTACGAAGTTTGATAATTTTTTAAGATGATTTTGTTCCATTTCAGTTCCCTGGTCGATGATGATGGAGAAGTTATAGAGCGAATGTTATGCCTTTCACAGTAAATATTTTCTGTTTTTTCTTAAATGCCAATGTTGCATTTCTGATCGGTTTGATGATTTTTAAAATGCGCTTTTAATAATTTCATAGAAAATTCAAATATGATGGTAAACGTGCTAGTGGTATTCAATATTCACTTCTATGTAGGCATTCTCATATTCTGTGCGATCAATTGAATAACCTAAATCATTAATGAGGTTATGAAATTTAAATTTTTCTGTTAAACATAATTCATAGTGAAGATTTTTCTAAGAGTTTGTCTGACCCATGTGACAAGCTTCGTTCCTTCTTCAGCAAATGTTTCATCACTGGGTTTTCTCCCAGTTAAAAGCTCCAGTAGTACAACTCCATAGCTGTAGACATCCCCCTTGAATGTTGCTCTTCCTGTATCAAAATATTCTGCAGGTAAAAAAAATCTTATAAATTTTTTACTCTGACATGGAAGCTTGAAGCAAAGACTGATTAGCTGTGTTGTATCTATACCAGGAGCCAAGTATCCAAAAGTTCCAGCCACAATTGTGGAAACATGGGTTTTGTCCGGTTCCATCAATGTGGCTAATCCGAAATCAGAAACTCGAGCCTCCATGTTTTCGTCCAGCAATATATTGCTTGACTTGATATCTCTGTGGATTATGTGAGGGATACAATCATGGTGAAGATAAGATATTCCTCTAGCAGAACCTACTGCTATTCTGTATCTTGCTGACCAATTTAAAGTTTTCTTCTTCTCTGCTCTTCCTGCATCACATTCCACTTTAGATCAGTCCATATCAAAGTTAATATATTTCACTATTCATTTTTTAATGAATCTTGGGTGGGCAAGTCTGATAAATCTTAGGCAAAACCCTGTTTTCCAACTAAACAAACTTAGAGAATTGGCTAAGAAGTAAAAAATACTGGTCTCAATTTTCTTGATTCACAAAAATGAGTATAGATGGGGCATTCAAAGAGAGATAAAAATAAAAAAGAGTTAATGCCATTTTTAGTCCTTATTGTTTGGTCTCTGTAGCTTTTAATAGTTGGTCTTGGTTCCTATATTTTCATAAGAATTTGGTCTGAGTTTAACGATTTATCTCTATACTTTTGACAAATTTTCATTTTGGTACCTATATTTAAACTCATCAAATCCTTATAAAACTATAGGAGCCAAAACCAACAATTTGAAACTAGGACCAAAACTAAATTCTATCAAACTGTAAGGACCGACAATGATATTAAACCTAAGAAAAAGGTGAATTGGTGTAATTAGAACATAAGTCCCATGCATAGTCACATTCTCTTGTGTCATTATCTTTCCGAATGCATGAATAGAGAGGATCTAAAGGCAAGAAATACATACTGCAGAGGAAATTATCCAAACTTCCATTAGGCATCAACTCATATATGAGGAGGTTGTAATGTGGAGCAGTATAATATCCATGAAGAGTTACAATATTGCGGTGTTTTATGTCTGCCATTGCTTCCAGCTCCCTCTCAAATCCTTTATCTGCAGTGCCTCTGTTCAGTCTTTTCACTGCAAAAGATTTTGAGTCATCTATTTTCAGTTTATAAACCGTCCCATAACCACCACACCCAATCACCTCCATATTATTCAGGCTCAATGTCTTCTTCAACTTCGTATCAGATTCGAGGGATTGTAGAACCGAAGACCTAAATATCACCATCTTCCCACCTGTGCCATTCCATTACTGGATGTCAGCCAAAAGCTTAGACATTGACATAGATGCAAGACATGAAACTGTAAATCTCTCAAAAGCCATACTATTCAAAAGAAATGGACAATACAATTCATTCTTTAGGTTCCATGCAAGACATAGGAAAACATATCTAGTTATGTATTATTTGAGTACAATTTAAGGTATTGTATCATGTCTGTTTTTCTTATAGCTTGGTTGTGTGTAGGGACAACCATTTTGCAGGTGCCTATACTTCTACTTAATTTTTAATTTGGTACCTATGTATTTTTCTCTCTTAATTAAATCCTTCAATTTTGCTCCGTTAGCACCGTTAGCGGGCTCGCTAACAGAGTAAAGTTACAGGGGCTAATAAAGCTAACAAAGCAAAGTTAAAGGTTTTAGTTAAGAGAGAAAAACACACAAATAACAAATTAAAAATTGAGAGAAAGTATGGGTACCTGCAAACTGATTTTCCCGAGATTATGCACGCATGTATTTTCATAGTTTCTGATTTACCTGCATAGCCTTCGTGAATCATGTGCTTTCTTTTCCATCTTTTGTAGAGGAGGACTAGGATAATGCTCTTGGAAATGACAAAAGCGATGAAGGAAATTGTGATGTAAAAGCCTAAAAGCAAAGACTTGCTCATTTGATTCTACTAACTGGCGCTGAATAATTTTGAAGAACCTGAAGGCAGCCTCTGAAACTATAGCAGTATAAGACGTTCAGTTGATGAAGACCTCAAGAACAACATGAAAATACTCTCAAATATCACCAACAAGCAGCAACAGCAACAACAACAAAGCCGATGTTTTATAGCCGGTTTCAAACCCAAATAAAGGAGGAAGGTTGAGTTAGGCCCTCGACAGCTAACTCAAAACTCTGCCGAATCTTTTATGACATGGATCAACAAACTCTCAAAGATTACTGCACATAAAATGATGAAGCCCAAGGGCTTCCCGTGGTTCTAAGAACGACTTAGATTTCTGGAATGGGTTGAAGAAGCAAAAAGAGAGTTGTAATAGTAGTAGTACAGTGTCGTTACAATTTGAGCTTTTCAATATAAAGTAATAGGATTTGATTTATGAAGCATGGGGTATTAATTGGCACGTTTAAAAGCGTGGGAAAGTTCATCATTTCGTCGCATGAAAAGCCTTTGTCAACCCCTGAACGTTTGAAAACGAAGTTTATGAGCAAAAAGAATAAACCGCACATAGATGCTGCTAGGTGGCCAAAATCAAGATATACGGATAACTTGGACGCCATATGCATAAATAGGATTTGAAGCTCTTTTCTGTCACTATATTAATGATGGCTAGCAAATGAGAAATGACATAATTGGTTAAGATGTTGGCCTTCGCCTCAAAAGAGATGAGATTCGATACCCGCTAGTCAATATGATAGCCTCGTTGGTGGGCGATCTATAAGTATTTATATAAGCACTCTTTAAGCCCGGAGATGCCCTGATGGGTATCGTATCTACCCGACTTAAACTTTTTTGTATAAAAAAAATATATTGATGATGGCTAAGTGTGAATGAAAACCAAGAATGAAGAAGAAATGAAAAAAGTTGGATTGGCCGGTGACCTACCAAACTTTGAACATGGAACGATGAAAAATGTGAATTGTAATAATTTCTTCGCCAACTGTCCTTTTTCTAATAATTATGGAACTTGCCAATTTTTGAGCCATCTGGACATCTTTCTTTAGAAAAACAAATTACTAAAACAATTTTGCAGCCTGTGCGACGCACCTATCTAGCTAGTTTAAGTCCCCATCACTACACTTATGACTCGGATTGGTTCGGAAGGACCACCATCAATACTTCAAAAGTGTTGATGATATCAAATACGAAAGGTAATCTAATTACAGCGGTAATTAATATGCTAATCCTTAATTATGAGTTGGCCTATCTAATCCTTTTTTTCTTAAAGCATCATGTACTGACAACCTAATATTATAAGTAAGATCGAACTCATAGCCACGTATTTACTGAGGAGAAACTCCTCTCCCCCAAAAAACCCTTAACCAAACACACCCATAATAGTGAGGATATGCATGTATTAGTGAAGACATCAGATTATGAGTATGATTATAAATTATAATATCCACCCAGTTCAGTTTAGTTCAAATTCCCAGTAACTGTTGTATTAGAAGTCTGACTTTCCTTTTTGGGTGACATACTTTGCTTTAAATTGGTATTCCTCTAATCCTATTTACAAGGTACTTCCATCATGTTTTCCACATTAAAAAAAAAAAAAACCCTTAAACTTCATGAATTTTATGGTAAAATTCAACAACTTTCTAACTTTATTCCTATCTAATACTGCGCTAGTCCTATTTATAGAGCAAAGAGAGAAACTTTTTCATAAGAACGTGTAATTTTACTCAAGGTTATTAAATACAGATCGGCCACTGAACTAGTCAAGGTAGTGGATCCATGGTCAGTAGGTTAGATCAAAGTCAAACCGGAGCTAACTTGGGACTATACCAGTGAGGAAGCGAATTTGAACAATAATATTTTTTGGAATAGTCTTGGAAATTTGATATTTTTTTAAGGATCAAATGATATTATTTTTCAGTGATTCTTTTTACAATAGAAAGTAGACGTCTTAAACTTTCCATAAAGTATTAATTTGTAATTTTTGGAAATATGTAGAATTAGATATGAATAGGAATTCTAAATAAATATTGAACCGGTCAAACGGTCAGTTAGATATGAATAGGAAATTCTAAATAAATGTTTCACACCTGACGAATGAACTTGTTGAACCTATTACAAGACTTGTTAAATCCATTCATAAACCTGTTAATCCCATTATAACTTTTGTTCATATTGCTCAGATGTTGGATTCACTAGAGTGACGTTTTTCACCTGATGAATGAACTTGTTAAACCCAATACAAAACTTGTTAAACCTATTAATGAACTTGTTAATCCCATTGCGACTTTTGCTAAATCTCACATTTACTATCCACCTCCTTCTTCCTCAAAACCCAAATACTGCTTAACTCAGGAGGGGGTATGTTCGACAGTGGCGTGAGGTAGGTTCGACGGTGGCACAATAGACCAAAAAGAAGGTTGTGCGCAACAGATCTAGAAGGAGAGCACAAACACAAACGGCGTGATTGAGGTTGAAGACAGATATGGTTTTTTGCATATTTGGTTTGTGATCTAGTTCTTTGAATAGGGAGGTTGAAGACGATGGGACGATGATTGAGGTTGAAGACGAAGGTCTTGCGATCACTATGGTAGGAAGAGTAGAAGAGGTCATGGTCTCTATAGGCGGTGGTAGGGGCAGGAAGAAGAGGAGGAAAAGAGGGAGATGAAAGAGAAATAGGAAGAGAGGGTATGATAATAAATTCATCAACATTTCAAAATATTAATTTGATCCATGTCACCTTTAAGTTCTTTACAAGTTTAACAAACTAGGGGGGTTTTGAAACTTTATTTAGTATTTATTTATCATTTTCCTCGTAATCTATAGTTATTACGAATATTTTTGTTTTCAAACATCTTGATTTTTCATTCGGCTCCTATATTTTTATAAGAATTTATCATGATGTAAGGGGCCTAATAGTTTGTGGATCATTTTACTTTTAAATAAAAGTAACTTCTTGTCAAACAAAATTATAAAGATGCAAATTTCAAATATAAAAATTAAAAAGAAATTTCAAATTTCAAATTTTTTTAAAAAAATTAACAGCTACTCCATCTGATCCTTATTATAAGGCATCAACTAACTTTTTTCACAAACCAATAAAAGTAGTTAAAGTCAATAAAGTTGTTATAGAATCTAAGTAATTTTCAATACTACCCCTAGTAATTGCACTAAACTTTAATATTATACTCCCTCTAGTCCTTATTATAAGGCACCAACTACCATTTCTCGTGGACCAAGGAATGGAGGTTAAGTCATTAATGAGGTCTAAAAGTAATAAATGTTTCCAACTTTACCCCTACTTTAATGATGTAGGTTTAAATGAGTTAGTTAAAAATGAGGGCATAATGGAAAAATAGTAATAAATGAGTCAGTTAAAGTAAGTTGGTGCCTTATAATAATGATCAAAAAATGTTGGTGGTTGGTGCCTTATAATAAGGACCAGAGGGAGTATTAATTATTACTCTCATCCATTATCTTTATTAATTAGGGGTAGACATGGAAAAAAATAATCAATGCTCATTGGGAACAAGCAAGTGTCTTATAAAAAGGACCAAATAAACTTGCTAATTGGTGCCTTATAATAAGAACCAGAGGAAGTAAATTGATAATTTAAAATCTTGTTAAGAAACAGTGAATATGAAAATGTTCAGCATAATTAGTTTTCAAATTATTTTCTCAAATTTGGAGTCTTAAATATTATTAGTGGAGGGTGGTGGATTCAGATAGATATATGTTGTCATGGCTTGTTTGTTTGGTTTGAGGAGAGGAGATGAGAAAAGTTTAATGAAAAGGAAAATAATCGTGGACAATATCACATTAAATTTTGGTTAAAATTTTCTCTCATCTCCTCTCAAACCAAACACACTAATGGAGCAATTATAATTAGCATATGGGCGGCAGAGAAGTGTATAATTCATCGTAAGAATGACATGAGAAAGAGCCACGTGTATATATATATATAGACATATGAAATGACGATATCTCTCTCATAGTCATAACTACCTAACCTTAGTTGTTTCCTCCTGTTTTTGTCGTTTCCTATGTTCCCCCTTCACCTTCCATTTGTGATTTGTGTGAATGAAGCTTCTTTTTATGTACACTACCTCTAATCCAAAATATAATTCATTTTCTATATAATTCTCTCCCATTTTTCATATAAGCAACAACGTGCAAAGCGAACTGGAGGTTAAAATTTGTTACAAATAATAAATGTAATCTCTTTTCCAAATATACCCATTTTTATGAAAAAAAAAAAATAGAAAATATAATGAGTAATAAATGATTAAATAAAATAAAATTAGTGGTTTATTAATATAAAGATATGTATTTAGGGACAGGATATTGTCACTACCAATTTTATATTACTACTAAGTCACTACCACTTTTTCACCATTAGATCATAATCTCATTTACCTTTATCATTTCTCTCTCCTATTGAGATTCTGATCTAATGGTGAAAAAGTGGTAGTGACTTGGTAGTGACATAAAATTGGTAATGACAATATCATATTTCATGTATTTAATAAGCATAGAAAAGGCTCGTGCAAAAAAAAAAAAAAAAAAAAAATATGACCAAATGGAGTAATTATTTAGTCAAAATTGATATTTAATAAATAATAAAATGTTGTTACATATTTATGCCTTGGATTAAACATTTTTTTGGGTTTAGATTAGATTCATCTTCTCACCATCTACCTATTACTATTGCAATTACCATTTTATTTTTCAATATATGAATGACCTCAATAAATTGGCTAACATAAAATTAAACTGATAAGAATTTTTTTTTTTTAAAAAAAAAACCAAAAATTAATTATTAGATTGGTCAAAGTTTGGTCAAAGAAGAGTAAGGGTATCTTTGACAGTTTTCACAAGTATTCCAGATTACACTAAAGTTTCTCGGAGACTTTGTACTTAGTGGAGGCGGCTTACATCCTTTGTGGTGCCGTCTAAGGATGGAAATAGGCCAGGCTTTGGCTAAATAGGCCTGAGCCTGTAATGGTGGTAGAAGGCCTGAGTCATAAGGCCTAGTTGAGCCTGAAGTTTTTTTAAAGGCCTACTTACAATGTAGGCCTTTAAAAAGGCCTCATATTGTAGGCCTTGGAGGCCATAAATAGGCTTTTGTATACTTTGAGCCTATCAAAACTATATAAATATAAGCTTTTAGTAGAATATAAGAATGAAAAATAATAAATATTATATTATTTATATGATATAAATATAATTATATTTATTTAATGTGTAAACAGGCCAGGCCTGAAGGCTTACAGGCCAGGCCTTAATAAAATAGGCCTGGCCTATTTACACATTTAGGCCTTTAAATAGGCCTTGGCCTGGCCTTTTTAACAAACAGGCCAGGCCTGACCAGGCCCTAAACAGGCCAGGCTGTAGGCCGCCTGATAGGGGCCTGGCCTATTTCCACCCCTAGTGCCGTCCTTTGATTACAACGGTCACTTGATGTCTTCTTTTTTAATAAAAAAATATATATATTTCAGATAATGTTTTGTACTGAAAAGATATTAAATGGTATTAAAAAAAAATATCTCATGATTTTGAAAAATTATTTTATGATTTTTTTTAAAAAATATTTTAGGGTCATGTCAAGTACTAAAAAGATAATTCAAGATACTGAATGCTACTGAAAAAATTCTCCATGATCTTGAAAAAGATTTTTAAAATCTTGAAAAAATATTTTAGGGTACTGACTAGTGCTAAAAGGATACTGATAGGTACTGAAAAAATAATTCATGATCTTAAAAAATTATTTTAAGATCTTGAAAAAATATCCTAAAGTATATTTTTAGTATCAATCAGTACCTAAAATATGTTTTAAGATTCTAAAATAATTTTTAAGATCAAGAATTATTTTTTTAATACCAATCAATATCATGAAGTATCATTTTAATACCATTCAATACCCTAAAATAATTTTTTAAGATCATGAAGTATTTTTTTTAGTACCATTCAGTATCTTATTAGTACGGGGCAGTGCCCTAAAATATTTTTTATTTTTTCTTTAAAAAAAGGCATAAGGTGAGTGTTTTATGCCAAAACAGCATCGTTTTAAAGCAAATGACCGCATAAAAATCGAGAAAAAAAAGAAAAAAATAAAACAAAAAACAGTTCTCTCCGCCAAGCGTGGGAGCATTGTTCTCTCCGCCAAGCGTGAGAGTCATTGATCGGAGATTGGAGGTACGGAGGCAAGGCGGTGGAAGCAAACGGAGTGTTGAAGAAGAGACGACCCAAGCTACTTGTGCGACGTCGGCACATCAGGAGGTGGTGCACTTGGGGTCCCTCCAGCCGTCAATGGAGGAGATCCAGATATCATCACCATTGGTTTGGAAAGAGCTAGACTCAGAGAACATCCTTGTCGGTAAGCTCCTAACTAATAAATCATTCACGAAGAATGCAATTGAGTCGATCCTTCGCAAGGCGTGGAATCTAGAGGATGGCTTTGATGTGACTGAAATTAGTGGAAATGCATTCATGTTTAAATTTGCAAAGGTAGGCGAATTTGACCGAATTCTCAGAGGACGTCCATGGACGATAAACGGATGCTTACTGAATTTACTGGAGCGATCGAAATTTAAAGCGTATGAGGAGTTTGACTTTAGCCAGGGGCCTATATGGATTCAATTGCACAACATACCTATGGAAGCCATGTGCCTAGAGAACGCAGTCACAATCGGTGGTTATGTCGGAGACGTAGTACTGGCGGAAAATCCATTCTATAATGGAAGATACCTTCGTAGTTTCTTGCGAGTTCGTGTTGTGTTAGATCTGAGGAAACCTTTGGCTTGTGGATTCTGGATGCCTAGACCAGATGGCAGAAAGGTATGGATCTCGATTCGTTATGAGAAGTTGCAAAGTTTTTGCTACAATTGTGGTAGAATAGGACATGACAACAAGAGCTGTAAATCTGAGAGAGTGATGTCCATGGTCCTTCCTTCGGAATCTCGTTTTGGGGCATGGCTCACGACAAACTCCTGTCGCAATTGGGATGAGGTTATGACTGTGGTGAAGGATGAATGGATTGAGGCAAATGATGCCAGGAAAAAGAGGGAGGAGGCACTGAGGAGAAAAGGAACCGAGGATAGGAGGCAGGGGAACAGGGCATCCCATCCTCCAGAGGACGAAATTTTCTGTATCAAAGTCAATAAATCCCTCCTGGAAAGTGAGATGGATGGGACGTCAAGGGGCCATAGCAAGGGGGAAGTAGAAAACCTTGGAGCAGTATATGGCGGAAGGGCCTCCCTGGAAATTGACAGGGGAAAAGAAACAGGTAGCATACTGCTAGATAAGGGGAAACAAACAGAAAGGGGACAGGAGGAATCCTTGGAATTTCTAAACAGAAAGGCGAATGACAGTCCACTGAATGTAGTTGCTGAACAAAAAATTGGATTGCAAAGATCTTGCGACCTGGTCAATGAATCTGTGCCAGCGGAGGAGGTGCATCCCTTGGCTATGGTGGTTTATAGTGGCCAAATATTGACAGAAATGATCAATGGGATAAAATGTATTGGGTTGAAGCGAAAGGCGATGGAGGATGATGATAAAATGGATCAGAAAAGGAGAAAGCTGGCTATTGTGGAGACCAACCCAGACAAGGACATTTTTGAGTATGCAACGTGTCTAAGGAAAACCAAAGCAAGAATCAAGAGGAATGATAAGCGTAAAAGGAAGAAGGATAAGGAGAACTTAGTAGAAGAGGGCATGGACTACGATGAGGATATGGGGGACGCAGCTGACTCGAATGCCCCTGGATCTGAGTTTATTTTCAGGGCAAAAGGTGGTCGAAGGAAAAAAGTCCTTTCTGAAGGCATTGGTGGCTGGCCATTAACAGCCACCAAGGGGCCATGAAAATACTTGCTTGGAACTGTCAAGGCCTAGGGAGAGCCTTGACAGTCCGGAACCTGAGGGACTTGGTTAATAAGTTCAGGCCCTCAATAATCTTCCTCTCGGAAACAAAAATGTATTCTGGTAAGGCAAGGAAAATAAGTCGAAAGTGTGGTTTCACCCCGGGGATGTACGTGGATCCACTGGGATTGTCAGGCGGATTGACTTTAGGATGGAAAGAGGATGTTGATATGGTAATAATGTACAGATCTAAAAATCTGATTCATGTTGAAATAGTATCCTCCAATGTAAGACTCCCTAGGTTCATAACATTCGTCTATGGCCCTCCTAAAGAAAGGGAGAGAAGGATAATATGGGATACAATGCGTACTCTGGGATCTGGCTTACATATTTCATGGTTAGCTGTTGGGGATTTTAATGATCTCTTATCTCAGGCTGAAAAGGAAGGTGGTACCCCAAGATCCATGCGGAAGATAATAAATTTTCAGAGTATGGTGTCTAACTGTAATCTAATGGATCTTGAATTCAAGGGCTCAAGGTTCACATGGTGCAACAATCGGCCAGGGGCAATAGTGAGGGAGCGTTTGGATCAGGCTCTTGGGAATGTGGAATTCAGGAATGAATTTGATCATGCGCTGGTCTTCAATGTGGAACCAGTGGGTTCTGATCATCATGCTTTAATAGTTGACTGCTGGTTTTGTGAGGATAAAGTCCCAAAGCACTTTAAATTTGAAGCAGCATGGGCGCAACATGAAGATTTCCTGAGGATAGTAGGTGAAGGATGGAATGACGTGGAGGGGCACCTGAATAATAGACTCATTGATTTAATCAGGAGATTAGAAGCATGTCAAAAACGGCTTGTGAAGTGGAGCAGGTCAGAATTTCCTAATTTCAAAAAAGTAATTGACCAATTGAGACGCAGACTACACACTTGCTATGAAGGACAAATGTCACTTGCTGGCTTAAAGGAAGCTGAAGATCTGGTGAAGCAGTTGGAAGAAGCATGGGTTAGAGAGGAATCCTATTGGTGGCAAAGGTCAAGAATAACCTGGTTGAATTGTGGGGATCAAAACAGTAAATTCTTTCATAGATGTGTCATACAGAGACGACAACGCAATAAGGTGCTGAGATTGAAAGATGAAAACGGCATATGGCTTGAGGAGAGGGAGGAGATAAATAAAGCATTTAGTGATTTCTACCAGAATCTCTTTCGATCAGGAGGCTCCCGATGCATTGACCAAGCTATCAGCTACGTACGTGAAGTGGTAACAGCTGAAGAGAATGAAAGGCTTATGGCCACAGTGAGTAATCAAGAGATAGAGGCTGCTGTTTTTCAACTTGGAGCTACCAAAGCGCCGGGTCCCGATGGATTTTCTGCCTTGTTCTACCAAGCTGCATGGACTGAGACGCATAGTGAGGTATGTGGAATGGTGCATGAATTTTTTGAGGGGAAGTCTAATTTGAGACAGATTAATGCCACCAACATAGTGCTAATACCCAAAGTTGATCAGCCAGAGGGGGTCCATCATTTTAGACCAATAGGGCTATGCAATGTTTCCTACAAAATCATTGCAAAAATACTCACCAACAGGATGAAAAGTCTCTTGAGCAGATTTATATCCCCCAACCAGAGAGGTTTCCTAGAAGGGAGGATGATCCAAGACAATATTATATTAACTCATGAAGCTTTTCACCGGTTGAAGCACAAGAAAGCCGGCTCTAGGTGGGAATTTGCTTTGAAGATAGATATGAACAAAGCGTATGACCGCATTGAGTGGGATTTTTTGGAGGCGGTAATGCTAAAGATGGGCTTCAATACGGGATGGGTAAAGTGAATCATGGACTGTGTATCAACAGCACAATTCAATTTGCAAGTTGATGGTCGCACCATGGATGTGTTTAATCCAGATCGAGGAATAAGGCAGGGTGACCCGTTATCCCCACTCTTGTTTGTCATTGCCTCGGAAGTCTTGTCTCTTATGCTCCAGACGCACATCGATAATAAGGACCTTAAAGGAATGAAGTTAGCCCGATCAGCGCCTATTTTATCCCACTGTTTTTTTTTGCAGATGATGCCATCCTCTTTTTGACAGCGGAGGAAATAAATTGCAAAGTCTTGAGACGAATTCTGGAGGTATACTGTGCAGCTTCGGGGCAGGTGATTAATTTGGATAAGTCTTGCATTTTTTTCTCTGCCAACACGCCACCTTGTGTGAAGGATAAAGTGTCCGAGTGTCTAGGAATTCAACACTCTGAACAAGCTGGTAAGTACCTAGGGCTCCCGTTGCTATGGGGACGTTCGAAACTATGGGGACGTTCGGAAATAGCTTTAAAATTTTACTTAAGTTTTAGAGTGGCTTTAGAATTGTTTTAATTAGTATATTAATATATATTTATGTTTCTAATTTTGTAGACTCTCATTGAGAGTTCTGGAGTAACTCTTATATGATTACTTGTAATCTTGGAGTAGAGGAAACCTGATTGTTTTTTATATACTTGTTAACCGTGTGTGTGTGGGGGGGTTTGATTTGGAATTATATATTTGACTAAAATTATATTGATGAGATGAGGAACTTTTCAAGCATGCTTGTTGAATGTACTTTGAAAACTTTTTAAGCATGCTTATGTGTTATAATCAAAATATTAATTATTTTATTGTGATGGTTTGTCATTGATGCATATAAATGGTGGTATTTTTATGATGGGCTGGAGTAAGGAGAAATTTTTATGATGAGATTTCTTTATACTATCACTCGGTGCATAGTATATGGTACTTGTCAGGGCTCCTTCTTCCATGTCTTTCTTTGGCCGGGATTGCATTGGAGCTATGGGATATGTAACACTACCTTAGTTGTATTCAGGGGGCCATAGTCCAGACTTAAGCTAGTTAAATGGTGAGCTTGGGATAATCTAGTTAAATGGATGAATTTCTATTGGACAATATGTTAGCCTATGGCTCCAGTCAGAGGTATAATGATAGACAGTGATATAAGGGAGACATATTGCATGCTGCATATTGCATACTGCATATTTGCATAATATATTTTATAATGAAATGATGTTCCATAGTTTTGGAACCTTTTTTGGGAACAAATTTTGTTAACCAAATCAAGAATTAGTTTGTGAAATGTCTCAAGTTAATAATATTAATAAATTATTGTGAGTGGAACTCGATTTTTTGAACCCTATATTCTTGATCTTGGTTTACATATATATTTCCGAATAACTAATGGTTACTGAGATCCTTGGATCTTATGGTTATTATATTTATTTTTTTCAAGATATTATTTTAGTAGGGAGCAAGGGAAGACACTTATGGAGTAAGTCTTGAAAGCTCTTTTGTATTCCTAGAATCCATGTTATGTCATTTGTATTTGTCATGACCCTAAGACTTGTGCATTTTATTAACTCTGAAAGATTTTAGAAATTTATTTGACACTAAATATTTTTGGAAATTAATTCCTCCCTATAAAAATGAGTTTTTGTTTATTGGCAATATTTCAAATACTTTGGTTAAGTATTTGGTTGTTGAAAATTGGGGTGTTATATGCCCTGTCCACATGTGAAAAAATAATTCCATTTAAATTTCATAAACATTCTTGTAGTTACCGTATGTCTTAACTTTGCCCTAAATAAAATAAAGTTCAAATAAATTCGATGATTCCACATCTTTGAATATTTCAAAATAAGTCTATAACTTGAGTCTTGAAATTTAAAAACTACCCTATGTCTTAACTACATCCATACTTCAAGAATTAAACAACATCCATAATCTATTATAAATAAGGCAACAAAATGATTGTAATTAAAGCTGGGAAGTCTAAGTGGTTTGCATCAATGTCCCCAAAGTTGATCATATGATAAAGCATCTAGAAAAAATAAATATAAAGCAACTATAATTTACTGGGCCGGGCCAAATGAGTAGGGCATTATACCCGCCGATGCTCGGCCCACCCACAAAAATACCCAATCCAATTGTACCCATTTTTTCTAGACTGCTTTTTTTTGGGTCGGGTAAGGTAATTTTTCTCCAAGCTCGAGTGGGCGCCCCAAACTTATTGAGCTTCATGACTACCCCTAATAACTCTATAAGTATAGGCACAAAAAAAATTGCTTCCACCAAACTAGAACTGTTTTTTTTTTTACATCAAAAGGAGATCTAATCACCCAATAACAATTGAGGAACATGCAATAATAAATTTTATAACAAAAAATGATAATAGGTGTATGTTGCTCACTTGTCATTGGGACATTTTGATTATTAATCACAGACTATGCTTACATCAAAATTTTTATATTTATTTACATCAAGAAACTTTTTAATTGTGATTTACATTTAAAGTGCACGAAATAAAATGAGACTTTTGTCTTAATTTACGTAAATAAATACTTTTGAGGTACCCAATCAAGATCCCAAACATTATATCAAGTTCTCCAATCACACATTGCCGCACATTTTATTTTTTTCATGTGAGTTTGTAAATAAATAATGATGTTTTAGAAATAAAACATGACATGTGTTATTATAGAACTTGATATAATTAATATAAAAAAATTGACCAGTGTTTTCCTCAAATCCCTTCCAAGTCTATACAGAATCATTTTTTATAAATTAATGCCTTTGCAATTCCAAACAATAACTTGAAGATGAAGGGGAAGGACAAGTACATCAAACTATTCACACCCTTCTTTTGCCCAGAAATTCCATCTTCATCAATCTCTCTCATTCTATGAATGCAACAACTCTCATCAAGCTCATTTTCTATGAGAATGAGTCCAACGCATCTAACACAGCCTCCACCTTGTCAGCCTCAGGAGCTTCCTTAGTAAAATTGAGACGAGTCTGCTTGCATCGCTTGCGAGGAACTAGCGAAAGGAACAAAAAGCTTGAGCATATCATTTGGAAATCAATAATGTAGAATAAGAGAACAAGATAAAGTTACTTAAAAAGGCATAACAAGATGAGGAACATTGTTGAAGGGCTGATTGGATCCAGGATGGGTACAGAGAAAGAAGGAAAAATCTTTAATAAAATATGAGATCAACTTCTAACTTCAGAGTAAGAAAGATAAAGGAAAAAACTTTGGTAGAAAATCAGTAAGAATCTTACACTCATACAACTAATAAAGCTCCAGGAGAATCTCCTAAAGTTAGGATCAATCTCAAAATCTACTCTCCATTTCTATTAGCTTCTTCCTTATTTATAATATAAAAACAAATATCAAAAAATGATAAATAAATAAATAAGAAAATAACTAACAATATTGACTCAATAATAAACAAATCCTATTTGAGATATTTATATCTCTTTCACCCTCAATCCTATCAAGAGTTCTGCAAAAAGTTTCAACACTTGAAAAAATACAACTAATTTTGGTTACCAAAGAAAGCATAGCATAAAATGCGTCTGTACCTCCTGCTTTGTTTTGATCCTTGGACGCAAGCACTGAAGACTTCCACTTCTCATAGTCATGTTTTTCCATTTGTTTGCGTTTTTTATAACTTGAAAGCTGGAGAATACAACAAATAGCCGAATTCAATAAAAGTTTTTCGCAGCATACTGGAAGAGAATTCATTTTCCATGCAAATGGACCAATCACTTCTAAAATAGTGTCGACGTATATATGACAATATTACATGGCAAATAGCTCAAATGCTACCAATTGACAAAATGGCTGAGATTGAAGGTGTTACATTTGACTGTAACACTGTCCTCACGTTTTAAGCAAAAAACCAAGAAAGATTGGAGTCTCATTTCATAATTGCATATTCAGCTGCATTTTCTTGTGTCCATGTTTCACACAACCATCACATATCACCTAATACAATGAATCAGCTAAAAATGAATCATTTACCTAATATAATGAAGGCCTTGCCATGAGAGACTGCAATTACAACATAAAGGATGACCTTACAGACTAGCCAAGTTGGTTTATCATCTAGAAACTATAAAGACTTATTATTCATAGTTCCCTATATCAAAATTAACAAAAGCTTGCAGAAGAATTTGAATGGTTAATGTTAACCATACTTAACCTATAACTGCATGGCAATACTGCAGGTTCATAATAATCATACTTGAGTTAGTCATCCCAGTTGGTCTTTCAGTACATGCTACTATTGTTATAGATCAACATACAAAAAATTAAATATATCTTGGATTGAAGATTAATGGAGTTCAGAAGAGTAACTGCCCATTCCACTTAAAAAGCATATAGCAAGACAGAAACAAGATAAAAAATAAAGAATCAATTTGATCTACGATATTTTTTTTCATTATATCAATCATCATGGTGTGGAAGGCAGTATTAAAAGTAGAGGGCACTTGAGTAAGCATAGAAGTGCCTCACAGAGTGTTGAATAGACCAGATTAAACTTTACTACAAGGGAAAAAAAGAGAGCATATGTAAAGATGGATGTGATTAGTACATTTGGTCCTTCATCAGATGAATAACCATCTTCAGTTCTCCTTTTTTCTGGCAATGCATCCAATAAATCTGAACCAAAATTTTAATGTTAGATCCTTTAATGGGGGGAAGGAGCAGAAAATAGATTGCTTCAATCATCATTTGGCGCACAATTGATGTAATAAAATTAAAGACACAGTGGGAAAATACCTCTATTTGTTTTCACTTCTTTCGGATCCTTCTTTTCTTTGGCAACTCCAAAAATGTCATGGCATAAGTCCCTCATGGAAGTAGAAACCTGCAGTAGACACTCAATCAGTTTAAGAGAGCTAAGATCAAACTGGAACACTCATTAATTGAAGATACCAAAGTTATGGCACTTACACTGGAAAATTCGGATTCAGAGGTACCACATTGTTCAATTAACTTAAGCTTGTCTACTTTGAGCTGCAAAAAAGACGCTTAATACTGGTTAAACCACATAGGAGCAATTCATATCCTGTCTTAGGGTATGGAAAATGTAGGTACCTTGTGTTTCTTCGCGCATAAATAAAAAGAAACAGCAATAAATACAGGACGAGTGAAGTCAGCACTTGCACGCCGAGAAGCAGGCAGTGATGCCAGAAAACGTTCCTTATAACTGAAAAGAATAAAGAACACAATAAGACGTCTCTAATTCCCTTAGCAATAGACGCACAATCAAACAGGAACACTGATACAATTATAATCCCCTTAGAAGCATTTTGTCAAACATCTTGCAGGTATTTCACCATATGCAGGAAATGGAGAAAGAGGAAGAGAAAATGTTGGACATACAGCTTCAAACCATCTCGAACATATGAAATAATTCTGACACACCCAAATTGAATAGCTAATTCCCTGACATCAAGCTTTGTCCTATAGCACCAAATGATTTACCAATTCAGTAAAACGTCCATTCAGATGTAGCGCAACCATAAACTGATAATTGAACAAAAGCAAAATCTCAAGAGAATAGAGATAAAACCAACTTGACTCCAAGACCATTGTGCAACAAATTGTACGATCTGATATATGCCTTTTCCGACATCCCACTTAGCCTGATGGCACTCAATCGATCGAACAGGATTCCCATCCTGCACGACAAAAAAATAGCTAAATAACATAATCAAAAGAACCCATTGCAGGAACTCAACTAAGCAACGAAAAGTTGGCCAAAAACACTTAGCATCGGCAAAAGTACCTGGTGGCGGCAATTTCCAAGCAAATTATAGCTTTACAAACTTCCCCCTACAGATAAAAAAATAACAAGCTGAATAGTCAGCATCTGGAAATGTATAATCGGAAACCCAGAGATTCAATGGGACTGAGCTTACAACTCCAATGACAGAGGAATCGAATTGAACGTCACATAGGCGCCGGAGTTCCATCGCTTTTCGTACAGCGAGTTTGGAATCTGATAGTCCGAGCTTCTTGGCTATCTCTGACATATCCATTTTCCCTGAAACTCCCTTGTGCAGAATGGAGAAGAAGATCTGCGCTTTGAAAAAGTGAATCGAGGATTGAATTAAATCCATGAAATGAACAACGTAGATTAGAGGTGATGTCATTGGCGGGAACGCGAGCTCATTTTGCATTTTCACTTTGAATAATATTCTCGCGCGCAGAGCTAAGCGGCAAAACTTTTCGCTCCCTGTGAAGTTATTACGTTTGCGACTTTGCGTTGATTCTCTCCCAATCCGTCAGTTAGCGCCAGCGGGGTCCCGTCCCGAAAAATATGATGGGCCGAAGTAAATGTCGACTGTGATGGCCCATCCGTAGAAAAGAGCCCAACTATATGTTTCAAAGAAATAGAGAGCCCAATGATGGAGCCCACTTGTAAAAATACATGAAAAAGAAATTAAATTAAAATTATAACCAATTTCATACAATGGGTTTTATACTTCTTGTGCAACAGGAGAAGAAAACTTCTTATGCAACGGCTGAAACGACACCGTTTTGCAATACACCCTGTTTTAATACCTTTCTTGCTTTCGGGTGTTCTTGCTTCACCGATTGCCGAATCTGAGTTTGAAAAAATCAGAGATTCCGACAAAATCAGAATCAAAGTTTGTTCATCTTCAACCCAATTTTCATAGATACTTCCACATAATTCTGTCAGAAATTGGCAAAAATGGGGGCTGGCAACTACTACACGATCCTTAAGGTGAATCGTAAAAGCGACCGATGAGGAGCTCAAGAAGGCGTACAAGAGTTTGGCGATGAAATGGCATCCAGATAAGAATCATCAACAATCTCTCAACAAAGAAGACGCTGAGGCTAAATTCAAGCAGATATCTTAGGTTTATGATGTTCTCAGCGATCCCAAGAAGCGTCAGATCTATGATTCTGATTTTGTTAGAGTCTCTAGGTCTATTGCCGGAGTCTCTGATTTTTTCAGACTGGGATTTGAAGCAAAAACACCCGAAAGCAAGAAAGATATTAAAACAGGGTTTTATTGTAAAACGGTGCCATTTCAGCCGTTGCATAAAAAGTTTTCTTCTCCTGTTGCATAAGAAGTATAAAACCCTACAATTAAGCCTAACAGAAGGAGTTGGTCACTCAAAACAAGATAAAATAAAATTTGAATCTTCCTTAAAAGAAATGTATACATTTAGTGCCAGAGAGTTTCTCAAACACAACACCGTTGTGGGAAAAAAAGGGGGGGGTTAAGTAGTAAGTTTGTTTTGGAAGTTTTCACTGAAAAGCAATGTTATTCTGAAAGTTTTTTTTTTGTCTTAATGCTATCCCAGAAGTTTTAAAATGTAGTAATATTACTCATTTTTTGCTAAAAAATTAATGATCAACGCTAGTTTTTTAACGGAATAAGGTAACATTACTACATTTTGAAATTTTCAGACAACAATGACACAAAAAGAACTTACATAACAACATTACTCCTGAGTCGTGAATGTATACTTCATAAACGGATTTGCTATGAGAATGAACATTCGGTAATGCCTACTCTATCCATTCCATTTTTCATTCTCGATACATTCTAGGACTCGCATAGAGAACCAATTGTGTGGCCAGCTAACTGAAATAATTTAATTATGAGCTACGGTTATTTTTAGGTATATCCAGAGGCGGAGTCAAGATTTAGAGTTTATGGGTGTACAATTAGTGTAAGGGTTCGGGGGCAGCGCCCCAAATTTTTTTTTTTTTTTAAGGAAAATTTTAAATGCATTAAGATTATATCGTTGACATTTTCTAGAAGGAAAAAGTTTGACAAAATTAGGAAACATGTTTAAACTAACCCATTAATGTTCAGTATATAAACTAACAAGAGTCGATTACTTTCACTAATGGAAACGACGGTGAATGCAAGCCATCTAATTGAAGGAGGACCCTCAGAAAGACTTCTTAGTTTACCATGATAACCTTATCCATAGCCTATTCAACTTTCAATTTGGCCCCCCCCCCACTTAATGAATCCTAGATTCTCCCGTGTATAGTAAGTTTCCATACTTGAGATCCATACGCAAAATTTACCTGTAGAGCTGCAATGATTGACAACAGATTTTTGCACTCCTCCAGCAAAGCAAGTTCTTTCAAACTCAAATTAGCAGCTTCAAACAATAGCGAGTTTACTTGTCCAACCTATACAATGTAATATGCAAATACTTTTAGCATATTCAAAAGGACCTGTGTGGTATAAGCAATCACGTCACCACAAAGAACCATAACATTTGTGAACCATCCTAAGATTTCAGAGTGCAGAGAAATAGACAAAGAATAGAGTAAATTAGTATCTATCCACCTCTTTTATCTGCCTTACTGACAAGATCAATGGGATTTAGTTCATAGAAATGTCAAAATATTCCTGGTGGGCACATGAGTTGTGGAGCACAACAAACATCATTATTTTTTCTCTCCTCTTGTTATGCAAATCATGGGTGCGCGGAAGCACATCGACACCACTAAATGCATTCAGCCTCACGCGCGCAGGGCAAAAGATGGAAAACGGTAGAAAGAGGAGATAAGAATGATTCTTCACTTCATGCGAAATTTAAAAAAATGATAACAAGGCGTGTTCAAACCCGAGACCTCTAACTCATATGGCCAAACCTTTAACCAATTAACCAAATCAGATCAATTGAAATGATATTCATTCACAAAATATATATTTTTTAAATTTTTTATGGGTTCACTTGCCCCATTGGCTCTAGTGTGCCTCCGCCAGTGGGTATATCTAATGTTTTATTTTTTTTATCAGACAAAGGTTTAGAAGGTACAACTTAAACCTTTGTGCTTCTCAGGATTCCAACACGTGATCTACTTTTTATGGGGTAAGGCTCCTTACCACTTCAACAAACAACTAATGTTTTAATTTTTTATCATGAATTTTTTGCTATTTAAAAAAAACTATGAGAACATGATTAAAAATGCTTAAATTTAAAAAAAAAAGGTATAAAATTATTAAAATCTAGTTAAAACTATATAAATAAAAAAGAAACTAATAAAAATCGATTGAAAATCTTGCCGACAAATTATAAGAAAACACCAAATCATATGTTTTTATTGGATGCACGTAATGATGGGATTGTAAAGTTTTCTCCTTTTCCATTTTACTTTCACAGAAGCTCCTCCATCCCCCCCCCCCCCCAAAAAAAAACCAAACAAAGCCTTACAGGGGTCAAGCGAAGTCAATAGCTGAACGCAACATGAGAGGCTAATTTCTGAATTTGCCCCTTATTAAATAACTATTTACCAAAATGCCCCTGTTTGAAACCTATTTCCCAAAATGCCCCTGTCAGAAACCTATTTCCCAATCTGCCCCTGTTTAGTCGACTAAATTTTTTGGTTTAGTCGACTAAATGGTGGGCAAAATTTTTAGTCGACTAAACCGGTCGATGTTTTAAAAAAAGCCCATACCCGACATTTAGTCGACTAAACCAAAAGGTTTAGTCGACTAAATGTCGGGTATGGGGTTTTTTTAAAACCCCCAAATCGCGCCTAAACGAAACGAACGAACCCTAATCGACTAAAACCTCTCCCCAAACCTCTCCCCATCTGTTTTTGCCTCAAATCCTTGTTCAATCCGTTGTTGAAGGTATAATTGTTGTGTAATCTTTGTAGTTTCACTTTGTTAAGCTTTTGTTCTTGTTTGTAATCTAAAACTCTCCCTTGTACAGACTTGAAATTGTGGTGTGAAGGATGAGTTCAAGTTCAAACACACTCGTTCTTGTAATCTACTATAGTGGGAGGCATTTTCAAGGTTCCAATGGTGTTTAATTTGAAGGAAAAACAAAAATGATGAAAATCAAACGGGCACTACGTACAACGAGCTCAAAGAAAGAATTTCCCAAAAATTGGGACTACATGGAAGCCAATGCATTCATCGAATAATGGCCAAAGTGGAGATAGTTGGTAAGGATAGTGTATACTACATTAGTAACGATGTATGTGATGATGAAGACGTAGATTGTGTCATAGATGCATTTGCTAATCGGATATCACAAAATTTTATTGAGATATATGTTGAGATTGAATCTGGTGAATCATCAACCGTACCCATGCATACAAGATCTCCACAGTATTTTGGTGAAGAAGAAAGACCTGTCGGTTTATCTGCACCTTCACAAGGCTTAAGTCAGATAACATTGACGGAAGAAGATGAGAATGAGAATGAGAAAGAGGAGGATGAGGAAGATGAGAATATGGACAACGACGAGGAGGACGAATATGAGAGGTTTATTTCACTAGGTGAAAGCTCAGATGCGATGCGGAAGATGAATTTGATACTCGCACGAACCACGGGAGTTCGAGTACCGCAACAATGCCACCGCCGAATGTTCAACCAGTTAGCGGTGGTAAGTTATTAAACTTGTATTTGTATTTGTAATTTCGATTTAGTGGTTATGACAAAAAGAACATTTTGACAAATGTAGAGCCCGGGACCGAGCCATTTTGGAACGAAAACCCGCACCATTCGTACATTGATTGGACGCAGTGTGATGATGAGATGGAGATGTTGTATGGTGATGATGACGAGCAATGTGGTTGGCATTTAGGTGATCCATTATATGTGTCTCGGCGGTTTCCTTCAAAGTCGAAATGCAACATGTTTGTGAAATTATATTGCATGAAGTCTCATCGTATGACCAAGGTTATAAAAGCGATGACCAAAGGTTTGTGATGAAGTGTCGACTAAATGCTCAAGGTTGTCCCCAGTATATGAGGGCAATTTTCCCCAAGAATGGATATAGTTGGGTGGTGAGTAAGTGGGGTAAAGAGCACACATGTCTGAATCAGAGTCTCACCCGTGATCATAGACAACTGGATACAGATGTTATATGTGCATCTATTATCAGTAGGTTTTCATGTCCTTTTTGTTTTAGTTACATTCGGTTTGTTTATTGACAAGACATTTGGAATTTGCTTTGTGTTCACTAGGTATGTTAAGAGAAGATCCATCTTTAAAACCAAGTCTTGATACAAGAGAGGATACAACGTTTGCATGGATATAATATAACATACAAGAAGGCTTGGATGGCGAAAATGAAGGCCATTGTGAAGTTGTTTGGTGATTGGGAGGAATCATATGCATTGTTGCCCAATTGGTTGTCATACATGACACAGTGTAACGTGGGTTCTGTTTACAAGCTTGAAACTAATGAATTGTGGATCCAACGTCGTGTGGTGCCAGACAAACGCGTCTTCAGTAGGGTTTTTTGGGCATTTCACCAGACCATTGAAGCCTTCAAGTATTGTAAGCCCATACTGCAAATTGATGGAACCCACTTGTACGGAAAATACAAAGGTGTCCTTATGATTGCGACTTCACAAGATGGAGATGGGAAGGTCCTTCCCATTGCCTTTGCTATTGTCCCTCCTGGTGAAACGTACGAAGATTGGTGGTGGTTTCTTTGTCTCCTACGTGATCATGTGACGCAGAGGCAGGGTATTTGTTTGATATCTGATCGTCACGCCAGTATCATTAAGGCGGTTAAAGATCACCCTACTTGGCAGCCTCCACATGCGTATCATGTGTATTGCCTACGACATGTCGGTAGCAACTTTAATACTAAATTTAGGGACACGCAACTGAAGAAATCTGTTATGAAACTAGGTATAAGTTTAATGCTTTGTGTCCATTGTTATAAGTTTAATGCTTTGTGTCCATTGTTATAAGTTTACATTCTCTTTAACGTAGGGTACATGAGTTCAAAGATCCACTTTGACATGAAGTTTCAAGAGTTTCTTGATGCAAACCCACATGTTGCCTCATGGTTTGATCGTCTTCCAAAGGAGAAATGGTGCAGTCCTATGATGAAGACGGCGGAGGTTTGGTCACATGACAACTAACTTAGTCGAGTGTGTCAACAAGGTCTTCAGGGGTGCTCGTAATCTCACCGACATCGGCTTTGGTGAAGATGACTTGTAGTAGACTTGTCGACTATTTCGTCGAAGGCGTGTTGAAATTAGCAAACATATGGTCTGCAGGCGGGATAGTCGCAAAATCGGTAGAAGACGCGATACAAAAGATGGACCGATTGACAATCACATACCGTGTGCGATTGTATGATAGAGATTTACTGATTATATGAGGTTGAGAACGCATACAACCAATCAACACATGAGGCCGGTGACATCATGAGGGTCGACTTGATCAATCGCAAATGCCAATGTGGGAGGTTCACACTAGAAGGTATCCTTGCAGCCACGTATTAGCGGTATGCAAAGCGGAAAACTTGAACTACTACGATTATGTTGACCGGTGTTCACTATCGCGTACATTAGTCAGGTGTATGCCGCACACTGGTATCCGATAGGCAGTGAATTGTTGATTGACCAAGGAGGATTCCCATTCGTGGTCCCTGACACATTTTGGTCACGCGAAAGGGGAGGCCAAAGTCTACAAGGATGCAAAATGAGATGGATTGGGTGGAGTCTCAACCCCGAACAATAGTCAGCAAAGATGTAGAGGTTGTAACCAAGTCGGACATAATGCACGTACATGTCCAACGAGGATTAGACAAGCTTGAATTCTATGTAACGTGTTTTGTATTGAGTTTAATAGAATTCCTCATCTTGCACTATTATATAAACGAGATATACATATGTTTTTACAAGATGTTTCTTTGTTGTTGTAATGTCATGTGTGATTTTTACTGGTTTAGTCGACTAGACCATATGGTTCTCCAATACACCATGCCTGGTTCTCCAGACCAGAATGGCGTAGCAGAAAGAAGAAACCGAACATTACTGGACATGGTGAGAAGTATGCTTAGTAGCTCTAAGCTACCTAAGTCCTTGTGGATTGATGCACTTAAGACAGTGTGTACATATTAAACCGAGTTCCAACCAAGGCTGTCTCCAAGACGCCATTTGAGTCATTCAAGGGTTGGAAACCGAGTTTGCAACATGTACGCGTTTGGGGATGCCCGTCTGAAGTCAGAATATATAACCCACAAGAAAAGAAGCTAGACCCAAGGACCATTAGCGGATATTTCGTTGGATATGCCGAAAGGTCTAAGGGGTACAAATTTTACTGTCCATCTCATACCACTAGGTTTGTGGAATCAAGGAATGCCAAATTTCTTGAGAATGACTTGATTAGTGGGAGCGATCGATTCAGAGACCTAGTTTCTGAAAAAGATCATTTAGATAGCCAACCTTCTACTTCAATGATGCTATGGAAGATGAGATGAACTCTATGGCATCCAATAGAGTCTGGGATCTTGTTGAGTTGCCTAATGGGGCGAAGGCCATTGGTTGTAAATGGGTCTTCAAAACCAAAAGAGATTCATTAGGCAACCTTGACAGACATAAGGCAAGACTCGTAGCCAAAGGATTCACTCAGAGAGAAGGAATCGATTACAAGGAGACATTTTCTCCTGTATCTAAGAAAGATTCTCTTCGCATCGTTCTAGCATTGGTTGCACATTTTGATTTCGAGTTGCAACAAATGGATGTGAAAACGGCCTTTCTCAATGGAGAACTAGAGGAAGAGGTTTACATGAAACAACCAGAAGGATTTTCCTCTAGTGATGGTGAGCATTTGGTATGCAAGCTTAGAAAATCTATATATGGATTGAAACAAGCTTCCGGCAATGGTATTTAAAATTTCATGACGTTATCTCTTCTTTCGGTTTTGTGGAGAACGCCATGGATGAATGTATATACCGAAGAAGGTTAGTGGGAGCAAGATTTGTTTTCGATTACGTATGTGGATGATATTCGCTTGCAACCAATGACAAAGGCTTATTGCATGAAGTGAAACAATTCCTCTCCAAAAGCTTTGAAATGAAGGATATGGGAGTTGCATCTTATGTCATTGGCATTAAGATACAAAGAGGCAGACATAGAGGTGTTACGGGTCCGTCTCAAGAGACCTATATCAATAAAGTTTTGGAAAGATTTCGGATGAGGCATTGTGCACAAAGCGTAGCTCCCATTGTGAAAGGTGACAGTTCAATTTGAACCGGTGCCCAAAGAATGATTTGGAAAGGGAACAAATGAAAAACATCCCTTATGCTTGGTTGTAGGAAGCCTTATGTATGCTCAGTGCACTGGACTGATATTGCATTCTTTGTTGGAATGTTAGGAAGATATCGAATAATCCGGTATGGACCACTTTGGAAAGTTTGTGAAGAAGGTGTTGAGATACCTTCAAGGAACTAAGGATTACGTGCTTAAATACGAACGGACGAGACAATCTAGGAGTGATTGGTTACTCGATTCGAGACTTTCTTGTTGCATTGACTCAAGAAAATCCACTTCTGGATACATTTTTATGCTAGTTGGTGGAGCTGTGTCTTGGAGTAGCAAGAAGCAATCTTTGATTGCTACTTCTACGATGGAAGCTGAGTTCGTGTCATGTTTTGAGGCTACTTCACATGGTGTATGGATGAAGGGGTTCATCCGTGGGCTTAGAATCATGGATTCAATTGCTAGGCCAATGAAGATATATTGCGACAATTCTTTCTTGTGTTTATGACTAAGAACAACAAAAGTGGTAGTCGAAGCAAACACATCGACATTAAGTATTTAGCCGTAAGAGAACGTGTTAAACATCAAGTAGTGGTTGTTGAACACATTAGCACCGAGTTGATGATAGCGAGATCCTTTAACAAAAGGCATGCCACCTATGAGGTTTATGGATCATGTAGAAAGAATGGGAATTAGTGCCCATCTTTGAATTTCATTTTGTGTGATTTTCTTTCGTTGTAAGAACGTTGTTATTTTATGGAACCCCATTTGTGATGTTTTTCTCATTTCAGTTACGCGTACATTTATTTGTTTAAATTTGAGGAACATCATTAAGTTTGGACCAAGAATAAACGTAGGGTTTATTCATTAAGTTACTTGGGCATGGGAAACATAATGCACTGTGATACATGGAAGATAATACTTGCTTTAAGAGGACCTATCGCTATGATCCATGCATTTTGTTTCTCGAGGTATATCTTGAAGTATGTGGACCAAGTGGGAGAATGTTGGAATTTAATATTGTAACCGTCCATATTAATGTTCCAATTAATTCTATTTATGTCCCACATTATTACCGGTTTTGTAACCGTCCATTAATACCGTAACGGCCTAATTAATACGCAATAAGTGCGTATTGAATTCGTTTCTTTTTTAGCTCGCGATGGTCGAGGGAAACGAACGTGTGTGAAATTTGTCCGGTCCCCGAACTCGCTCGATTTTGAGGAAGCACACCATCTGCGGTTTCGAGAGAAGGATCAAAAGGGCCGAGACTCGGAGTCTTCACCTTCTTGCCGGCTTGGATTTGTTCTGTTTGGAGACTCAGAGTTCGTCCTATTTGCTTCTGGAGACAAATCAATGGCGGGAGGTATTTGTGATCTCTTATTCAGTTTTCCGCATTGATCTATATGTTAATCCATGAATAACATGTTTAGATGGTTAAAGTATTCTAACATCTTCTTCATTTTTCACCTTCTTTTTCTTCTTGCCTTCCTCTCACCTTCAACCTTCCTTCTTGAATTTTCCGGCGAGTTTTCCAGATTCGGCGACTTATTCCCGATTCCGGCGAGTTTTGATTGCTATGATTAGTGGTGATTTCCCTTGCTTCTTGGAGATGGAAATTTACTTGAGTTCAGAGCTTCAAGGGGAGTTATTTTGTTCATTCTATTAGTCCGATTTATACATTTAGATTGCCTAGTTTTAGGGATTATTGTGTATAAATTCGAACTGAGATTAATGTTTATTGTCTTTGTTAGTTTGACAATTGTGATTGGATTGAATTTTGTGGCTTGTTGGATTTATATATATGTATTTCCTTATTGATTCAATGATATTATGTTGTCTACGTGGTATTGTTAGATAATATGATTGAATTAGATTAATTGAGTGGCGTGGTATCGCATTCATATAAAGAGGAACCAAGTTGCCTTAATTTAATCCTAATCACACACTAAGTGATTTTTAACAATATCCCAAGAGATAGTAGTTAGCTACGGTAGTAGGAGCTACTATTAATTGGGAATATTGGACTCAAGTGGTATCTTGGGGTTTTCATCTAGACTTAGTGAAAATTTACTCCTATATTTAATTGAACTATGATAGTCATATTCCATTTCTAAGAGCATTCATATTTTCACTTCATCCATTCCATTTCCATTTTATAAAGAAAATACCAAAAATAATAGTTTAGCATTTAATTTAATTGCATTCTATTTCAGTTTATTAATTTGAAAACCCAAAACCAATTTTCCCCTTGTTTTAATTGCATTTGCATGTCATTTAGATTACTTAGGATTCAATAAAAGGCTCCTCGAGAGAGAGAACGATCCTAGGTTTGCCTATACGTAATCCTTGGTTATTTTTGATTGTGGACCCCAAGGCTAAAGATAAAAAGGACCTCATCACAGATCAGCATCAGAGTTGGACTTTAGACCTCTGTAGACCTGTAGAAGTATATAATTAATTACTGTTCAGTATTAGAGTTTAATTAGGACGAGTATTTATATGTACATAACCTAAAATTTAATATACTCAATTTAACAAAAAATTAAAAGAATTGTTAATTTACAGGAGAATCTCGCTTAAATCCATTTGAAATACTTAAATTCATCTTCAAGCCTGCACTTTTAATAAATCCTTAATTAGACCAAGAGAATTCATTAGGGATTTCTAAATTGGTAATGGAGCATTCCATCATAATACGAATCATCCGGGAAAAAAGACAGAAAAGAGTAAGATGAACTAGGGCTTTTGAGGGATACAACCGGAGACCAAAGGAAGAGAAGAGATAGAGTGATCTTGGGCAATATAGAAAATCAAGGAACTAATGATTCTTAAGGCACAACCAGATGACCATAATTTGAATGAAAAAGAACTAAACCAGCAATAAAAAAACAGAAACAATTTGACATGAATAATCAAGCATGTGAATATCGCAGAGATAGCGTGTTTGCCCACTACCTACAAAACATAATGAACACCAACTATTAATCATAAGAAATTTAAAATAGAAGGAAAAAAATTACTCCAAAGATATTCTAGTGGGTTACTTTTCAATTTTTGAGCATCAAATGACCAGGGTTTTGAGGAATATCTTGTTTCAAAAAACCAAATTCCTCTGTGAGCAATGTTGTTAAAACGTAGAGTCTACGTAGAAACGGTAAGGGTGAGTAAAAACGTAAAACGAAACGTAAGAGTTTACTTCGTACCACAAAGAAAATAAAACCCAACATATATAAAATCAAAACACACAAATGCATTAAAGTTATCACAAATTTAAGTACAAAGTCCAAACATTCAAGGAGATCAACAAATTTAAGTCATCATAAGATCAAAATAAGTCAATAAAATGATAAAAGAGATCAACATCTCTAATTTAAATCATAGGAGTCAAAGCGTTTTTTCCTCAAGTTATAAGGAAATTCCAAAATACCATGAAGAAATGACATTTATATGATTTTTTATAATTAAATTGGGACTCTTAATGCATTTTGTTATAGTTATTGGGCTTAAAATGTCTTTCTTGTGATAAATTGAGATTAAGAGTAAATACATTAAATTATGAATAAAAAGGGCAAAATTGTCAGAGAAATTGTAATCTCTCTTAATCATTGATTTTTATGAGAATATTTGAAGTTAGGTTAATTATTTTTATTGTAGATGGCTAAAAAGATTAGATCAAATTTGAAAATAAAAGTTTGAACCAAAATTGCAGAAGTTTCAGTTTAGTCCCTCTATGAAAAAGTTTCAGACTTTGCACTTAGGTCCCTGGTCAAAACTCTGCGTTTTGACCAATGGAACAATTAGGGTTAACCTTGGTTTGGATTCAGATTTTTTTTGGCAGAGGCCGAGAGAACAAAAAGGTGGATCCAGATTTTAGGAATTGGAGGGATCCAGAATCAGAAGGCTGCAAACGAAGGGGGGAGATTGGAGATTAAAAACAAGAAAATAGAAACAAAGTAGGCGGACAAAAAAAAAAAGGGATTGGATGAATCGGAACTATGCGCTAGAACAAAAAGGAAGAAGAGGAATTAATTGAGATATATGAGAGGGACGCCGCGAAGACCAAGAGGGACGGATTATTTTTTAGAGAGCGCCGCGAAACAGAAAAAAAAAAAAAGAACGAGAACAGAGTGCCGCGAACGAGGAAAACAAAAACGAACTAGCGCCGTGAGATTCAGTGGCTCGAGTTGAAATGGTGGAAACGCCGTTTCAACCGTTTTTACGAGTTGAAACGGCGTTTCCACCGTTTCTACCCAAAATTCGTCTCCACCACCGTCTCGACTCGTTTTCCGGCGAAAAAACGTAGAAACGGACGTTTCTACGTTTTAGAACGACGTTTTAACAACAATGTCTGTGAGCAGGTTTGAAGGACCACACCAGATAGGGAAGAGAGTTGAAGAGGGGATCGAGGAGGGAAGATTACATGATTAGCTCATCTAGAGAGACACTCAAAGAAGAAACTAAGACATTGATTTAACAATGGCTGACCAGAGAAATCGATGGGGAGAGGAGAGGCGGGGAGTAGTGAGATTGAGATTTGAGACGAAGATCTTATGGAAAGAGATGAGATAGAGAGAATAGTATAAGGACATATTGTTAAAATCAACAAATTCAAAAAATCCCTAATGAAGTCTCTTGGCCATCTTAGGGATTTTATAAAAGTGTAGGTTTAATTTAGGTATTTCAAAGATTTAAATAGGATTTTCCCCTAATTTTTATGGTGTTATACAGATCAATGGTAAGTATATTTGAAGGTGGATCGGAAGGATCACCTATATATGAATCTACGTTTATCAATATATTTTGGGATAAGTATCATTTTTGTTCGGAAGTTTTAGCTGAAGAGTACTGGGCATCTGAAAGTTTTACTTGGATCAAATTGCCCCGAAAGTTAAAAAACGTAGCAATCTTGCTCTTCCGTTAATCTTGACCGTGAAATTGTTGCTCCAATTTGTAAACTCCCAAGGGCAAAATTGGTCCTAAAATAACTTCCGAGGAAAAATTGCTCATAAAAAAAAATTCCAGGGAAAAATTGCTCCATTTTGTTAACTTCCAGGGCAATTGTGCTCCCAAAAAAGCTTCTAGGTGCTCAGTGCTCTTTAACCAAAACTTCCGGGGCAAAAATGATACTTATCCCATATATATATTTTTGTATTGATTTAGGGATTGGTTTTTAAAATTTTTTGTCATGAAAAAAATTACTTTTTTTTTTAAAAAAAATAAAAGTTCATTTCATTTATATTTTGGGAAAAATGGCTCATGGTCTTTGGTAAAAGAAAAATAAATACAAATAGTAGTTGAACTTCAAATTTCATTCAATATTATTAGTTCACAAAGGTTTTAATATTTACAAGTTTAACTTTTAAAAGATACAGCCCGACTCTAACAACTGAACTCGTAAATATGACATTTTGACTTGTAAATATTAAATACCTTAAAATCTATTAATATTAAATGAAATTCACGGTACCTATTTATATTTAATTTTCTTACATGCTACTATGGGTAACTTTTCCTTAGGGTGGTTTGTTTGGGGAGAGTTGATGGGATGCTCATCTCTGATTCCCTATATTTGGTTTAAAATTTTGGATCTCCCCTCCCCTCTTTAGTCCCTTCCCCTCATTTTGGATCCTCTTTAAATTGGGGTTCAAAGGAGAGTCAACTTTCTTGACTATTTTTCTCTCATAATTTTTGTGATCTTTTGTTTAATGCCCATAATTGGGGGGGGGGGGAATTCATCAGTTGTTCCAGACCTGAAAAAGCAAATTAATTTACAAACACGCCCTTATTAGTCAAAAATAAAAGGGTAGAATAAAAATAGGTAAATAAGTGTAATGGTCACTTACCGGAGTAATAATTTTCAGAGCTTCCAAATTAACACAACAACTCAAAATCAATGAAAGGGTCTGGTTAGCTCTTCTAATTTTCAAATCCAAGTCAATCATCAAGGATGATAAATAAGCCCCAAAAATGTAACTGGCTGGGGTTCCCTACAAGTAACCCAAGGAAGAAAAATAAATATTTATAGATTCAAATAAAATTTGACCAATAAATCATCACAAAAACCAAGACTATTTTCCTAAAAACAACTTACAGAAGGAATAGCCAAAGCCTCCAGAATCTCATTAGTTTTCAGAACATAATTTCCTCTGCGAAAAACAAGTCCCTCATGCGATATTGGTTTGTTGTGAGATTGAAACACTCGAAGCCTATGAGCAGTAATCAAGAAACTTAAAGATTCTGGACTAGCCAAAGAAGAAATATCTAGAACCTCAAGACTTGTAGCAGAAACAATAATCTGATATACGCATAAAGCCCTAAGCTCCAAGAACTTGAGCTTCATATGAAAAATCTCCAAGTTCCTGAGTTTTGAACACCCCACAAGGCTAAGAATTTCCAATTTGTAACACCTCCTAAGAATTGCAAGAAGGGTTTCGTCTTCCACATCGACCAATTTCAGTTTCAAGGTTTTGAGCTTCATACAGCCGCCAAAAGGTATCGGAGATTCTAGGTAGTAATTCACAATTTCAAGTGAAGACAAAGAGGAAAATATCCCATAAGCATTTAACCCTAGAAAACGTTGAATCTTTTCTTCATTTAAGGGTTTACATTCTAGGCTTAGTTCATCAACTGTGTTCTGTCTCTCAAATAAAACAGCCAAGTTAATCTGGATGCCCTTCTGTGGAAAATGTGTGAACTTGCAGCTTTTGAGGCCACCTCGGTGTTTATGCAAGATTAAGTAGACAATTATGTTGTACCTGCGGATTCCCTCATATTTGGGAAGATTAAGGACGTAATCTAATTGATCATCAGGTGGTGAAATTTGAAGCTGAGTTAAGGGTTTGATCATGTGCATCACGTCCAGATCAAGATGTGGTGTGTTTTTCCACAATGATAACCATCTCTTTGAAAGGATGCTGGTTCTCACAGCCTCATCCACTGGAAGAAGAGAGAGAATGGTCAATAGGATATCATTTGGGAGATTACTGATAAAATCAAGATCTTTGAACTTTGCCTTCTTTTTTGATCCAAACATATTCTTGTCTTTCGTTATCTCTTTATTTTCTCTTCATTGTGAATATATAATAGGGTTGCAGAGAGACAACTTATAGAGGAAGCGATTGGAGATGAGATTCATGAACGAGAAAAAATAGCATAGAATGCATTCTATTTACAGTTCTCTTTTTTTGCTCCAACTTCAATGCTTTCTATTCTTACATAATCACAACTTTGTGTGATTGTATCGTATATGTTTTTATATCTTGTCATTAAACACAGTGATCCTTTGGTTCATAAGAACTTTATAAAAATGCATGAATCAAAAAGAAAATAAGAATTTAAATCTTAATGGAATATTAATTACTTTATAGGGAGATTTGAAGCCGTTTGGTTAAATGTATAGTTATGGATGGTAAATTGTCGGATGATAATGAGACCAGATCCATTACCAGTATGTATTTATTTATTTGGTTGTCCTATTGCATGATAAATGGTAAATTATATTCGTCACAACTTTTCAGTTGCTAATCTGTGGATAATTCAGTCATAAATTTGTTAGTGATGAAAACTGGCGACGTATGGAAATACTCTGATCGTTGACTTTAAGAATATACAAGTCATTTTAATTTGACGAGGTTTTACATAAAAAAATTTGTCCCTATGTTTTGTTGACAAACCATCACTTAATACTTCTTTCAGTCCTAAATATAAGACATAGTTGACTTTTGTTTGGAGAGGTTAATGAAACAAAATAAGTTAATTAATCATATCATATATTTTGTATCATTAGATTTTATATCAGTTTAGTCAAAGAAGAATATTAATCTGATTTCTATTTCAATAAAGATAGATATGCAGCCAAATATATTATCTATAATGCATAAAATTATATATTGATTTTTTTTTGTCAACAAAATTATATATTGATCATTATCTATTTTAATCACAACATGATACAGACTTATACGAGTAATTTTTAACATTTAAATTTTGTTGAAATATGTAATAAAATTTTAAAGAAATACAAAAAGTTACATGGAATTTAATAATAATATAAAGAAAAATGAAATTAAATGAAAGAGTAAAACATACTAAATAGAATCTATGTATCAAAATCTTAAATGACGGAGACGAGACCAGTTGGAGTGTTAGACGACTGAGAGAAGAAAACAAGAAGGGGGGACTGTCACCTTTTATCAAGAAGCACCTAGAAGCTCCAAGAAGTAGCTTCACTTAACAAGCCATACTTTTCTCCTGAAAGTAAGTGTATCACAACTTGAAGTCATCCCAAACACATTCATGTTTTCATTCTCATTAGGCTTTTTTCACTGCCACTAGACTTTTTTTGGGTTTTGTAGCTATGCCAAACAAGCTAATAAGAACCAGAGAAAGTACTAAAAAAATATTTCAGGATATTGACCGGTATTGAAAAAAATACTTCATGATCCTGAAAAAATATTTCAGGTACCGACTAATACTAAAAATATACTTCAAGATATTTTTTCAAGATCCTAAAATAATTTTTCAAGATCATGAAGTATTTTTTCAATAGCGTCGAAGATCCTCAAGTATATTGTTTTAATATCATTCAATACCCTGAAATATTTTTCAAGATTATGAAATATACTGGTTAGTATCCTCAAATATCTTTTTAATATATTTTAAGTCTAAGTCGAGTCACCGAAATATTTTTTCAAAAACAAGAAAAAGAGAGAGCTCAGTTTTACGCCAAAAACAGCGTCATAATTGTGTGGATCGAAAAGACTGCGGCGGATGGATGATAGGACCAAAGCCGCGTGGGTTAAATTGATGGTATCTAGTCAAACGACAAGCAAGTAAAATATGAAGGGACTACATAATTATATAGAAATCAAATAGTTAAACTTGTATCTCTCCAAGTGTGCTGGATCAGTGAGATTTTGTCAGCATCTTCAGCAACCAAATACTAACAATAGATGAATGTGCAGCAGGGGGAAAAAAAAATCATAAAAGGACCCAATCATGTGTTATCAAACTTCTTTCCCCACAGTAAAATCGTACATAAATTAATCATCAATGGACTATCCAACAAATGTAGAAGGGACTTGATCATGCTGTAAAAAATGTGAAGAAATTCTACAGGCCAATGAATGAATGATCATGAAAACTTGCTTTTCAATATAATCATCTAAACATTTTTTAGTTAAAAAAAATGTCAATCCAAATATTTATCATATTATACCATCTGTTTGCAAAAATCAGATTAAAAAAAAAAATTACTTCCATCATTGTTATTCAATCATAAAATCTCAAAATATCTATTACAATTCCAAACTGAAATTAGAATAGATTCTAAATTGTCCAATAAAAAAGAATACATAATAATTTCGGGAACAGAATTGCGTTCAATACAAAAAGATATACATGTGTTTTAGCAAATAAAATAAAAGTCCCCTTAAAAGTTAACAAAGTTTAGGTGTGTAAACCGCAAACAGTAATACCAAACTGTTGGTCTTTGTAGTTTAGGTTTTGATCCATGTAGTTTTAAACGTGTGGTTTTAGTCCACTAAATTTGCCCCGTTTAAAACTATTGGTCCTTAGTTTTAAGGGTTAAGGAGCAATTTTACACATGAGCTTTTCCCCCGGGAGCGCCCAGCACCACGAGCTTTTTTCTAGAGCAAAAGTACACACGTGGTTACGTTTTGGGAGCGCCCAGCACCACGGCAGTTAGTTGACCGTTAGTCAACCGTTAACTTGGATGGAACGCTGACGTGGCGCTTATTTGGACTGACACGCTGACATGGACGCTGACGTGGATGCTGACGTGGACGCTGATGGTAGGAAAAAAGAAAATTACCATTTTGCCCCTTAGTTTTAAATGAAAATTACATTTTTGCCCTTAGTTTTAAATGAAAATTATCCTTTTGCCCTTAGTTTTAAATATTAAAAAAAAACTAAAAATAATTATGTAGTCCCTTCATATTTTACTTGCTTGTCGGTGGTGGGGTGGCCGGTGGTGGGGACCACCAAGGAGGGGGTATTTTTAGTTTTTTTTTAAAAAAAACTTAGGGCAAAAGTGTAATTTCACCCGAGTTACTGTTCATTTCCATCCAACTTAACAGTTGACTAACGGTCAACTAACTGCCGTGGTGCTGGGCGCTTCCAAAACGTAACCACGTGTGTACTTTTACTCCAGAAAAAAGCTCGTGGTGCTGGGCGCTCCGGGGAGAAAAGCTCATGTATAAAATTGCTCCTTAACCCTAGTTTTAAAAGGACCAAAACTTAAAGTTAACAGTATTAACTGCGCTTATGTGTTTTCTGACTCCATTAACTTTGCTTGGATGGCGTGATTTGATATGGATAATCTGGATATTTGATTTTAAAAAAAAAACATTCGGACGTCCTGAAGCCAGAAGACGTGCGAGCGCGTGGGTTCACTTTCAGGAACTTTGGGCAGCGCTTGCTTGTGCTTCCAATGGCCGATGGAGGCGCCACCTCATGGATCTGACCGGGTTACTCACGGAACTTATGGAACTGCACACATAATCGATGAAGACGGAACGTATGGGACATTATCACAGTGAGCGGTGGCCGGATCTAGTCGGTTTTATAGGTGCAAACTCACGGGTGGTGGCTGTGTACGAAAAGGGAGCCAGAGATGGATGAATGGAGGATGATGGCGCCGGCGGACAGATACGTAGTGACAGCAGTTGAGTTTGCGCTAAGGAGGCATTTCTTGTCGTTGTTGGCCGTGGAGCCCAGCTGGGATCTGGACATTTTTTGCACCGGCAAGGAGGATGGTGGTGGAGGTGTAGCATTCCGGTGATGAGATATCCAGATAATAAAGCCATACCATATTATTATTGCCACGTCATATTGTTAAGTCATCATGCCATCCAAGAAAAGTTAATGGAGGGACCAACGGTTTTAGACGGAGTAAACTTAAGACACGCTAAACCATGCATAGGTTTAAAACTGTAGGGACCAAAACCCAATTTAGATAAACTGTAAGGACCAAAAAGTAGGTTTAACCCAAACAAAAAATCTTAGTGGAATATTAATTGGGAGATTCTGGTTTTAGTGTCTCTCTAGTTGACAATGTTATCTAGCGTTAGATTCATATTGGTTGATGGGGAGATTTTGGTTTAATGTCTCTCATTGTTGTGCAAGGGATCAAGAGCATTTTATCATTCTCTGATCTAGCCTTCTCTCATTTTAGCATTTTATCATTCAATTGTGGCACCTAGCAACTCATTGTGGCCTTTGATTCTAGTCTTTACTAATATTAATTGGACTATTACGCTACAAAGAGCTAAAGGCACAAGATGTTGTGTTACTCTATGTCATTCATAGATATATCTTCAAGGTCAATCGCTGCAACACTTTCAATGGGTTTAAAGCCAAAGGCGATAACTTGTTTAATTATAAGTGTTTTTGTTTTACTCTTTCTTGGAATATTATATCCTTATTCTCTCATAGGACCACATCGCTACATCTTTTGGTATCGATCAAGTAATTTACTCAAATGATTAGTCATATAAAAGGAATTAAACTAGGAAATATAATCTTGGAGGATATTATGGTGTTTCTCTCTTCATTTACTATATTTGATGTAGCAATAGTGATTCCTTCTTCATATGTATTTACTAATATAATTTCTTTGTCGCCTTTGATATTGTCTTCACTTTAACTTTTGTTATTAATCTCATTTGGCCTTTTTATTAAAAAAAATGAATTAAGAAATAAATTATGATTTTAAGGTGTTTTAATTTGGGAGAATTACAATGATGTCACAAGAAGAGATTTAATTACTAAGAAGTTTTAATGACAAGCTAAGTGAAGAGCAAAAGCATGTTGTCATTTCCATGCACTGAAATTTGTCATTGTATGCTATTGAGTTGTTATCTATTTAGATGATTAAATCATTTCCTTAGAACCTTATAGTAATTACCCCTTAATTTCTTTAATTTCTATAGACTTTCTCTATTTCTCTCTCTCTCTAACTAGAGACTATCCCAATCTGAGGTGTGAAAGAGGGAAGCTGTAATACCCGGATATTTATCTGGAATATTATAAATAAAAGTTGGATATTTCTGATAAGTGAAATTTCAATCTCCGGTCTTGTATAAATACAGTCAATTTTCTAAGTAGAATTTCTGTAAGAAATTAGGGAGTTTGAGGGCCAAAGTGCCAAAATGACCAAAATGCCCCTAGAAAGGGTAATTAACTTAGAAAATTTATGGAAAAATCCTAAAAGACAGTTAAATGACCAAGTGAGTTAGGAGAGTATATAATCTCTAATTATTGTAATTTTATAAATTATGAAATTGGAGAAATTGTTGGAAAATACTCAAAAAGAAGTGAAATGACCATAATACCCTTGTAATTATGGAATAATGCAAGAGGCATGAAAATACTAATGTTAATACAAGTGTATGAAGGTAATAAGGCATAGTAATTAAGAAAATTATCAACAAGTGATAATGAAGTAATTAAGTAATATTGGACTAATTACTTAAGCATAGGCAAAGGAAATTCAGTAATAATTATGTGAAGCTCAAAAATTATTGGAAATTAGTGAAATATTAGTAAAAATGTATTTACTAATTAATTGGAAATTTCTATGAAAAATAGTTGAGTTTAGGTAATTTTGTGAAATTTGTGGAAAAATTAATTAAATAAATCATTAAATAATTAAATAAATTAAAAAATAAATATTTATTAAAATAAAATAAGGGCCAGCCGAAAATTAGGTCAAAATAAAAAAAAAAAAATGAAAATGAAATAGAAACAAGTTGTGCAACTTGCACATTAAAAAAATATATAATTAAATTAAAGTAAAAAGTATGAATAGTAATATTAAAATTAGGAAACGGATCCTATCTAGAGATCTAGGAATAGGAATCCCAAGGTCAAGGTAAAATATTGATCAGTGAGTTTTTATCTTTAAGTGACCTTTTCCGGAAGTTAATTCCGAGGCCGTTTGTGCATTTTCCTAATAAAACAAAATAGGGAAAAATGCATATAGGCATAATTTTGGAAAAGAGGAAAATAAATTCTAACTCAACATTTAGGAATGGGTTTGAATTTATTTTGACATATTTGGAATCAGTGAATTTTTCTGAAGAAGTAGGTATTTTCAGAAATGCGTTCTGAAACCGGACGCGATCGGACACGTTTTTCGAGGAAACTTCAACTGGACTGTTGGAGGCCTATATGGAATCAAAATAAAGGTTAACTTGGACATTTCTACTAAGTGAGAACATGTCTTCAAAGTTGTAAATCCAGAATTTTGAGATTTTTCCAAAATTACGCGAATCGGGTACCGATCGGAGAAATTCATCCGGGTAGGCTTCTAGAAGGGCCACATGGCCACTTCCCATTGGCCAATTGGTGCCACCTCAGCAAGAGGGCAGGTCGGCCAAGAAGAAGGAAGAAGAAGAAAAAGCTTTTTGAAAAAGTTGCTTTGGACGGTCCAGATCGATTCTCACAAAGTTGATCCGACTAGTAGAAATCCTACACCTTTTCTTATAAATACCCCCTCCTTCACTTTTCTTCACACCATTCCTTCTTGCCTATTTCGAAATTCTAGGGAGAGAAAGTAGAGAGAGAAGCTCGGGGAAGTTCTGCGCAGAAGTCTTCAACGGGTAAGTCTTTCGGTCTTTAGTTTTTAGTCTTTAGTTCAATAGTTAGTAAGGTAGAGTAGTCTTTATTTTTATGATTGGATATCATATGGGAGGGCTATTTTAGTCTTTATTTTCGAAAATCATGATGGCGTCGAAGTTACGGCAAAATTTTGGGAAGAAAATCTGTAACACTAATCTTGTGCTTCTTAAATACTTATATGTCAATGATATGTTCGTAGACCGTTATACAGACAGTTATACGGGTTATAGTTTTGGTAACGCCGTTTTGTTTTCCTAGCGCTGAGGACACGACTAATTATCGTGGCACTGGTGAATAGTGCAAGCTGTTGTTGTTATTTACCTTATGGGGCTTTACATATTGCTCTGTGCTTATGTTTTGTCGGCATAATGATCATGCATCTCTAGTATGCTTATGATATACTGTTGTATTAGCTCTTGAATATCTGTTGGCCATATACTGTGTTGTTTGGGTATGAGGTTAACCGTTACCTGAGATTCAATGCGTTGAATTGAATCTCAGCTGTAGCTTCAGGGTCAGGAGGACCACGGTTCATGGATCGAGGCAAGTACCCGGAGTAGGCATGCAGCTGAAGACTATCTCTATCTTATCGTATTCTTGGGTGTGCCATAAGTCACTTGCTAACCCGGTGAGGCCCCATGGTAGACACTTACAGCCATTCTGTTCGGATAACGGAGTTAGGTTCTTAAGCCTTTTAACTTTGAGCACATTTTTGAAAATGAGTACGATACGACCATTGGTGTAAATGTGTAAAGATGAACAGGGATAATGGCTAGTATGCCTTTAGAGCGGAGAAACTGTCGGATCGGATCATTCATCGATGATGACAAGCTGTAAGTATTCCCACTGTTAGGCGTCGGGACGATCGAGAGTGAATCTTTCTATGAACCCAACATCCTAGACAAGTTCTAACTACGAACGAACGCGATAAGCACTATACGATCAAAGCATTGGATGGCGGAACAACGCACAAGACTATTAGAAGAGCGTACTTCGATATGAAGTTATGAATTACGAACACGAAGGATTTTAACCACTGGTCATAAACCAATGGGATGATGTAGTATACGTTTGCATGTGCATTACATCTAATATAAAAATATATAGGTTTAGATGCCACGTGATGTGTTATTTTCTGACACATATATCTGTTATTTAATTAAAGGAATTAAAAACAAATGGCGATACTAAGAGGTGCCGGTGCACCAAGAGGCCGAGGCCGTGGACGAGGCCGAGGTCGAGGTAGAGGCAGACAGCCTCAAGATGAAGCAATACCTGAAGTTGGACGACACCAAGAGGGCCAACATGCACAAAATCAACTCCTGAACCAACAAAACGACATACAGGAGATGCAACGAACTTTGCAAGAGCAAAGAGCTCTTATCGATGCATTAATGGCAGAAAGGCTGGAAAGACAAAGACAAGATGAAGAGCGCAACAATGAGGAACATGAAGAAGATGATCACAACGATAATGAAGAAGAGTATGATGACAACGAGAATGATGAAGAGCCTGAGGGGTCTGAGAGATCCCAATCACCACCTAGGCGAAATCGAAAAGAGAGAACCACCGAGAGCTGGGTCAACCAGTTCTGCAAGCTGAAGCCACCCGGTTTCCGGGGAAAGAATGAACTAGGCGAGGATTGGTGCTAAGCCTAAAAAGATTTTTGAAGTTATCGAGTGCCGGGAGATCGGAAGGCACCTGCGGCTATCTACAAGTTAGAGGCGATGCCCACGGATGGTGGGAGAGCGTTTCCACAACCCCCCAAGCCACATTACGTGGGAGATGTTCTTGGAGCAATTCAACGAACAATACTTTCCTCCCTCAATTCAGGTGATTAAGGAGGAGGAATTTCGCAGATACAACAAGGGAGTGAGGAGTCATTTGACGACTACTTCGCACGTTTCACCAACTCGTGTCCGATACTCTTCGTATCGAAGAGCAATGTGAACGAAAGCCGGAAGCGAACCGATTGGTGAGCGGGTGAGGTACGACATAAGGGCAAGGTTGGTATCTCACCAATTTTCTAAGATGGCCCAAGCCGTAGGATCTTGCAGGCGACGGAGCGCAACCTGAAGGAACTGCGTAAATTCCGAAGCCAGGACGGAAATAATGCAAGTCGCGGTGGATCCAACCGCGGAGGTTCCTCACAGAAGAGGAAGGCACCTTGGAACAACAACCAGGGTGGAAACAAGAGACCCTACCAATCGGGGCAACGAGAATTACCCAGATAGCCGGGATCCCAGACGTGTCCCAAATGCAAGAAGTACCATCCAGGAGCCAACTGCGATGGGAAACAAGTCTGCTTCGGTGTCGAAGCTGGACACATTAGCGGGATTGCCCCGAGAAGGCTGAGGCGAGACCTCAAAGCGCTGGCCGAATCTTTGCATTAACAAACACAGAGGCCAAGAAGTCCCCAGAAATGGTTCAAGGTACCATCTATCTCAATGGAAATCTACTTGAAGCATTGTATGACTCGGGTGCTAGTCACTCGTTTATTTCCTATGATTGTGCAAGTCGTTTAGGATTACATGCACGTAGATTACCATTTGATCTTGTAGTATCTACACCGTTGGGTGTAAAGTCTTTAGCTTCGATGCGTGTATAAATTTGGTTAACGGCCAACGGCGCAATGATTGATTGTGGCAAAAAGGAGATATCATTTGCCGGAGACAAGGTTGAAGTGAGCCTGAACTTTCTCTCCGCCACAGAAGCTGATCGGTGCGTGAAGCAAGGATGTCATGCTTTCATGGTATTCTTTTCTGTCAAAGCAGAAGCTGACCTTTCACTCCAGGATATCCCTGTGGTGAATGAATTTTCTGATGTATTTCCGGAGGATCTCACCGAGTTACCTCCTATCAGAGCAGCACGAGATCAATATCAAAGCGCCGTATCGAATGGCTCCTAACGAGATGCGGGAGTTGAAGAAGCGGTTGGAAGAGCTTTTGAAGAAGGGGTTCATTCGACCCAGTGTATCACCATGGGAGCCCGGTGCTTTTGTAAAGAAGAAAGATGGAAGCTTCCGACTCTGCATCGATTACCGCGAACTCAACAAGGTGATTGTCAAAAATAAGTACCCACTTCCCCGGATTGATAATCTTTTGGATCAATTATCTGGTTCCACAGTCTTTTCAAACATTGACTTGCGTTCAGGATACCATCAGTTGCGAGTTATGGATGGCGATGTTCCCAAGACAGCTTTCAGAACCAGATATGGGCATTATGAATTCCTTGTGATGCCCTTCGGATTGACAAATGCACCTGCGGTATTCATGGATTACATGAACCGAATTTTCCGACAACACCTAGACCAGTTTGTGGTGGTGTTCATTGATGACATTTTGATCTACTCTAAGAGTAAAGAAGAGCACGAAGAACATCTGCGAAAGGTGTTGAGCATACTCAGGGAAAAGCAACTATATGCTAAGCTGAGCAAATGCGAATTTTGGCTGCCGGAAGTTAAATTTCTGGCCATGTTATATCTAGCGGCGGAGTTGCGGTTGATCCAAGCAAAGTAGAAGCGATTACGGGTGGAAACGGCCGAGACTGCGCGACGGAGATCCGTAGTTTTCTTGGTCTCGGCGGGATACTACCGCAGATTTATACGGGATTTCTCGCGTCTTGCCCTACCATTGACAAAGCTTACGAGGAAGAATCAACCCTTTATATGGGGAGATGATTGTGAGGAGAGCTTTCGAAATACGAGGAGAGGTTGACTACATCACCGGTATTGATTATCCCGATCCGGATGAGACCTATGTTGTCTACAGTGATGCCGGTGGGCAAGGATTGGGATGTGTCCTAATGCGGCGAGGGCGGGGTGGTGGCCTATGCCTCTCGTCACCGAAACCTCACGAGTTAAACTATCCTACACACGATCTAGAGTGGCGGCTATCGTGTTCGCTTTGAAGATATGGAGGCATTACATGCGGTGTAACCGTAGAAGTGTATTGTGACCACAAGAGTCACGAAATACTTGTTTGATCAACGAGAACTCAACATGAGACAACGTCGTTGGATGGAGCGATTAAAGATTACACCACGGAGATCAAGTATCATCCGGGTAAAGCAAACGTTGTTCTTGATGCTCTTAGTAGGAAGACGGTGCGGGTATCATACATGATGATACAAGAGCGGCTATTTGGAAGATTTCGAGGATCCGAATCTATCCAATCAAATCTGCATGGGTCTCGCACGCACTGCTGATGCCTATCTTGCTACACTTCTTGCGAGTCAAGGGAGTATGATCGAGAGATGAAGTGGAAAAAGCTCGAAGCAAGATGATTGGGCAAAAGAGATACGTGAGAAGATCACTCGAGGTGAGACCCGAGACTATGACCTATCACTTAGTGGTTTGGTCGGTACAAGAAGCGAATCTATGTACCGCCGAGTTGATGAATTAAGGCGGAAGATAATGGATGAGGCTCACAAGAGTAAATATACTCTACATCCGGGCATGGTCAAAATGTACAGTATGAAATCCGAACTTTGGTGGCCGGAATGAAGAAAGACGTAGAGAATACGTGGCCAAATGCTTGACACGTCGAAAGTGAAGATTGAACACCGTCGACCCCCGGTCTTTTGCAAGGACTAGAGCTGCCGGAATGGAAATGGGAGAACATAACCATGGATTTTGTGGTAGGTCTGCCCAAAATCGAAATCATGATACAATTTGGGTAGTTGTTGACAGATTAACCAAGTCAGCACACTTTATTCCCATCAGTATTCACTATTCTCCGGAACGATTGGCGGAGATTTATATCAAAGAGATAGTGAGATTACATGGTGTTCCTAAGAGCATTGTCTCTGATCGTGATACACGATTCAAATCCCGTTTCTGGCAAGCGTTACATGAAGGTATGGGGACTAAGTTGAAGTTCGGTTCGGCTTATCACCCACTGATGACAGTCAATCCGAGAGAACCATACGACGCCGGAGGATATGCTGCGAGCATGTGCCCTGGATTTTAAAGGAAGTTGGGATCAACATCTTTCGCTAGCAGAGTTTGCATATAACAACAGTTATCATGCTAGTATACAAATGGCCCCGTTCGAGGCATTGTATGGGCGGAAGTGTCAATCACCATTGTGCTGGACAGATTCGTCCGAAAAGCAGTTACTTGGGCCGGATATGCTTGAGCAGACCTCTGAACAGATCGCGTTAATCAAGAAGAGACTCCTAGCAGCACATAGTAGACAGAAGAGCTATGCTGACAAAAGGAGGAGACCTCTAACGTTTTATGTCGGCGACCATGTATTTCTAAAGTTATCCCCAGTAACTGGTGTCGGCAGAACGCTTAAGAGGAAGAAACTCAGTCCACGGTATGTTGGACCATTCGAAATTCAGGCTAAGCGCGGAGAAGTAGCTTATCGATAGCCTTACCCCGAATCGAGTAATCTCCACGACGTTTTCACGTGTCGCAATTGAAGAAGTACCAACCAGGCGGTGATCATGTCATCGAGTACGAGGATGTCGAAGTACGGCATGATAATACCTTCATAGTCGAGCCGGGCGCATCATCGATCACAAAGAGAAACGGCTCGAGAACAAGACTATTTTGATTGTGAAGGTGGTGCGGAAGGGTTTGTCACCCGAAGAAGCGACTTGGGAAACCGAGAGTGACATGAAAGAGAAGTACCACGAGTTCATGGCCCGAAGTTTAGTTAGTATAGACTAAATTTCGAGGCGGAATTTTGTGTAAGGGGAGAAATGTAATACCGGATATTTATCCGGAATATTATAAATAAAAGTTGGATATTTCTGATAAGTGAAATTTCAATCTCCGGTCTTGTATAAATACAGTCAATTTTCTAAGTAGAATTTCGTAAGAAATTAGGGAGTTTGAGGGCCAAAGTGCCAAAATGCCCCTAGAAAGGGTAATTAACTTAGAAAATTTATGGAAAAATCCTAAAAGACAGTTAAATGACCAAGTGAGTTAGGAGAGTATATAATCTCTAATTATTGTAATTTTATAAATTATGAAATTGGAGAAATTGTTGGAAAATACTCAAAAAGAAGTGAAATGACCATAATACCCTTGTAATTATGGAATAATGCAAGAGGCATGAAAATACTAATGTTAATACAAGTGTATGAAGGTAATAAGGCATAGTAATTAAGAAAATTATCAACAAGTGATAATGAAGTAATTAAGTAATATTGGACTAATTACTTAAGCATAGGCAAAGGAAATTCAGTAATAATTATGTGAAGCTCAAAAATTATTGGAAATTAGTGAAATATTAGTAAAAATGTATTTACTAATTAATTGGAAATTTCTATGAAAAATAGTTGAGTTTAGGTAATTTTGTGAAATTTGTGGAAAAATTAATTAAATAAATCATTAAATAATTAAATAAATTAAAAAAATAAATATTTATTAAAATAAAATAAGGGCCGGCCGAAAATTAGGTCAAAATAAAAAGAAAAAAAAAATGAAAATGAAATAGAAACAAGTTGTGCAACTTGCACATTAAAAAAATATATAATTAAATTAAAGTAAAAAGTATGAATAGTAATATTAAAATTAGGAAACGGATCCTATCTAGAGATCTAGGAATAGGAATCCCAAGGTCAAGGTAAAATATTGATCAGTGAGTTTTTATCTTTAAGTGACCTTTTCCTAAGTTAATTCCGAGGCCGTTTGTGCATTTTCCTAATAAAACAAAATAGGGAAAAATGCATATAGGCATAATTTTGGAAAAGAGGAAAATAAATTCTAACTCAACATTTAGGAATGGGTTTGAATTTATTTTGACATATTTGGAATCAGTGAATTTTTCTGAAGAAGTTGGTATTTTCGAAATGCGTTCAAACCGGACGCGATCGGACACGTTTTCGAGGAAACTTCAACCGGACTGTTGGAGGCCTATATGGAATCAAAATAAAGGTTAACTTGGACATTTCTACTAAGTGAGAACATGTCTTCAAAGTTGTAAATCCAGAATTTTGAGATTTTTCCAAAATTACGCGAATCGGGTACCGATCGGAGAAATTCATCCGGGGGGCCACATGGCCACTTCCCATTGGCCAATTGGTGCCACCTCAGCAAGAGGGCAGGTCGGCCAAGAAGAAGGAAGAAGAAGAAAAAGCTTTTGAAAAAGTTGCTTTGGACGGTCCGGATCGATTCTCACAAAGTTGATCCGACAGTAAAATCCTACACCTTTTCTTATAAATACCCCCTCCTTCACTTTTCTTCACACCATTCCTTCTTGCCTATTTCGAAATTCTAGGGAGAGAAAGTAGAGAGAGAAGCTCTGGGAAGTTCTGCCAAGTCTTCAACGGGTAAGTCTTTCGGTCTTTAGTTTTTAGTCTTTAGTTCAATAGTTAGTAAGCTGGAGTAGTCTTTATTTTTATGATTGGATATCATATGGGAGGGCTATTTTAGTCTTTATTTTCGAAAATCATGATGGCGTCGAAGTTCGGCAAAATTTTGGGAAGAAAATAGCCTATGTAGCGGAAGCGGCCGCGAAATTCCGCCAAGTAGGGGTATAGGGGCAAAATGGTAATTTTTACCTAAAATGCCGATTATAATGTCAAATTACTAATAGAAGTGACATTATTCTCATAGGATATCTGAAACGCTGATTCTGCTGCCGTTACGCCCGACCGACGTGCCGTAGGACTTTTGCACGTTTCTCCGTAGAAAGTACGTTTTCCGCCGTAGTACCTAACGTTGCCAACGAAGGTACGGACGCGTCTTCGTAACACTAATCTTGTGCTTCTTAAATACTTATATGTCAATGATATGTTCGTAGACCGTTATACGACAGCTTATACGGGTTATAGTTTTGGTAACGCCGTTTTGTTTTCCTAGCGCTGAGGACACGACTAATTATCGTGGCACTGGTGAATAGTGCAAGCTGTTGTTGTTATTTACCTTGTGGGGCTTTACATATTGCTCGTGCTTATGTTTTGTCGGCATAATGATCATGCATCTCTAGTATGCTTATGATATACCGTTGTATTAGCTCTTGAATATCTCATTGGCCATATACTTGTGTTGTTTGGGTATGAGGTTAACCGTTACCTGAGATTCAATGCGTTGAATTGAATCTCAGCTGTAGCTTCAGGGTCAGGAGGACCACGGTTCATGGATCGAGGCAAGTACCCGGAGTAGGCATGCAGCTGAAGACTATCTCTATCTTATCGTATTCTGTTATTACACTATTTCCTTTCTAAACCTTAGGATTACTGTAATCATTACAATGTTACACAATGGTTGATGTTTTGGCTAAGAATCCAATTACTCTTTCGCTCTATTGCTCTACTCTGATTGTTTGTTTGAAAAAAAAAAATTTCCGCATTTCAAACATGGGATGTTACAGAAGCAAATCTTCCCCTTTTTTTTTGCCTTTTCATTATCTCATCACCATCCTTAGGTCAAAAAATAAATAATTCAAATTCAATATTTTATAAAATTATTATAATACTTTATAAGTTAAATTTTTATTTTCACCATCATATTTTAACAATTCAAATTTATTTTTGTTTATAATTTTATAAAATATTAAATATGAACCATTCCTTTTTTCTTTTAATCTGAGTGTGCTTGTATTGTATGAGATTCTAGTAGAAAATGAGAAAGAAAAGAGAGAGAGAGAGACCTAAACCGTGAAAGAGCCAACAACTCTTTTGAGATTTAAGTGAATTCGATAAATTGGTTGAATATAAAAAAAATATAAGTTGCTCAATAAGAATACATTTCATAAATGTATATTTTGTTAATTGTTACTAGTAAAACATGCATTTCCATTACTAATTGACTAATTCGTTGCTAATTCCGTTCATTAATTTGTTGATCATGGAAATTGGCAACGTACGAAAATACTCGTGGCTGACTTCAAAAAGAACTCACTCCTTTGAAAATAGATTTGCTGACAGAAAATTTTAATGGCAAAATTTTATCGATAAATAATCGCTAAATATTATGTAACTGAGTATTTTCACCTTTACTTTGTAAAATCAGATGGTTTCTAACCAATGATTCCATACTTCTATACTTTTCGGGTCATTAATGTAAGACCCAATTAGAAAGTTAGTCATGGTTCTAAATGTATGACTCATTTCCCATAGTTATTATTTTTTTCCGAACTACCCTATTGATCAATACTCTCTTAACAATAATTAAATACAACAATATTTAATAACAGACTAGTTGTTCTATAATATGAGCAATGCCTGTTACTCTAGAAAATTCATTCATGTCACACGTAGAGATCAAACCTAAAATCTCTCACTAAAAGTAACTAGTTATATATAGAGTCTTTCTCCAAAAACAGCGCACACATGTATTTCTGTGAAGGTAGATCCAGTTATCGCTTCTTGAAGACGAATCAATTTCTGGACGACTTATCGAAAAGGTTATTGAGCTCAATGAACGGACTATTGTTCTTTGCAATCTTGACCATGATGGAGAGGTTAGACGAAGCTTTCTGATCTTGCAGAGGCACCAAAGCTTACCTCTTTCTTTGCCCTTTTACAGGTACGATAGCGATATTCTCCATTTTGGAAGCTTTGGCTAGGAGGTACATCACAAAATCTGCCTCACGTTGGTCGCCTGTAAATCCCACTATGGACACAAACTTGAGGGTTTCATGAACACAATGGCACACATCATTTGTTTCCCAAAGTATTGGAAATTGCAGATCAGCATAGTTGGGCTTTCGACCTCTTTTGACCTGTAGATGTATATAATTAATTACTGTTCAGTATTAGACTTTAATTAGGACGATTATTTAGATGTACATAACCTAATATTTAATATACTCAATTTTTTTGAAAAAAAATTAAAAGACTTGTTAATTTAAAGGAAAATCCTGCTTAAATCCATTTGAAATATCTAAATCCATCTTTAAGCCTACACTTTTAAAAAATCCTTAATTAGGCTAAGATGCCTCATTAGGGATTTCTGAATATTGTTGTAAGACCATAATGCCCCTCTAATTAAATTGACAATGAAGCATTCCATCATATTACGAATCATCCTGAGAAAAAAGAGAGAAAAGAGTAAGATGAGCTAGGGCTTTTGAGGGATACAACCAAATACCAAAGGAAGAGAAGAAATAGAGTGATCTCGACCAATAGAGAAAATCAAGGAACTAGCGATTCTTAAGGCACAACCAGATGACCATAATTTGAATGAAAGAGAACTGGACCAGAAAAAAAAAAAAAAAAAAATTTGATATGAATAATCAAGCATGTGAATATCGCAGAGATAACGTATTTGCCAACTATTTAATCACAAGAAATTAAAAAGAAAAGGAAAAACATTACTCTAACGATATTCTAGTGGGTTACTTTTTAACTTTTGAGCATAAAATAATGACCTGGGTTTTGAGGAATATCTTGTTAAGAAAAAAAAAAAAAAAAACCAAATTCCTCTTTCATTGCGAGCTGGTTTGAAGGACCACACCAGATAGGGAAGAGAATTGAGGAGGGGATTGAGGAAGAGAATTGAGAAGGGAAGATTACATGATTAGCTCATCTAGAGAGAGACTCAGAAGAAACTAAGATCTGGATATAGCAATATCTAGCCTTAGAAATCTTAGGCTGGGCAGAGGAGAGGCAGTGAGTTAGCAAGATTATTAATCAGTGGTAGGGATATTTGAAGGTGGAAGAAGAGCCGATATATATGAATCTATGTTTATCAATATATTTGTGTATTGATTTAGGGCTAAGTTTTTTTTAAGCTTTGGTCATGATTATTTTTAAGTTCATTTTATTTATATTTTCGGAAAATGGCTCATGGTCTTAGGTAAAAGAAAAATAAATACAGATAGTAGCTGAACTTCAAAATTTCATTTAATATTAATAGTTCACAGAGGTTTTAATATTTACTAGTTTAACTTTTAAAAGATAGAGCTCTCGACCATAACAAATGAACTCGTAAATGTGACATTTTGACTTGTAAATATTAAATCCCCTAAAATCTATTAATATTAAATGAAATTCAGGGGACCAATTTGTATTTAATTTACAAACACGCCCTTATTAGTCAAAAATAAAAAGGTAGAATGAAAATAGGTAAATAAGTGTAATTGTCACTTACCGGTGGAATAATAATTTTCAGAACTTCCAAATTAACACAGCATTTCAATATCAATGAAAGGGTCTGGTTAGCTCTTCTAATTTTCAAATCCAAGTCAATCATCAAGGATGACAAATAAGCCCCAAAATTGTAACTCGTTGTGGTTCCCTACAAGTAACCCAAGAAAGAAAAATAAATATTTATAGATTCAAATAAAGTTTGACCAATAAGTCATCACAAGCACCAAGAGGATTTTCTAAAAGCAACTTACAGAATGAATAGCCAAAGCCTCCAGAATCTCATTAACTTTCAGAACACGATTTCCTCTGCGAAAAACACGTCCCTCATGCGATATTGGTTTGTTGTGGGTTTGAAGCACTCGAAGCCTATGAGCAATAATCAAGAAAATTAAAGATTCTGGACAACCCAAAGAAGAAAGATCCAGAACCTCAAGTCTTGCAGCAGAAACAATAATCTGATATACACATAAAGCCCTAAGCTCCAAGAACTTGAGCTTCATATGAAAAATCTCTAAGTTCCCGAGTCTTGAACACCCCACAAGGCTAAGACTTTCCAATTCGTCACACCTCCCAAGAATTTTAAGGAGGGTTTTGTCTTCTACTTCGACCAACTTCAGTTTCAAGGTTTTGAGCTTCATACAGCCGCCAAAAGGTATCGAAGATTGTAGGTTGTAATTCACAATTTCAAGTGAAGACAAAGAGGAAAAGATCCCATAAGCATTTGACCCTAGAAAACATTCAAAACAATGAACGTTTTCTGCATTTAAGAGTTTACATTCTAGGCTTAGTTCTTCAAATGTTTCCTGTCTCTCAAGTAAAACAGCCAAGTTAATCTGGAAGCCCATCTGTGGAAAAAGTGTGAACTTGCAGCTTTTGAGGCCACCTCGGTGATTTTGCAAGATTATGGAGACAATCATATTGTACCTGATTTCTTCATATCGGAGAAAATTACGGATGTAATCTATTAATTGATCATCAGATGCAGAAATTCGAAGGAGTGTTAAGGGGTTGATCATGTGCATCACGTCCAGATCAAGATGTGGTGTGTTTTCCCACAATGATAACCATCTCTTTGAAAGGATGCTGGTTCTTACAGCCTCATCCACTGGAAGAAGAGAGAGAATGGCCAATAGGATGTCATTCGGGAGATTACTGATAAAATCAAGATCTTCGAACTTTGCCTTCCTTCTTGATCCAGACATTTTCTTTTCTTTCTTTATCTCTTTATTTTCTCTTCGTTGTGAATATATAATAGTTGCAGAGAGACAACTTATAGAGGAAGCAATTGGAGATGAGAGAGAGAGGAGCTGGCGAGATTCATGAATGAGAAAAATAGCATAGAACGCATTATATTTACAGTTCGCAAAGTCGTTGAATTATGTGTACCATTTATATGGGAACCTCTTCATATCGGAAAAAGATTATCTCCTCATCTTTTTTCTCCATATCCCTCGTCATCATCCTCTAGGCTGTTGATTGTGAAGATGAGAGAAAAGTGAAAGTAATAATGTGACTTTTTAGATTGATTGCACGAATATGATTTAGAGATTATGAGGGATGATGAAAAAAAGGATGATGAGACAAACCCTTTATATCCCAAGAAAGAGAAAATATGATAAAATAGCCTCTTGAAATCTCAAAATCGCAATGAAGTTCCGTGGGACTGTTTTGGAATATTTTTGCATATTTGAAAGACATAAATCATCCTGAATGACATCAACTGAACCAATCATCTTCTCGGAAGGTTGGCGGTTGATGTGGCATTGGTGTTTTTGAAAAGAAACTGTACAAGAAAGAAACAAGGTAAGCTTAGAAAAAGAAATCAGATTGAAACGAAAATTCGGGACATACAAAACATCTTGAAGAAAAAGGAATCAAAAAACCAAACAATGCCACTAATGAAGATAATACACGAGTACCATCGAAAGATTTACAGAAATTGGTGCTATACGTTTATAAGAGGCAAATAAGGACAAATTGAAACATACATGATGAGTAGCTCTAGAATCTATGATCCAAGAGTTAGATAAGAACTGAAAAGAACAAGGAAAAGATATAGTAGTAGTAGAGATTTTGTTGACAGAAGCAAACGGTGGAGCCGAAGAGATATCATTCTGAACAAGAGCCAACAACTTGTGATATTGTTCTAGTGTGAAACTATAGAATTGATTAGCTATCCAAAGAGGCTCAATCTGACTCTTAGTGGAGAGAGGTTCAAATGAGACATCATTAACCGTAGGATTGCGAAACTTGAATCTTGGAGGAAATCCATGTTTCTTGTAACAAAGTAGCTTCAATATGTTTGGATTTATCACAATAGGTGCATTGCTTAACAGAATCAGATGAAACAGAATAAAATGGCTTAGGTAGGACTGAACCAGATGAATGAGAAACATAGGATTTATGCAGTAAAGTAGCATCAGTGATGAAAAAACCTAGTTCCCTTTTGTCACGCCCCAAATCCTAAAGGGGTGACCGGCACGGAATATGAGTAAACTCACATTCCTTAAGCCTTATACTTATAAACATGTGTTCCAAAATACATGGATCCTACCTATAAATTACATAGAGCATTTATCTCTAAAAATAATACAAAAGCCTAGGTTATAATTACATTAACTAATAGCATATCCAAATGAATCGGCGAACTTTAAATCCTTGAGACCCTTCACTGCTCAGCAGGAGGTTCAAGGTCGGCAATATCATCTGAACCAAAGAAAATTTTCCGGTGAATAACGTCCCATTCTTTTAATTTAATAAAATACAGAAGTAAATAATTTAAACATCTTTATCTTTTGATAATAACAATATAGTAATAAATCTCATTTTCTAAATCATACGATCAGGACTAAAATAGAATTCTATTTAAAATATCATTAACCAGATTATTTAATGTACGAAATAAAACCTTTGATTTAATATAATCTATGTAAACCATTCTTTCATGTATATAATAAAACCTTTGATTTCATATAATCAACTTAAAACATAATTCTCAAACCTTATCTTTACATATAACTTCTTATAGAAGAATGACAAGCGTGGCCACACAATCCACGAGGGTAACTAATCAAGCATGACACAAAGTCATGAAACAAGCATGAACACACATCCATGAGGGTAACTAGCCAAGTATGGCTCAAAGCCATAAAACAAGATGAACACACAGTCCATGAAACAAGCATGGACACAAAGTCCATGAAACAAGCATGAGAACAAATCCCATAAATCAAGCGAGCTCGAGGTTAACCATGTTGCACCAAGAACTAACAGTACTGCTGTTAGTAACCAGCGTTCTGTATTCAGTCTTTTCCAAAACATTTTCAAGCATGCTTGAGGTCAATTTATCAAAGTAATAAAAATTCTTCTTCCAAGATAATAACATCTCTATCTCATACTTCATAATCAAATCCCCCAGCATGAAATTTCATAAACAATATTTCAAAACTTTCCTTCAAATTCAATCTTTTGATAAAATCCTTTTAAAACATCAAAAACTCGCGTAAAAGCCTTTTATTTCAAATAATAAATTCTATCTTATAAACTTTAAAAAAAAAAAATCCAAGATCATTTCTATATAAAATTTATGAAAAATGTCTCAAAAGTCTCATTTCCATTTAACTACATAATCATAAATTATGCGTTGAAACAATTGGAAGAAAATACATAATAACGATTAAAAATCATCAGTCTTTACTCATACTATCAACAAATATTCCTTCATAAAATCATACTTTTAATTATGGAAATAAACATAAAAGCTCAACAATAAAAATATCATTTATAAAAATTAGGGACATTATTCACTCACTTGTTGCTCCTTCCGAAACTATACCTTTACCAAAACCCTTTTTGGTCCGCCTTTCTCTTGAGCTCAAGTGATTGTCTATTCCTATTCATATAGAGATAGGTCATCATTGATAATCTTTACACTTATATAATATACTCACAAAGACATATTTAAATGCCTATTATCCCACCCAAAACTCTCAACTCATGGCTAGAGAGATTTATCCAAAAATATTATTTAAGAGTCATTCAACAAGCCTTTAAAACATCATTTGATGATCTTATAACAATTTTTAAATCTAAGAATCTGAACTGCACAGCCTCACAATTTCCAATTTATCATGCTACTTGCATCAAACGTACACACATATGTCATAACCTTACATTTACTCCCGTGTAATTCATCTATTTTATCATGTGATCATTTTTGTGAGATTTCCGAGAGCAAAATTAGACAAAACTCCTATGCTTAGCTAATAACAAATCTGGACATCATAATCCCACTAAAATAATCAACATGCAGTACCCTCATAGGCATCCACTCAACCTTACAACACCATTACAACCCTTAATCATTGTTTCCCATTTAGAATCCATATTCCACTATTTCCTCAACCCCAAATAGCAGCAACAGGACCGATTGAAGATAGGAAGGACTTGGAAAGCTCACCTTAATTGATATTTTAAGGTTGCTTAACAGTTCCGACCTCTCTCCTTCTTCCTCGATCTTTTCCAGCGCTTTCTCGTCGGACTGTGACTCTGGCTCTCAGCCCTCTCTGGTTTCTATTGTGCAGCACCAAAACGAATGAGAGTAAGGGCTGAAATGGTTTTTATGCAGAATTGAAAATGGGAAGTGGAGCATGGGTTCTATAACGCTGAAGACACGAGAGAAGAAATGGAGCATGGGTTCTGTAATGCATGTCGAAACGCAGAGAAATAGTGGAGTAGGGGAGTTTGCATGAATGGTTGAGCTGTCCGCTAAACACTTGAACAGGTGTCATCTCTCTCTGTTTATCATTCTTCTTCTTTTTTCCGAATAGATATATTGACCAAGGGAGTGTCGTTTTGCTGCTGTTTGAATTTTCTCTGACCGAAATAGTCAATTGGTATGGGTAATACGTGGCTTTCACATGCAGCAAAGGAATAATGGAGAATAGGGAGTATTTGGCGTATAAATATCAGGTTGAAAGAGAAATATACATTGAGAGGGGTGAGTGTTATGCCGCCATGTATATGTGGGGTCCACACCACGGAATAATCCCATTTAACCCTCCACACGTCTCTTATTTGCAACTTCGTCCTTTACTCTCTTAGTTGCAAAAATTAGATAAGAGTTAAAAATTAATCCTTTATTCCATATAAGGATTTTTCTTCCTCAATATAATTAGCTTCTCTAAGCCATAAAATATCAACTCTAAAATTTCTAGGCCACAATATTTATTCTCCAACCATTATTCCTTGAATTTTTGGGAAAATAGACCATAAATTCTAAATATTAGCTTTAAGACTATTTAGGCCAAATTTTTCGTATTTGATCCCCTCATAATATTTATAAATCCTCGATCAAAATAACATTTCATAACTTCCCCCTATTTTTTTTTCAAGATCCAAAATAATATTTAATAATTATCCTAAGATTTTCCTCATAATAACCTTAAGACTTTTAAACTTCTTATAGCTTAGCAGCCTTCTTATCTAAGTCATATTCTTAAACTCCTTATCCCAAAATTTGGGATGTTACACCTTTCTTGTTGATGTACTAAAGCAAAAACCTTATTAGTAGAAGGTAACATATTGATTAACATAATTTGTGATTTTTTTTCGGTTACCCATCCGGTATCCAGAGCTTCGCCCGGACTAATCCGAATCCGACCTAGGTCGCGCAACATAATTTGTTATTTAATCGAAGAGAATTGATCGCTTAATCCTTTCAGAAATCTTATAACATAATCTTGGTCCAAATGCCGTTTATAAGTGTGAGTAGCACCACAAGAGCATGCTGGAGTAGAGGAGCAAGGTATAATCTGTCGTAAAGCAAGAAATTCATCCCAAAGGATTTTAAGTTTTGTGAAGAAATCACTCACAGTTAGGTCACCTTGCTTTAAACTCTGGATTTCCTCTTGTAGATCCACAAGTTGGAAAGCATCATTATGATAGAACCGCGTGTGGAGGTCGTCGGCCAGACGTCGCAAGACCGATCAATCCATAGGATTTACAAAATTATTATTATAATACTTTATAATTTAAATTTTTTATTTTCACCATCATATTTTAACAATTTAAATTTATTTCTGTAAATAATTAATTTTATAAAATATTAAATATCAACCATTCTTTTTTTTTTTTTGAGAGTGTGTGTGTGTGTAAAGAAAAAAAAAAGAGAGAGAAACTTAAACTGTGAAAGAGCCAATAACTCTTTTTAGATCTAAGTGAATTCGATAAATTGGTTGAATAAAAAAATATAATTTGCTCGATAAGAATACATACATATCATAGTGTATAGTTTTGTTAATTGTTACTAATAAAACATGCATTTCCATTACTAATTGACTAATTCGTTCCTAATTCCATTCATTAATTTGTTGATGATGGAAATTGGCGACAAACGAAAATACTCGTGGCTGACTTCAAAAAGAACTCTTTCCTTTGAAAATATATTTGCTAGCAGAAAATTTTTATCGACGATAAATAATCGCTAAATTAGAAAGTTAGTCATGGTTATTTATTATTTTTTTCAAACTACCCCTATTAATATTCTCTTAACAATAATTAAATGCAACAATATTTAATAACACATAAGTTATTCTATAACGTGGGCAATGCTTGTTACTGTAGAGAAATTTTAATGTTTTTATTTTTTAGTAAAAAATTTTAAAGAGGGTTCGGGGTCTACCAAAGATGGTCCGTTTTTCCATATCCAAGATCAAACCTGAAATATCTCACTAAAGGGCCAATGTACTTATAACCTTTGTGGATAAAAAAGACTGTCTTCGCAAAATATCTCACTAAAGGGATAAAGAAGACTGTCTTTGCTAAATAAATAATGATTACAAAAAACACGAATTAGTAACGAAATTCTTTCGCTTATCAATTAATGACAGCCTATTTTATAACGAAATTATCATATTCCGTCACTAATAATTTACTTTAATTTTTTTTAGTGGTCATCATCAATGCTGAAAAAAAGAGAAAATACATAATTATATATTCACATGCACCACCACTTATTATCTAAATACAATCACCCAGAAACAACAGAGTCTTTTAGAAACAAGAAAAATAAAAAATCAATCTCAACAAACAATGAAAACCATTACAAGCACCAGCAACAAATATGCATGATTTATTTATCCGCAACACACATTTTGGAAATTCTCAGTACTAGCAGTAGAGAACGAAGCACTATGATCCCCTTACGTTTAATTTAGTTATACACAAAAGCTACTAGTTATATATAGAGTAGGTCCAGTTATCTGTGGATGTAGGTCCAGTTATCGCTTCTTGAAGACGAAGCAATTTCTGGACTTATTATTGAAAAGTTTAGTGAGCTCAATGAATGGACTTTTGTTCTTTGCAATCTTGACCATGATGGAGAGATTCGACGAAGCTTTCTGATCTTGCAGAGGCACCAGAAAGCTGACCTCTTTCTTTGACTTTTTACAGACGATAAGTATTTTCTCCATTTTGGAAGCTTCGGCTGCGAGGTGCTTCACAAAATCTGCCGCGCGTTGGTTTCCTGTAAATCCCACTATGGACACAAACTTGAGGGTTTCATGAACACAATGGCACACATCATTTGTCTCCCAAAGTATCGGACATTGCAGATCATCATCAGGGTCGGACTTTGGACCTCTGTAGACCTGTAGATGTATATAATTAATTACTGTTCAGTATTAGAGTTTAATTAGGACGAGTATTTATATGTACATAACCTAAAATTTAATATTCTCAATTTAAAAAAATTTAAAAGACTTGTTAATTTAGAGGAGAATCTCATTTAAATCTATTTGAAATACCTAAATCCATCTTCATCAAGCCTATACTTTTGACAAATCCTTACTCAGGTTAAGAGGCCTCATTAGGGATTTCTGCATATTTTTATAAGACCATAATGCGCCTCTAATTAAATTGATAATGGAGCATTCCATCATATTACGAATCATCCCAGAAAAATAGAGAAAAGAGTAAGATGAACTAGGGCTTTTGAGGGATACAACCAGAGACCAAAGGAAGAGAAGAAATAGAGTGATCTCGGCCAATATAGAAAATCAAGGAACTAGCGATCGTTAAGGCACAACTAGTGACCATAGTTTGAATGAAAAAGAACTAAATCAGCAATAATTAAAAAAATAAAAGAACTATTTGACATGAATAAACAAGCATGTGAATATTGCAGAGATAGCGTATTTGCCCACTACCTACAAAACATAACGACCACCAACTATTAATCATAAGAAATTTAAAGACAGGGAAAAAACTTACTCCAAAGATATCCTAGTGGGTTACTTTTCAATTTTTGAGCATCAAATGACCCGGGTTTTGAGGAATATCTTGTTTAAAAAAACCAAATTCCTCTTTCATTGCGAGCTGGTTTGAAGGACCACACCAGATAGGAAAGAGCATTGAGGAGGGAAGATTACATGATTAGCTTATTTAGAGAGAGACTCAAATTAAAAAAGAAACTAAGACCAGGATATAACATAAGAATGTTCGACCAGAGAAATCTCAGGATGAGGAGAGGAGAGGCGGGGAGTCAGCCAGATTGAGATTTGAGACGGAGATCTTATAGAAAAAGATGAGACAGAGAAAATAGCATAAGGACATGTTAAAATCAACAAATTCAGAAAATCCCTAATGAAGCCTCTTGGCCTTCTTAGGGATTTGATAAAAGTGTAGAATTTAGGTATTTCAAATAAATTTAAATAGGATTTTCTCTTAATTTTATGGTGTTATACTAATCAATGATCGTAGGGATATTTGAAGTTGGAAGAATAACCTATATATGAATCTACGTTTATTGTAACATCCCGTTTTCAAAAGCAGTATTTTTTTTTTCTATCAGAGTAGAGCATTGGAGCAATTGAGTAACTGATATGTACATTCAAAATGCCGTAAGTCTGGCTAATTATAGAAGCGGTACAACAACCGAGAGTTTTTTTTTAAAAGTAAATATCAACAGAAGTGTCTCCCTGGCGATCCGCATGTCGTGGCAACAAAAGATGGTCTTCAGCCGGACCTCTAAGCTTGCTGCTTTTCTCTCTCCTCGGTCCTCGGTCCTCCTGACCTTGACGCTATGTTAAGAGCTGAGGTCCGCACCAGACCTCAGGTAACGGTTAACCTCATGTTTACATACACAACATATGCATTACAGATACAACAAACAAGCATATCCCAACAGCACATAACCCCCTGGCAGATGTGTCACACCTAGCTATCGTGTCACACCTAGCAGTCGTTTCACACCTAGCAATCGTTTCACACCTAGCATTTAATACCTAGCAAACGTATCCCAATACCCAGCAAGCATAACAACAGTACATGAACATATCACAGAGCTATCAGCTACCTCACATACACCTAGCCCATATATGCATACAATAACCACCAGAGTTAGTGTTACAGTACACGAACGTACCTTCGTTGACGGAATACGGTGCGACTGTTGATCAAAGCGTAATCACAGATATCCTATAAGGATAATAATGTTTCTATTAATGATTAATCATCATAATGGACATTCTAGTCCCAAATTACTATTTTACCCCTGACTTTCCTAATCGGCGAAATTTCGCCAGAACTTCGTTACTTTGACTCTAATCTTCCAAAATTTTGCCATAACTCTTTCTCCAACATAATTTTTGAAATATATATCATATTTAACTCTAAAACATGATATCTACAATATACTGGAAGATTAAAGATCAAAACAACAACTACCCTAGAACTTCAAGAACTACCGAACTAAAGACTAAGAACCGAAGAACTTACCCTTGAAGAACTTCCTACTCCTTCTCCAGAGCTTCTCTCTCTAACTTCTCTCTAGGATTGTTTGTGAATTGGTGAAGAATGAGGAGAATCAAGGGGCCTATTTATAGGGAAAGCTTGGGGGCAAATTTGCACTTTTCCAACTTTATCATCTTCAACCACAACCATTGGATCTAGGGCATTTTTCAAGCTCAAATCTCCTCCACACAAAGCCTTGGCCGACCTCCCTTGCCCCTTTCTCAACCAAGTGATGTCACCAAAGGTGATGTCACTCTTGCTTTATGGAACTTGTACCGATAAATTCCCCTGTTCGATGTTCTAATCGCGTAATCTTGAAGAATCTCAGAAATTCCTTAGCAACTCCCTGAAGATCTAAACTTCCTCTTTCAAGATATTTGGATTAACCAAATTTTTGATCCCATTAAGGGTATTTCCTATCATGTTGAACATTTTCGGATAACTGCCGTCGGTTACGGAAATTACTTTGGGTAACGTCAACTTCGGGACAAAATTCCATTGATTCATAATATGTCTAGTTGCTAGAACCCTAATTCAAGGATTTTGAGTTAGGATTTATTTTCTATTGGTTTTCATTTATACTATCTGCCCTTTTTCACAAAATATCCTTTTCGTCTTATCTCTTAATCATTCCGCCGGTTACGGAAATGACTTCGAGATAACCCACTCCGAGATAAAAATACATTTGTTTATAATATGTTCTGATCTTAGAAACCTAGTTCATGGTTTTCAAGATAGGATTTAATTTCTATCGGTTCTCATTTATCCTATTTGTTTTTTTACAAAATATCCTCTTTTATATTAATATTTTATTACAACTTGCACAAAAATCTCTTTGGCTCCAAAAATATCATAAATTTCGGCCAACATCTTTTATTTTCCATTTATATTTATTTTTTAATTACTTTAATATTATATTTTAATTATATTATATAATTTCACAAAATTCTCCTATTGATCCATTTCAAATAACATGGATTTAGTCTTTAAAAATTACAAGAATAATTGTAGACCTTTGATCTTGCTTTATTAAATTAAATCCTAACCATTGACCATTGTTTAATTTGTCTAATTTAATTAGAAAGCTTAATTAGGGCCTTAATCCTATGATTAGTAATCTTTTAGGATTTAGGGTTTTCATGTACTTAATCTCACACATTTTTCTTAATCTTTTCCAATTAATTAGCAAGTATCTTTTATGCTAATTTTAGCCATAAACATTTAATTAAGGGGTTTTAATAATTATTCTTGGATATTCCCTTAATCATGCTTAAATAATTAGCCATTAATTATTTATTTAATCCCTTACTAATTGTTGATAATTTTCTTATTTAGGATTAATCATTTTCTCACAACTATTTTACTGACATTGGTATTTTATGTCCCATATAAAATATTAAAAATCATTGGACAACTTATATCCCCCCGAAATAATATTTAATTTTGTTTTACAATTTTCCAAGGGAAATAATCCCAAAAATTATCTAAATTAGAGACAACATACTTTCTAATTTTTAATAAATATTTTGTTGCCTTTTAGGATTTATCACAATATTTTTAGGGTATTTTATGACCCAATATTTCACTTAGGGATTTTTAACATTTTATATCTTCTAATTTTAATAGAATTTACCTTAGAAAATAAGATAAATACTACCCTAGCTTTGAGACCACATATTCACCTATTCCAAGGGTGTTACAATTAATGTCACACAGAGAACAAACGTCAAATCTCTCACTAAAGGGCCAATGTACTTATAACCTTAGCTTTGTAGATAAATAAGAATGTCTTTGCTAAATAAATAATGACTACAAAAAATAACGAAGTAGTAACGAAATTCTTTAGCTGATCAATTAATGGTCATCATCATATTCCGTCACTAGAAATTTACTTTTTTTAGTGGTCATCATCAATGCTAAAGAAAATGAGAAACTACAAAATTATATATTCACATGCACGTTCACTTATTAATTAAATACAATCACACAGAAACAGCAGAGTCTTTATAAAAATCCATGTCAACAAACAATGAAAACCATTACAAGCACCAGCAACACATATGCATGATTTATTTAATCCGCAACAACATTTTTGAAATTCTCAGTACTAGCAGTAGAGAACCAAGCAATACGATCCCCTTACGTTTAATCTAGTTTTATACACAAAAGTAACTAGTTATATATAGTGTCTTTCTCCAAAAGCAGCACACTGTACGCACATATATTTCTGTGAATGTAGGTCCAGTTATCGCTTCTTGAAGACGAATCAATTTCTGGACTTATTATTGAAAGGTTTATTGAGCTCAATGAAAGGACTACTTTCGTTCTTTGCATTAATCTTGACCATGATGGAGAGATTGGACGAAGCTTTCTGATCTTGCAGAGGCACCAGAAAGCTTACCCCTTTCTTTGACCTTGTACAGACGATAGTGATTTTCTCCATTTTGGAAGCTTTGGCTAGGAGGTACTTCACAAAATCTGCCTCACGTTGGTTGCCTGTAAATCTCACTATGGACACAAACTTTAGGGTTTCCTGAACACAATGGCACACATCATTTGTCTCCCAAAGTATTGGACATTGCACATCAGCATCAGGGTTGAACTTTTGACCTCTGTAGTCCTGTAGATGTATATAATTCATTACTGCTCAGTGTTAGATTTTAATTAAGACGAGTATTTATATGTACACAACCTAAAATTTAATATACTCAATTTTAAATAAAAAATAGAAGACTTGTTAATTTATAGGAGAATCCCATTTAAATCCATTTGAAATACCTAAATCCATCATCAAGCCTACACTTTTAACAAATCCCTAATTAAGCCAAAAGGCGTCATTAGGGATTTCTGAATATTTTTATAAGACCATAATGCCTCTCTAATTAAATTGATGATGGAGCATTATATCATAATAATCACAAATCATGGGGAGAAAAGAGTAAGATGAACTAGAGCTTTTGAGGGACACAACCTGAGACCAAAGGAAGAGAAGAAATAGAGTGATCTCGGCCAATATTAGAAAATCAAGGAACTAGCGATTCTTAAGGGACAACCAGATGACCTTAATTTGAAAGAAAAAGAACTAAACCAGCAATAAAATAAAAATAAATAAATAAAACAGAAATAGAAACAATTTGACATGAATAATCAAGCATATGAATATCACAGAGATAGCGTATTTGCCCACTACCCTATAAAACATAACGACCACCAATTATTAATCATAAGAAATATAAAAGAAAAGGAAAAAGATTACTCCAAAGATATTCTAGTGGGTTACTTTTTAATTTTTGAGCATCAAATGACCCGGGTTTTGAGGAATATCTTGTTAAAAAAAAAAAAACCAAATTCCTCTTCCATCACGAGCTGCATGGTTTGAAGGACCACACCAGATAGGGAAGAGAATTGAGGAGGGGATCGAGGAAGAGAATTGAGGAGGGAAGATTACATGATTAGCTTACGGAAAGAGATGGAGATCTTACGGAAAGAGATGAGACAAAGAAAATAGCATAAGGACATATTGTTAAAATCAACAAATTCAGAAAATCCCTAAAGAAGGCTCTTGGCCTTCTTAGGAATGATAAAAGTGTAGGTCTAAATCTGAATTTAGATATTTTAAATGGATTTTAATAGGATTTTTCCTTAATTTTTATGGTGTTATATTAATCAATGGTAGGGATATTTAATTTGAAGGTGGAAGAATAACCTATATACAATCTACGTTTGTCAATATATTTTTGTGTTGATTTACGGCTCGGTTTTTTAAGCTTTTGTCATGAAAAAAATTACATGTTTTTAAAAAAAATTCATTTTATTTAAATTTCTGGAAATGGGCTCTTGGTCTTAGGTAAAAGAAAAATAAATACAGATATATTGTAGCTTCCAAATTAACACAGCATCTCAATATCAATGAAAGGGTCTGGTTAGCTCTTCTAATTTTCAAATCCAAGTCAATCATCAAGGATGATAAATAAGCCCCAAAAGTGTAACTTGCTGGTGTTCTCTACAAATAACCCGAGGAAATAAAATAAATATTTATAGATTCAAATAAAATTTGACCAATAAATCATCAGAAGCAAGCACCAAGACGATTTCCTAAAAGCAACTTACAGAATGAATAGCCAAAGCCTCCAGAATCTCATTAGTTTTTTTCACAACAAGATTTCCTCTGCAAAAAACAAGTCCCTCCTCCTATATTGGTTTGTTGTGAGATCGAAACACTCGAAGCCTAGGAGCAGTAATCAAGAAACTTAAAGATTCTGGACAAGCCAAAGAAGAAAGATCAAGAACCTCAAGACTTGCAGCAGAAACAATAATCTGATATACACATAAAGCCCTAAGCTCCAAGAACTTGAGCTTCATATTAAAAATCTTTAACTTCCTGAGTTTTGAACACCCCACAAGGCTAAGACTTTCCAATTCGTAACACCTCCCAAGAATTTCATGGAGTGTTTCGTTTACCACAGCGACCAACTTCAGTTTCAAGGTTTTGAGCTTCATACAGCCGCCAAAAGGTATCGAAGATTCTAGGTAGTAATTCACAATTTCAAGTGAAGACAAAGAGGAAAAGATCCCATAAGCATCTGACCCTTGAAAACGTTGAATAATCTTTTATGCATTTAAGGGTTTACATTCTAGGCATAGTTCTTCGACTGTTTTCTTTCTCACAAATAAAAGAGCCAAGTTAATTTGGATGCCCTCCAGTGGAAAATGTGTGAACTTGCAGCTTTTGAGGCCACCTCGGTGTTGAAGCAAGATTAAGAAGACAATTATAATGTATCTGCGGATTCTATAATATTTGGGAAGACTACGGATGTAATCTAATAATTGATCATCAGATGCTGAAATTTGAAGCTTAGTTAGGGGTTTGATCATGTGCATCACGTTCAGATCAAGATGTGGTGTGTTTTTCCACATTGATAACCATGTCTTTGAAAGGATGCTGGTTCTTACAGCCTCATCCACTGGAAGAAGAGAGAGAATGGTCAATAGGATCTCATTTGGGAGATTGCTGATAAAATCAAGATCTTCGAACTCTGCCATCTTTCTTGATCCAGGCATTTTCTTTTCTTTCTTTATCTCTTTATTTTCTCTTCGTTGTGAATATATAATAGAGTTGCAAAGAGACAACTTATAGAGGAAGCAATTGGAGATGAGAGAGAGAGAGAGGAGTTGGCCGGTGAGATTATTGAATGAGAAAAATAGCATAGAATGCATTCTATTTACAGTTCTCTTTGTTTGCTCCAACTTCAGTGCTTTCTATTCTTACATAATCACATTCAGAATTTTTATTTTTTAAACTTTGTGAGATTTTATCGTATATGTTTATTGGATTTAATGTTTCTGTTTTTACTGCAGAAATATTTTTTTTGCTACACTCTCACATGGGTTCCACTTTTATGTGACTGTGGTAGAAATTTTTTCTACAACAAAATCTAAAACATTAAACCCGTGTTTATATACCTTGTCATTAAACACAATGATCCTTTGTGTAACATCCCATTTTCAAAAGCGGAAATTTTTTTTTCATCAGAGTAGAGCATCGGAACAATTTAAAAAAGCGAGTATTTGATAAACATTCATTGTTGGTGTATCTGGTTGCTTATACAGTGGTACAATTTATCCGAATATTTAAGAATACAATAATACATATCCAAAAAGAAAGTCTCTAGCCGGATCTCTAAGCTTGCTGCTTGCCCTTATCCTTGGCCCTCGGTCCTCCTGACCCTGATGTTATGGTAAGAGCTGAGGTCCAATGCCCACCGGACGTCAGGTAATGGTTAACCTCATGCTTAAATATGACAGTATATGGATGAGAGATATTTATATCATTATAGCAGTATATCAATACATAAGCACACAGCAGGTGTATACCAACAGTACATGAGCACACAACAGATGTATCCCAACAGTACATAAGCACACAGCAGATGTATCCCAATAGTACATAAGCACACAACAGATGTATCCCAAAAGTACATAAGCACACAGCAGATATATCTCAAAAGTACATAAGCACACAGCAGATGTAAAGTTATCGTCTATCACATATAAGCATACAATAAGCATCAGAGTTAGTGTTACAGTACGCGTACGTACCTGAGTCATGATAACGGTACGTTTGTCGGTCGGTATGTGTTCTCGGATAGCCCAAAGCTCTAACTCCTTCAATATGCTCTTCCTCCTTCCTCTCTTCACTCTATATGCAGATCACTAAGCTTGTTTGGTGTGAGATTTTGTGAAGACCAAATGCCCCTATTTATAGGAATTTGGTATGGCATTTTGGCAATTATTTCTAACCTACTTCATCTTCAATTTCAACCATTGGATCAAGGTAATTTTTGAAACACTCATCCTCACCATTAAACCTTCACATCCATCCCCCCTCCCCAACATTCTACCCTCTTCCATTTTGCAAAAATCCCTTACACAATGTACCCTATTCTTGACTTAGTTTTTGTAACATGTGCTAATAAGGAAATATCAAGATTTTGTGGTCCATCTTCTTGCCAAAAAGTTGTATGAACCGTGGCCTCTTCCCCTTCAAGCATCCTCAACTTGCTTTATGCTTTATTTCCTCATTGGTCCATAGTTATTTACTTGGATTAAGGCTTTTTAAATAATAGAATTAATTTAGGCCTTTGGATCTTGCTTTATTAGACTTCATCTTGGCCATTGGTTTTAGTTGACTTGTCAAAGTTAATTAGTAAAGCTTGATTAGTGTCTTAATCCTTTGTTTAATAGTCTCAAATGCACCCTTGTTGATCATTTAGGCTTACTTGTAAGGGAAATTCATGTAATTCATCTTATATACTTCTTAACTATGCCTTTTTAATTATTAATTAATTAATTAAAAAATTAATATAAATATATGTTTGCAAATTTAATTGCTTATTAGTTGTTGATAATTTTCTTTAATTGGAATTAGTATTTCCATGTCATTTTATCATCTCTTATGATTAAATAAAGATTATACTTAATTATGATACCTTATGATATTTTAACTTGTCCTAAATTTAATTAATAAAAATTCAATTGCCTCACAATTGTTTTAATATTCTTTAATCACCATAATTATTTTCATAATCCCTTATAGCTCATTATTGATTATATTACAACTAGATGTTATAACATTAATTGTAGGGTATTTTATGATCCCTAATTGAAGATTAGAAACTAGATTTTGATTTATTAAAATTCAAGGAAAATTGCCCAAGAATTCTAATAAATAAATTACATAATTTTAGAGACAACATACTCTCCTATTCTCAACATGTATCATTTGGTATTTGGTTAATCCTAATTTCTAGAGAAAATTTCCTAATTAATAGGAAATATATTGCAACACTTTGAGACCACATATTCACCTTAATTTAATAGGTTTTAATTATCAAAATATAATATTTATGTTAAACATGAATTTCAGGGTATTACATTTTGGATCATAACTTTAAAAAAAAAATGCATGAATCGAAAAGACAATAAGAATTTAAATCTTCATGGAATATTAATTGGAATATTCTCATATTTAATTACTTTATAAAGTCAAATGGTTTCTCATCTATGTTTAAATACTTTTTATGTGTGTACCATACTTTTATATGGGAAACTCTTTATATATCCTGTGTTCATTTTCCATACGGTTGCATTTCGTTCATTAATTGATGATACAAATGATGTTCTCATCCATTCATCATGAGGCATTTGAACACATACATTCTATTTTATATTATTGGAAATACAAATACATGAATCACTTCCATAATTTGATGAATCAATGAACATGAATCTACTTTTTTATTTTAATAAAAGTTTAAATGAGTTGGGTTTTTGAAGTTCATCAAGACTCACACAAGATACATTTATCACTTAACTAAATTAAAACCCAAAATATGTATATGTACAAGTCAAAATGAAAGGTCTTTGAGAGAACATCAACCTGAATGCTTGAATTTGATTCAATCAGATTGCCATATCAAAAAAGTAGTGTACATACAATGCACTACCTTTGATCCTTAAGAGTCAATTAACTTTTTCTTTTGAAAGATTAAGGAAACTAAATAAGTTACATTCAAGTATTTATATCTATTATTTTTCTCTGAACTAAATTTTCTAACTTATAAATTACGTAGTAATATATAATCGAATGATATATAACATGTGTTATGATTAAATAATTTATTTAACTTTTTTAATCTCTCTAAAAAAAGTCCACAAAGCTCTTTTGTTAATGACTGTGTAACATCCCGTTTTCAAAAGCAGTATAATAAATTTTTTTTCATCAGAGTAGAGCATCGGAGCAATTGAGTAACTGATATATATTCAAAATGCCAATAGTCTGGCTAATTACAGAAATGGTACGATAACCGAGAGTTTCTTTAAAGTAAATAACAACAGAAGTGTCTCCCTGGCAATACCCATACCATGGCAACAAAAGATAATCTTCAGTCGGGCATCTAAGCGTGCTGCTTGCCCCTATCCTCAGTCCTCGGTCCTCCCGACCCTGAATCTATGTTAAGAGCTGAGGTCCAATGCATACTGTAATACCCTAAAATCTGACCTATGATGAGCATCATAGTTTAGTAAATAATACCTATTGGAAATAGGTGAATATGTGGTGTCAAAACATTGTAAAATACTTATTCTATTTTCTAGGGAAATTTCTAATGAAATTATAGGGAATAAAGTGTCAAAATCCCTAAGGCTTAATTAACCAACAAAGGATTAAGTAATAAGATAATTACCTATTAGATGAATTAAGGCATAAAGTAAATGAACAAAAAGATGTTTGAAGAGTATAATGGGGCAGCCGAATTGAATGATTGGAGAAGGAGTGAAAATGAAATAGAAAACTTGGTTAAGAAGGGTTGAAAAGTCAACATAAATCACAAGCCAATAGAAACACATGAAGCAATGGATATTTTGGCAAGTGGGTGAACATCTTCCTTACCCAAGAAGGAGGTGAATTTAGAAAATGGGAGAGAGAAAAAGAAGAGAAAAAGATGACTAGTGTGAACACAAAACAAGTGGAAGTGCAAGTGGATGGATAAAGTAAAGGTATTTGTGATATTTTGGGAAAAAGCATGTAGGATAAATGAGAACCGATAGAAAATAAATCCTAACTCAAAATCCTTGAATTAGGTTCCTAACATCTGGACATATTATGAATCAGTGGATTTTTGTCCCGAAAATGATGTTACTAGAAGTGATTTCCGTAACCGAAGACGGATATCCGAAAATGTTCGGAAGGCAACGAAATGTTCTGAATGAGATCAAAAATTTAGCTAACCCAAATATTTTGAAAGAGGAAGTTTAGATCTTCAGGGCAATGCTAAGGAATTTCTGAGATTCTTCAAGATTACGCGATTAGAACACCGAACAGGGGACTTTATCGGTAGAAAACTTCTAGAGCAAGGTTGTGACATCATGGGGATGATGTCATTGTTGGAAGAATGACATCATCAACTTGTTGAAGAAGTTGTAGATGATGTCATCAATGACATCATCAACTTGTTGAAGAAGTTGGAAAAAGTGCAATTTTGCCCCTGGAAAACTTCTATAAATAGTCAACATCTCTTTGCATATTCCTCACACCAAACCTCAAGAGGTATTTCGAAAATAGAGAGAGAAGTTAGAGAGAGGATCTCTGGAGAAAGTTGTAGTGAGGTTCTTCAAGGGTAAGTTCTTCGGTTCTTAGTTTTAGTTCGGTAGTTCTTGAAGTTCTAGGGTAGATGTTGTTTTGATCTTTAATCTTCCAAGTATGATTAGATATCATGTTTTAGGGGTAATTAAGGTATTAATTTCGAAAATAATGTTGGAGGAAGAGTTATGGCAAAATTTTGGAAGATTAGAGCCAAAGTAACGAAGTTCTGGCGAAATTTCGTCGATTAGTCAAACTAGGGGCAAAATGGTAATTTATACCTAAAATGCCTATTATAATGTTGGACATTGATTAAAGTGATATTATCCTTATAGGATATCTGTGATCACGTACCGCTGTCATACCGTCAAATGTACCGTTTTCCGTTAGAAGTGCTGATTATCGTCAACGAAGGTACGTTCGCGTACTGTAACACTAACTCTGGTGTTTATTGTATATGTATATGTGATATGTTTGTGGTATGTCTATGTGTGATAGATGATGGCTCTGTTGTATGTTATGTACTGTTGATATGTTTACATTGCTCTGGGCCACACATTTTATGTGCTATTGGGATACGTCTGTTAAGGGCCATACGTTTCCTATGGGCCACACATTTTATGTGCTGTTAGAAATACGTTGCTAGGGGCCACACGTCTGCTTGGGGGCTTATGTGCTGTTGGGATGCGCGTGCTGTATGGGATACTTATGTTATATGTGATACTTGTGATATGAATGTCTGTAATGCATATGTTGTATATGTAAACATGAGGTTAACCAATAATGGCCTAAAGACAAATGAGGAAGAAAGGGTATATATAGAACATGGGTTTGGTCCAAAACGTGCCACTTGTCGTGCCACATGTCCTCTTTCCATTAGACCAACATAAAAGTAGCTTTATGCCTTGTCATGATGACGGAACACGCGTCGTGATCTCATTGCAATGACTCAAAAGCTATGTCATCATTAGTCATGATGAGGGGACACATGTTACATTTCTATTTAGCTAACACAAAAGTAGTTTTTTCACTTGTCATGATGAGATACACATGTCGTCTTTCTATTGCGCCAATGCAAAAGTAGCTTTTCCATTGTAATCATGACGAGACACGTGTCATCTTTCCACTGGGCCAACATAAAAAGTAACCTTGTACCTTGTCATGATACTGGGACACGTGGCTTGCTCTTATTAGACCAACACAAAAGCAACTTTATGCTTTGCTATGATGAGGGACACGTGTCATGATCGTATGGTGACGGCTCAAAAGCTATGTCATCATTAGCCATTATGACCTTACTTTATTAAAATCACTTTATCGATGCCTACTCAGGATTGCGACACGTATATCGAGACCCGCAAACTGACACCAGGTTAGACTCTGTATGTGTGGGCCTCCACATGGCGCCACATACCGGTGTCATTTTCCCAAAAACACAGGATACACATATGCATCTTGAAAATGCCATGTACACACCAATACCGGCACAGTTTACTCGATCAATCTTCCTGTGCCTTATAACATAGCTAGGTGGCCTTTTTCTACCAACCCAATGACACTGTATATGTGTTGTTGTACCCTTCTGCACTGCCACCTTAACTCTACGGCCTACACATACTAGGTCCCCTGCCCAGCATAGCCGTAACATATAGCCCCCGAGAGACTTTCTATCTCTCGACATTCTTAGAACTCTTCCCGAACTGAGCTTAGTTGTCTTCCTGATACAGGCTTATCCTCAAGTCTCTAGGCTCAAAATTCAGGATATTACACCTTGAACACTGACGAACATGCTAGATACACATAAAGCACTAAGCGCCAAGAAATAGAGGTTGTGCCGTTGTGATGCACAATCACCGTCAATACCTGATAAGGCTAAGCCTTTCCAAGTTCTTGCAGCTGTTAAGAATCATGTTCATTTTGAAATCACTAACTTGGACCATCTCCGCCCCTGTAAGAAAAAGTAGAACCAAAACATTTATAATTAAACAAGTGATCCACTTATAATTAAAATCGATAAGATGTGTGTTTTTATCATCATTAGATATTTCAAGTTAAAGCCAGTAATTATACTATTTTGTTGGGAAATTCTAACTAACTTCCCATGAACTATCTAAGTGACTTCAATAAATTGGTTGAATAAAAAAATATAATTTTCTCAATAAGAATACATATCATAGTGTATAGTTTGTTAATTATTACTAATAAAACATGCATTTCCATTACTAATTGACTATTCTAATTCCGTTCATTAATTTGTTGATGATGGAAATGGGGGACGTACGAAAATACTCGTGGCTGACTTCAAAAAGAACTCGCTCCTTTGAAAATATATTTGCTGACACAATTTTAATGGCAAAATTTTATCGATAAATAATCGCTAGATATTATGTAACGGAGTACTTTCACCTTTACTTCGTAAAATCAGATGGTTTCTAATCATTGATTCCATACTTGTATACTTTTTGGGTCATTAATGTACGACCCACTTAGAATGTTATTAGTCATGGTTCTAAACGTATGACTCATTTCCCATAGTTATTATTTTTCCAAACTACCCCTATCAATAATTAAATGCAACAATATTTAATAACACATCAGTGATTCTATAATGTGAGTAATGCTTGTTACTATAAAGAAATTCATTAAAGTCACACAGAGATCAAACCTGAAATCTCTCACTAAAGGGCCAATGTACTTATAACCTTTGTAGATAAATAAGAATGTCTTTGCTAAATAAATAGACTATAAAAAATAACGAAGTAGTAACGAAATTCTTTAGCTGATCAATTAATGACAGCCTATTTTATAACGGAATCATCATATTCCGTCACTAATAATTTACTTTTTTTTAGTGGTCATCATCAATGCTAAAGAAAATGAGAAACTACAAAATTATATATTCACATGCACGTTCACTTATTATCTAAATACAATCACACAGAAACAACAGAGTAGTACTTAGAAACAAGAAAAATAAAAATCAATGTCAACAAACAATGAAAACCATTACAAGCATCAGCAACACATATGCATGATTTTATTTAATCAGCAACAACATTTTTGAAATTCTCAGTACTAGCAGTAGAGAACCAAGCAATATGATCCCCTTACGTTTAATCTAGTTTTATACACAAAAGTAACTAGTTATATATAGAGTCTTTCTCCAAAAGCAGCACACAGTAGGCACATATATTTCTGTGAATGTAGGTCCAGTAATCGCTTCTTGAAGACGAATCAATTTCTGGACTTACTATTGAAAAGTTTATTGAGCTCAATGAATGGAGTTTCGTGCTTTGCATTAATCTTGACCATGATGGAGAGATTGGACGAAGCTTTCTGATCTTGCAGAGGCACCAGAAAGCTTACCTCTTTCTTTGACCTTTTACAGACGATAGTGATTTTCTCCATTTTGGAAGCTTCGGCTACGAGGTGCTTCACAAAATCTGCCTCACGTTGGTTGCCTGTAAATCCCACTATGGACACAAACTTTAGGGTTTCCTGAACACAATGGCACACATCATTTGTCTTCCAAATTATCGGACATTGCAGATCAGCATCAGGGTTGAACTTTTGACCTCTGTAGTTCTGTAGATGTATATAATTAATTACTGTTCAGTATTAGAGTTTAATTAGGACGAGTATTTATATGTACATAACCTAAAATATAATATACTCAATTTCAAATAAAAAATAAAAGACTTGTTAATTTATAGGAGAAACCAATTTAAATCCATTTGAAATACCTAAATCCATCATCAAGCCTACACTTTTAACAAATCCCTAATTAAGCCAAGAGGCGTCATTAGGTATTTCTGAATATTGTTATAAGACCATAATGCCCCTCTAATTAAATTGATAATGGAGCATTCTATCATATTAATTACAAATCATGGGGAGAAAAGAGTAAGATGAACTAGAGCTTTTGAGGGACACAACCTGAGACCAAAGGAAGAGAAGAAATAGAGTGATCTCGACCAATATTAGAAAATCAAGGAACTAGCGAATTCTTAAGGAACAACCAGATGACCTTAATTTGAAAGAAAAAGAACTAAACCAGCAATAAAATAAAATTAAAATTAAAATTAAAACAGAAACAATTTGACATGAATAATCAAGCATATGAATATCACAGAGATAGTGTATTTCCCCACTACGCTATAAAACATAACGACCACCAAATATTAATCATAAGAAATAAAAAAGAAAAGGAAAAAGATTATTAGGGTGTGTTTGTTTGGAGAGAGTTGAGGGGATGCTCATCTCGATCCCCTTATTTGGTTTAAAATTTTGGATCTCTTTTCCCTTCATTTTGGATCCTCGATCTTTAAATTGGGGTTCAACTTTCTTGACTATTTTTCTCTTGTAATTTTTGTGATCTTTCGTTTAATGCTCATAAGTAAAAAAATAAACTCATCACTTGGTCCAGACATTAGAAACTAAATCAATTTACAAACACGCCCTTCTTAGTCAAAAATGAAAGGGTTGAATAAAAATAGGTAAATAAGTGTAATGGTCCCTTACCGGAGTAATAATTTTCAGAGCTTCCAAATTAACACAGCATCTCAATATCAATGAAAGGGTCTGGTTAGCTCTTCCAATTTTCAAATCCAAGTCAATCATCAAGGATGATAAATAAGCCCCAAAAGTGTTACTTGCTGGTGTTCTCTACAAATAACCCAAGGAAGAAAAATAAATATTTATAGATTCAAATAAAATTTGACCAATAAATCATCAGAAGCAGGCACCAAGACGATTTCCTAAAAGCAACTTACAGAATGAATAGCCAAAGCCTCCAGAATCTCATTAGTTTTCACAAGATGATTTCCTCTGCGAAAAACAAGTCCCTCATGCGATATTGGTTTGTTGTGAGATCGAAACACTCGAAGCCTAGGAGCAGTAATCGAGAAACTTAAAGATTCTGGACAACCCAAAAAAGAAAGATCAAGAACCTCAAGACTTGCAGCAGAAACGATAATCTGATGATCTACACATAAAGCCCTAAGCTCCAAGAACTTGATCTTCATATGAAAGATCTTTAAGTTCCTGAGTCTTGAACACCTCACAAGGCTAAGACTTTCCAATTTGTAACAGCTCCCAAGAATTTCAAGGAGGGTTTCGTCTTCTACATGGACCAACTTCAGTTTCAAGGTTTTGAGCTTCATACAGCTGCCAAAAGGTATGGAAGATTCTAGGTAGTAATTCACAATTTCGAGTGAAGACAAAGAGGAAAATATCCTATTATAAGTATCTGACCCTACAAAACGTTGAATCTTGTCTATTAATGGTTTACATTCTAGGCATAGTTCTTCGACTGTTTTCTGTCTCACAAAGAAATAAGCCAAGAGAATCTGGATGATTTTCATTGGAAAATGTGTGAACTTGCAGCTTTTGAGGCCACCTTGGTGTTCATTCGAGATTGAGAAGAGAATTATATCATAGTACCTTTGGATTCCTTCATCTTTGGCAAGAATATTACGGATGTAATCTAACAATAGATCATCAGATACTGGAATTCGAAGCTTGCTTAAGGGTTTGATCATGTGCATCACGTCCAGATCAAGATGTGGTGTGTTTTTCCACATTGATGACCATTTCTTTGAAAGGATGCTGGTTCTCACAGCCTCATCCACTGGAAGAAGAGAGAGAATGGTCAATAGGATCTCATTTGGGAGATTACTGATAAAATCAAGATCTTCGAACTCTGCCATCTTTCTTGATCCAGGCATTTTCTTTTCTTTCTTTATCTCTTTATTTTCTCTTCGTTGTGAATATATAATAGAGTTGCAGAGGGACAACTTATAGAGGAAGCGATTGGAGATGTGAGAGAGAGAGGAGTTGGCCGGTGAGATTCTTGAATGAGAAAAATAGCATAGAATGCATTCTATTTACAGTTCTCTGCGTTTGCTCCAACTTCAATGCTTTCTATTCTTACATAATCACATTCAGAATTTTTATTTTTTAAACTTTGTGTGATTTTATCGTATATGTTTATATATCTTGACATTAAACACAATGATCCTTTGGTTCATAAGAACTCTAAAAAAATGCATGACTTCTTATGAGTATGTTTTGACAAGTTCATGTATATGTGTTTACAAATCCATGGAGGCATTTGTGTCTTTTCAAATATGGAAAATATTGCAAAAAATACCACAGAACTTCACCGCAATTTTGAATTTCAAAGGATAATTTTTTTGTATTTTCTTATGTTTAAGACCCAGATACAATTTTCTCAAAAAGAAAGCGTATGTAAGAGATATGATACTCATACGGTACTTCATGTTAGGTATCATATTCTAAAATATTTTATATACGATACACTTGAAAAATAACCTTCATACATCCGTTGGCTTACAAGTCTCTACCGCCTCACTTATTTTATTTTTTTCTTATCCATCCGATTCACGAACCTTCGATTCCGACTAATCCGGATTTGCCCCGTGTTGGACCCATGATCGTGGAGGAAGAGCTCCGTTTTGGAGATAATATTTTATAGCCAGAATTAATCTATTGAGGAAAGAATAAATTCAAAGAATATTTACAAGGGATGAATTATGGCTCAATATTATATACACACTTTTTTTCTTTTTTTTTTTTTGACTTAAACCCAAACAACAAACACACTCAAGCGCAAAAACAATACACACACTTAAGCCCAAAACAATATATACACTCAAACCCAAAAACAAATACACAACCCATACACCCTCAGCCCATTAGGCCCAAACACACACACCCATCCATTCTGCACTCAGCCCATACAACACCTACACACACTCCTCTTGACGGGAGGCATCCTAGGGGTCTGGGAAGCAGTGGAAACGCTGGTAGAGGTGGAGGTATGTGTACTCTCTGTCTTGTATGCCCTTCTCATTTACACGCATACACACTCCCCCTCCCCCCATTTCTGATTTTTCTCTCCCTTCCCAACTCGCAAACCATCCTCTCTCTCTCTTCAACACTTTCACAATTTCCCCTCCTTCACCTCCAACCGTCCACCCTCCTCCCTCTTCAACATATCAATAACTTCCAATAATCCACCCCTCCTCCTCCATCCACCGTGATCCTCTTCTCCTCCATCTCCACAATCATCATCATCATCAACCTCATATTTTGGTGAGTTAAACTCACATGCAAGGGCTGTTTCTGGATTCTAGGCCGAAGGAAGAAGAGGAAAAGTGAAGTAAGAGAACCCACAAGAGCTAGAGCAATACTTGTGGTAAGATTCTAAATATCTTTCTTAAAATTTTGGAAGTTTTAGTATTAAACCCAGATTTCATAATCTAGAGTAAACTCAAAGAAATAAAATGAATTTCGAAAATTTGAGGTCACCATCTTGTTCCCCATTAAAAATGGAGTGGGAATATGTTGATGAATAAATTTTTAAAAGGATTGTCGAATAGAAAATAACAAGCTCTTTCAAGAAGTCAAAACTGCGAGTTTTGGAAATCCTGAGGTTAGTAGCTTGTCTATGTGATTTGACCAAGTAAAAGTCCTCTAAGAATTATGAAAATATTTCATAAGATAGAGGACATTCATATATTCATATATTTAACATGGTGGGTATTTTTTATTTTTCTAAGCTCTGGTCAAAGAACAATAAATTGTACACAAGGACCCTAAGTTCTAAAAACCAATCTGGACAGTCAGGATGTTTTTGGGAATTGGGAATGATTTACATATGATTAAATGTTAAAACCAACTTTCTCAAACACTATACTTAATAAGGAGTTCATAGGTTTTTGAACCACCTAAATTGGACATCTAGAACTCCATATATGAATTTTTAAATATAAGTCATGAATTTTGGAAACTTAACTCGACAATCAAGGAAAACATAAAAGCTGGGAATGAATTGACAAGTTCTGACTTTTGGCATTATTTACGAGTGCAAAAAAGAGCTTTAAGACCGCCTCATTTAGACTGGATTATAGAGAATCCGGTCTAAAAAGTATGACCGGTAGCAATTTCGTAAATATAAAGAACTTTTTGGACCTGATTATAAAGGATCCGGTCTTAAAAGTATGACCGGTGGCAATTTCGTAAATATATAAAACACTTTTAAGACCGGTTGTTTCAAACAACCGGTCTTAGAAATGTAAAATATGACCGGTGGCAATTTCGTAAATAAACAGAACACTTTTAAGACTGGCTGTTTCAAGCAATAGGTTGTTTGAAACAATGGTCTTAAAAGTGTAAAAAAAAAATGACCGGTGGCAATTTCGTAAATATATAGAACACTTTTAAGACCGGTTGTTTATACTTTTAAGACCGGTTGTTTGAAATAGCCGGTCTTAAAAGTGTTCTATTTATTTACGAAATTGTCATCGGTCAATTTTTTTTTTTTTTTTACTTTTAAGACCGGTTGTTTAAAACAACCGGTCTTAAAAGTATACTTTTAAGACCGGTTGTTTCAAAAAACCGGTCTTAAAAGTGTTTAAAAAAAAAACTAAATTCGCTAAACCTGTTAAGTCTGTGAGTCTGCTTTGTCTTCTTGGTGATATAACATTTGCTTAGTTATAGATTCAACGAATGTCCCAACAGCCTCACAGGTCAAATCCTCAGCAAGAATGACATCCTCTTCCTCTAACCTACTTGCAATCTTTGTAAGTCATCCCAAGAGCCACACAATCAAATTCTTAGCAACGTTGGCGATGAGATGCTTTGAGGGTTTTGTGATGGCGTCGACTCCAATCCTCAGCAACGGCGAAAGCGTACTACTTTGAGGATTCTGGACGACGACGGCTCCTTCCTCTTCGATCTATGGCTCCTTCTACGCCGCCTTCGCACAGATCCGGTTTGAAATCAAACCCAGATCTCTTCTTGCTTAAGTCTGTTTATTCCTACCTTGACCGCTTCTGCTCAGATCTGGACTTCGATTTTGGTTGCTTGAAGCTTTGCTAACACCGACAAGAGGATCTTTGCTCGATTTGGTTGCTTTAAGCTTGTGATTTTTGTAGATCTGGACTTCAAATTCGATTTCCATGGTGAATGATTTCTATTTCTTGTTATTTTTCTTATTTCTGGACTTTGTAATCATCTTTTTGTTTTTCTTGTTGTTGTTGCTTCCAATCTTCTCTTGGTTCTTCGTCGTTGATGACGAAGGGACATTCAAAATGTTGCTAGATCTGGTGATTTGGGACCAGTTGTTTCATTTGGGTTTTTTTTTATTCTGAAACACTTTTAAGATCGGATATTTCAAAAGTTCGGTCTAGAAACGATTTTTTTAATACCGGTTATTCATCCGGTCTTAACAAGTAACATATTTTTAATACCGCCGAACGCGTGAGAGTTGACTACACATTAAAATAATTTTTTTGCATTTAATTATGAATTTTTAATGTTTAATGAAAATTCTAGGAATTTAAGGTTAAGTCTAAAAGTAAGGAAAATAAAGGATAAAAGTTGTAAGGTTAGTACAACTTTGGTAAACATTCATTTTTTCTGGTTCTAAATGTATGGTTATGTCCTTAGGGTCAAAAAGAGAATGAAAGAACTCCAAGTAACCCTGACGGTTGACGAAAGAGGAATACAAGTAAGGATAGTGTCCTTAAAAGTAGTGGGCTTACCTTACTTACATGTATTTGATATAATTGTTTATGTGTATATGTTGGATTGCTATACTTGCTTGATATGTTTAACATACTTGAATGATTGAAGCTCATTTATGATTATGCTATGGCCATGAGTATGATGCATGAAGCATTAAGCATGCAGATATGTCATTATGTTAAAGAGAGCAAGTCCTTTACCACTTGCTCCTAATGGATGTTGGTCACTTATTTTATTATTCCTTCCAAGTATCCTCTCTTTCTTTTGTAGGAAAATTAGAATGAAGGGCCTAGAAGAAAAGATATTTATAGAGAATGACCATAAAAATTATAATTATTTAGAAAGATCAAATATAAAATTAAGAGTACTAAAATTCCTCTAACAGAATCTCTGCATTCCCTCTTACATTTTCTTCCATATTCTATTTTTATTATAAAATTCTAATTTTTTATGTTAAGGAAAAATTATAATAGAAGACCTAAGAAAAATAACATTTATCAAGAAGGACCATAAAAATATTAATTATTTTGAAGGATAAAAAATTTAAACATTAACATAGAAAGACTAAATTGCCCTGAGCCATATTTCTTATATTTTCTCCAATTAAATGTAGCCATCAACACTTACAAAAGAGGAACGACGATGCTTTTAACTTTGCATCATCTCTACCAACTCCACCATTAATGCTGGCAACCTTCATTCTCATCCTCGTCGGCGTTCTTTATTCCATTCACCCAGATTGTTGCTTCCTCTTTTAGCGTCTCTATTGCACCAAACTGTTGGATATGATTGGTTTTGATGATGCCTTATATAGATATCATTATTAAGAGCAAAAAGATTGTATGATATATTTATCTCCTACATTGACTAACTACTATGTATTTAATGTAGATTAGTCCAAAATGAATTATGGAGATTAATCAAGAAGGATATAAGAGTTTATAGAAAGAAGAAATTGCAGAGAATGTCAAGGAAGCAAGAAGTGATCAAAGTATTTGATAATGATCAAGAAGAAGAGGAAATATTGAAGAAAGAAGAACTCGTAGAGAATGATTGGTCCAAATTAAATTATGGAGAATGATGAAGAGAAGAGAAGAAGAAAGAATTGAATTATGGAGAATGATTAAGAGAAGAGAAGAAAGAAAGAAGAACTTGCTCAATGGGAATGAGAAAATCATTATACAAGTTCTTAGATTGATTCTAGAAGTCTCCACGATGATATAGAAGTTGGAATGGCTAAAATCGGAGTTAAAATAAGCAAAATCAAGCTTCGGGATGATTTAACTCGATCCAGGAGGTCTAGACTCGAGTTAGAATGGTTTCTACAGTGTTATGGGCATCTTGTACAAGTTGACTCGAACCAACAAACTCATAGACTCAAGCCAGGGCCTTGACTCGAGTCAGTCATATTGTTGACTCGAGCCAATAGTGATTTTCAAGCCATTTTCGCATTCTGGTATGAGTTGACTCAAGCCAAGCCTAAGTTGGCTCGAGCCAATAGTGCTTTTCAACACTCTGGTCACATCTGTTTCACGTTTCAACTGGGCGACGTCTGATAATTTGATGATATATCCCAAACCAAAGATCAAATTGAGGTGAAACCAAATTGTTATGAAACTAGACTCCCAATGCGTTATTGTGACAAATTTTCATGCCCAAAGGAGATCAGATGAGAGAGCTATGAATTTCAAAAGTTGGTACATCAATTAACGTCACACAGCTGACCAACCTTCAATGTTTTGAGTGTATCTCACAAACTACAAATCCGATTAAGCTGAAATTAGTGGCATATGAAAGTAGACTTAAAATTATTTCCATTAAGAGCTGAACCAATCAAAACTGAGTTCATACCAGGGAGTTATGGCCTTCGAAAGTTGACTCTAAAAATCCTAGAACCATTTCAGAATAGGTTCAGTTTTCTTGAAGTTGCTCACAATATACACAACCAAATGAAGTGAAACCAATTCCATATGAATCTAGACTCAACAAGTGTTTTACAAGATTTTGGAAGCAACCAATTTTAATGAGCTCTTACCTCGAGTCAAGGCTAACAACTCGGGTGAAAGTCAGACAGAGAGCAAGCCATTTTGAGAAGAGTTTTTAACTCGAGGCATCACTTATCACCTCAAGTCAGAAGGATCATTTTTCAAAAATCCCAAAGTGTTTTGTAAATCTGACTCGAGCCAAAATTTTGATTGCCTCGAGTTTGGGTACAGACTCGAGCCAAGGATATCGCTGCCCCGAGTCAGTCAATGTTGTGTTAAACTTCTCTACGCTTTAAACGATGAATTGACTCGAGCCAAAATTTGTTTTAACTCGAGCCAATTGCAAGACAGAGAGTTAGACAATTTGAGAGGGGTTTTTGACTCGAGCTAGGAGATGCAACTCGAGTCAGACGACAAGCTCAGTTCACAACGTCTCCGAGAATTCAAAATGACTGATATCAATTGATTTCTACTTGCTATACTTCTCAATGCTATTAATCATGTTTGTTAGCAAGTTTCAGATGATCAAACGAAGGATTACATGAGATTATCAAAAATTGGATGATGACGTCAGAAGCTTCAACTTCAATAGCTATATTTATTCCAACGGTCGTATTCTTAACTGGACGCTCAACGGTTATTAATTGCAACAACCTATAAAAGAAGAAGCATTCAATATAGAAGAGGTTGGAGACATGAGCTTGCACTTTGTCAAAATATCAAATTTCTGAATCCAACATTTATCTCATATACACTCTATTCTTAATGCTCACATAGCTCATCATAAAGAGTGGAATGTTTTGTATTGTACTTCAGTGTTTATTCATCTTCTCTATTAGAGAGAACATTTCTGATTATTAAATCATTGTAAGAATCTCAAGTCGTGGGACTTGGAGATTGGGTTATCAGTTTACACTTGTAAGGGGGAGTGTATCCTTGTGAGAGAGGATAACTTCGAGTATAGAGTGTGTAACTGATTGAGGGGAGTATCTCGGTAAGAAATTGTAAAGGGCACAAGTGACTGACTAAACTTATGAGGTTGTAAAGGCTTTTCTTTTGTGCTCGATTAAACAAGGAGATAGTGGATTGAAAATCTCAAGTGGAGCTTGGGGACTGGACGTAGGTCAAGGATTGGACTGAACTATTATAAATCACAGTTTGCATATTCTCTTCCCTTATCTCTTATATTTCCAGTATATGTGTTTGAAAGACTGACTATTGCTTTATAAATTACTATTGTCATATGAACTGCTTTTAGTAAGTTTGAAAAGATTTTCAAAGTTATCTAAAGTTTTATCATACACCCAATTCACCCCCCTCTTGGGTGATAGCCAGGTCCAACACAAACAGTTATCTTTATTCCATTCACCAAGACTGTCACTTCCTCTTGACCTTGTTCCCAGCCATCGCCAATTGTCGCATCCCCGCCTACCTTGTCTCCTACCCCTCTTCCAGGAACAAGATTTGGTAAGAGCAAGAAACATTAAACATGAGGACTATCCAAGCACCTATAAAGAATCATGTCTGCCATCTATTTCTCTATTTGGGTCAAAAATTTTGAATAGGATGAAGGGTGGGTTTCTCTTATCATCCTTTTTCTCATCGTTCCTCATAATATCTAAATCATATTCGTCTAATCAATTTTAAAAGTCACATTATTACGTCAACTTTTCTCTCCTCTTCCCAATCAATAGTTCAGATGAGGCTGATGAGGGATATGGACAAAAAAAGATGAGAAGAGAATCCTCTTCCTCGGGTGGCAACATCATAGTTTGTCATGGTCTGCAAGGGCTGAAGGTTGTGGATGGTGAGGGGATCCGTCAATAATTTTAATTTGGGGATTTAATCCCAAAGTGATGGGGAATTAGAGTCGGAAGCCTGTAATTGAGCAAAACACTCATTACATGATGTATTGGGGGTTCTCCTTGGCTTCACGCATCATCTTAAAGTGTTAAGTGTCTTTTTTTTGGGGGGGCCCACGATGAATTGGAGTCGGAAGCCTGTAATTGAGCAAAACACTCATTACATGATGTATTGGGGGTTCTCCTTGGCTTCACGCATCATCTTAAAGTGTTAAGTGTCTTTTTTTTTGGGGGGGCCACGATGAATATAGGAAATCTGACCAAGGGTAATTCAGTCTTTTTCTTCAAAATAATTAACATTTTTCTGGTCATTCTTAATAAATATTATTTTTTTTTAGGTCTTTTATATATAACAATAGTTTTCTCAATTTTCATTTCTCACAACTTGAATATTATCTATGAAAAAAATTACGCATTCTTCAATTTGTAAAAATTATAATTTTTTTTTTATCAACAAAAATTTAATTAAAATTGGAATTATATAATTTTAATAAAATTCAAGGTCTTTTATAATTTATCATATATGTTAGACCAATAAAGTTTGTATGATTTATTTTTGTTTTATATTATATGGGTTAAACAATTCATGTAATGTTAATAAAATTTAAAAAAAAAAAAAAACTAATCAACCTATCCTGAAAAATATGAAATGAGTTTAGTTTTTTATTTTTAAAAAGAGCTTAATTGATATTGATAGTTGATAATATAGATCGGGCAGCATATTGATGAAAGATAAAAGTTAAAAAAATATGAGTTTAATGGTTGTTAATTAAATAATATATTAAAAAAATAAATAAAAAAAGGAGATGTGATCATAATTATGGGAAATTTTAGTTTTAATTATTTTTTTGATTAGGGAAATTTAATAATCTTAAATTTATATTATGATTTCCAGTCCTTCTAAGTTATTACAATTTTTATAGTTCTATATAATAAAAATTATTTTCTCTGTCTTTATTTTAATTTTCCCTTCTTTTATTTGGATTCTCTCTCCAGAATACCCTCCAATCCATTTTAAATGTTAAGCAAAGAATTAAGAAACCAACTTTTTGTTTTTAAGTGGGTTCTCTCTTGGAAGATAAAGAATACAAGTTAAAATTTCAAAAAATAGATTCAGTCAGAGAAACAACAATCCTTTATATTTTAATCAAATTTGAGCCTATAAAAATACTTACAAGTGTAGCACAAAATATCAAGCAAAAATGACCTTTACCTTTAAAGGCCTAATATTATTAGTTATAGTTCTTTTCACCATGGGATGAGTCTCCTCAAGACCACGTTAGGCCGAATAGACCACGTTAGGACCTCAAATTGTAGATACCCAGACTAAACCATATAATTCATGAAAGAACAAGTTATACTGGAAACACCTTTTTCTTATTGATAAGAGTTTCTTACATTTCATGTTCCTTATGAGTGAGGAGCATTGTTATATCTACCCTTAGACATACAACACGACAGACTACAATAAAGTAAAGCACACATGACTAATAGTACAATTATTAAAGCAAACACACTCTGCAAAAGTAAAATCAGACATAACTTTAATAAAGTACACACGACTTTTTGTAATACAGACCATGTGATGATGTGATGAGAGAACATTATTAGATTACCATCACGATTTGCAGATGGGCTCATGACTTGGTGATAAGTTTAAGTCGTCATCATCTTCATTGTCGTCTTTTGCCGACACTCCTTGAGAACAATATTCTAGGTATGGATCCTGGGAGAATGGTCCACCCTAAGGGTCTTCGAACGATAGGAAGAATTAGGTTGTTTTCCCACCAGGATTTAAACCAGAAAATCTCGAACAAGTCTAACACGTAGCCAAAAGACTCAAGTCTAACAATATTGGCTCCACCTCCTTGTCAATAAGTTACAAGGCCCAACAAGTTCCCAGAACCAGCTCAATTCTCAGACAAACCAGCCAAAAGACTCAAGTCTAACAATATTGGCTCCACCTCCTTGTCAATAAGTTACAAGGCCCCAACAAGTTCCCAGAACCAGCCCAATTCTCAGACAAACCCTTGGGGTGGCCCAATTCTCCTAGGATCCGATCCATACCCAAAATATTGTTCTCCAACCATAAGACGACAATGAAGATGATGATGACGACGACTTAAACTTATCACAAAGTCATGAGTCTATCTACAAGTCAGGATGGTAATTTGACAATGCTCTCTCATCACATCATCATATGATCTGTATTATAAAAATTTGTGTTTATTTTATTGAAGTTGTTTCTGCTTTTACTTTTGCAAAGTGTGTCTACTTTAATAAATGTACTACTAGTCATGTGTGTTTTACTTTACAACTAGCCTGTAATAATTGTAGTCTGTCGTGTCGTGTTTGTATGTCCAAGAGTCTATATAATAACAATGATCCCACTCACATAAGGAACATCAAATGTTATAAGAAACTCTTATTAATAAGAAAAGAGTTTTTCCAATATTACTTGCTTTTAAGTTCTTTATCTTCGAAATCTCTATCTTCTTATAGTTTTTCTCTTATTTCTCCAGAGATTCTAGTATGTTTGACACTTGCTTCAGCTAAGGATTAGTATCAGAATGAATTTGACATGATCCTAAGAATCAAGTTCTTTCATGAATGGTGTGTTAGAAATCTACAAGTAGAGGTCCTAATGTGGTCTTTTGGCTAAGAAGAGAGCCTTGAGATACTGAGTCTAAGAATTTCTAAGGAAGTAGACTCACCACTCACCCATGGTATGTACTTTAAATAGATTTTAAAAAAAAAAAAAAATACTCACAATCTTTCTGTAAACCAAAATGAGCAAACATGATTGGATAAAAGCAATGGCAAATTGAAATATGAACAGAACAGCTCATGATACGCAACTCAGTTAAATACATATTTTTAATAACTACATATTGGGGAAACTAACAAACGCTTAATCTTGCTCTTGTTTGTTATCCCACCTTCATGCATAAATGCAGTTCCCATAACCTGCGAAATTCCAAGATAACAACAATGGAGAAATTAAAATCCCCATTCCACAGACAAATCCAACCTCCACAAAATCAAGCTAAACAGAAATAAAAAGAGTGATGAAACTCAAGCGTGCCTCACAACTCTTGCAAATCACTCTCAACCCAATAGTCATTTAAACCTAAATCTGAGGAGCATACACACAAATCACTTTGGTTTTATTTAGAAGTCTTAGTCAGCTAACTCGCATATCAAAGAGAATTAGGTAACACTAATTATAGGTTAAATTTTCAATTTTACCGTGTATAAATGGTTTCAAGAGTTAACAAGAATAAATTATTTTCATTCATTAGTTAACAGAGGCAACATTGTAAAATCGCATTTACTATTCTGAAAGGGACCTATAATAAGTACCAAGGGTGGTGTATATATACATGACTTACTTGGATCGGTGATGACGATGAGGCCAGAGCCTCGGAAGTCACAATTCCAGCGGTTTCTTCCCCTGGCCTGAAAGTAGAGGTTCATGGCTATGGAGGCATGGTTGATGAGACTATCAGGTGTGGAACAGGGACACCCTCTTTGCAGAATCCGACAATCAACTTGAGAGCACGCATAATTGATATTTGCTAGAAGAGTTGCTTGATCTGATGAAGGCCTTGCCATACACCAGGTTCTCTGTTATTTATTCCATCACATGCACCTTATAATCATCATCAAAATCACTTACAACAAAGACTTGCAAAATTAGACTCACTTCATCTTTAATTGTGAGTAAATCAAGCGTATTTTCTCAAAAGGATCTAAATCTATAATGGAATTATCCTTATAATTGACTTAATCTGGTTGTCTAACTCTGTTCACTTGATCTTTCACAATACACATTACGAGATCCGAGGTGATATTTTTTTGTTTAGTTTTAGGCAAATGAAACGAAATTAAAATTGTTCCAGTTTTCAGGCAACTTTGAATTTTAATTACAATTACTTACCTGCCCATTGGCATTGGATGTCATGACATTTCCTTCTGCAAGTGTCAAAAGAAAAATGAAAAATAAGTTCAGTTCATCGAAATTTTCCAAAATGATTTTAGGACCATGGTAACGAGTGAAAAAGTTAAAGATCAGTTCTGAGCTTTTAATGGAAGCAATGCAATAAATGAGATGATAATAAAAATCAATGCGATTTCATATATAAACGCAGAAGTTGAGATAGGAATTTCAATTTTGCGATTACAATCTGTGAGAATTATGAGATGCCAGCCAGCGTAGATCTGAAAACAAACACTAAATTGAAATCATTTTGGGCATCGAAGCTCGTCAATTGAATCCAAAACAGTTTTTGAGAACATGGAATCGCAAATCTAAAGTAAAAAAGGGCAGAATTCTGGAGAAAAGTTATCAAATTATTACTACAAACACATCACAGACTCCCAAAGCACGAACTGATTCGGAAGCCAAGTCGAAAACAGTAAAGGTACATGAAAATTGAAAAGCTAAGGGAACTAACGAAAAGAATCGAACCTGAAGTGAGAGATAAAAGCAGAAGGAAAAAGAGAACGCCGACTTTAGCCATGGTTGAGCAGAATCAACGAAAGTACTGATTCTGATACTGATGAGGGTATGATTAAAGAGGAGTACGATGAAGAGAGAGAGAAAGAGTGAGTGAGAGATTGAAGAGAAAGAAAGAGATGAGGAGGATTATAAAGGAATGGAGGAGGAGGAGGTGAAGGGGTCAACATAACGGCTACAATAATAGCAAAAGAGAAACAGAGAGACGTTGGAGAGGTATGGGCTCTCGTGGAAGAGAATCTCGTCGAAGAAGAAGCAATAAACAAAAGGTTACGGTGGGAATGGGGCCCACGTGAGGAGGCGCGCTTGCGATGTGACATCGGGACCAGTGACGATGTCGTTTCGCTTCTCTCTTAGCCGTTGTGTTCATCTTGGGCCTTGTATTGGGCCTTTCGTGGGTTAATCTGTCCACCATCAATTCTATCATTCTCAGCACAAAGCCCAAATATCTCAATAGGCACCAGTTTTTTTTTTGGTTGCACCCTGTTCACTGTAGCCTTCGCTATGACTAGTCTGGATCCGACCCGAGTCGCGCACCTAGCTTTAGTGGGTGAGTCTCCCAGTAAGGATTTTCTGCATTCACAAGGCTCGAACTCGAAACCTTGCTTAAACGACATAAGCCGCTTACTACTTAGTCAACCCCTGTTGGTAGGCACCAGTTTTTAATACTTCATTATTTTCAATTTTAGGAAGATTTTTGGGCATACAAGCCTGCCCTACCTGAAATTACTCAGGAGCTTTCTTTCCAATGCCCATGATTCATGCCCTTCCTAGCTTGCCCATGAACAAGCCCTCCCTACCTAAAATTATTCGGGCTTTCATTCATGCCCTTCCTAACCTACCCATGAACACCCCTGTGAACTATAGCCCTTGAAGGAATTTTTCAAGGGATTCAGTAGTAATATGCTTCAAAAAGATTCCTAGTCAAAACAAACTGCAATCTCATGTCATTTCAAGTTGGGTTTCTCTTATCATCATTTTCTCATTATTTCTCATAATCTTTAAATTACATCCATCCAATTAATACAATACTACTTTTACTTCTCTCATTTTCTCAATTAGCAGCTCAGATTGCGCCAATGAGAGAAAATGAGAAAAGAAATATGGAGAGAATCTTCTTCATGTCATTTCAACAAATATTATTTATTTGACCAATCTCTTTTCCAATTTTCATTTGTATATTTTGTTTACGAATTCTGACGCCCCTGTATAATAAAATGTGGTTTCTCATGCGTAATCTTTTTATTTTTAATTATGTATTGTTTTTATCCACACAAAAAAAAACAATACAAGTATCATAAATAATCATACATAGTGCGTTTTTTCCAACAGATTTCGACCGTCAAAAAAATCATTTAAAAAATATTTAGTTATTACTCTAGTTTTACATATTTTCTCCTTTACTTTTTTCCAAAATACATTTAAAAAATATTAAGTTATTACTTCTTTTCTGTAAACTTTTTTTGGAATTAATTTATTAATTCTTTTTGCAAGTCCATATCCGTGTACCTATTTTCCTATGATAAACGCTGTACAGATCCAGCTACAAATAAATAGGACAATGCTGCAATAATTTTGTGGCAGTGAATACAATTTATCACCTACAATTTTGCTGCTACTAGTATATACCTTCCAAAATAAATGAAAATTGAATTTTTTTTTTTTTTTTTTTTAAAACAAGAAAGAAAAAGATATTAAGGCAGCATCCAATCAGAAATTTTCAAGGCTTCCACAACTTCATAGTACCATCGTCACTATAAGTTGTCACAAGATTCCTATGAGGATGATGAGTCACACCTATAACTTCCTTCTCATGGACCTGCCATTGGCCACAGAAAAATATTAACATTAACATCACACACACCTTCACACTATTTTGCCAGCATCTTTCACTTGGCAGCGTGCAACCATAACACAGAGAAAAAAACAAACGGACCCAATGTTTAAAAACTTGGGTGACCATTTTAACAAAATTGTATCATCAAATTGATTCACATACAAAAAACATCTTTAGGGAAAGCTACCCCCAATTGGACCCGACAACACTCAGATCACTCAGACAGACGTATCAAAAAAGAATGCATAAAAAACCAAACTAAGACCACTCTTACCTGTGCTTATTTCAATGCATAACACCAAGGGTAGTTTAACATTTACATTTTACATATCAATATATAAACACACACACACACAAAATAGTACAAAATATTTCAAAACTAGTGCAATGTTGACATTTCTTATCAGCCAATGTCAAGTCAACCATTAGTGCAAGTTGGGATTTTTTTTTTTTTTTTTGGTTTACCCAATGTTACACCAGTTTTGAATGACTATTAGCCAATGTCCACAATAATCTTCAAGGTGCCCATAGCTTCTCTAGAAATACTTCTCGGGCAAAAAATATACTTTAACTTGTATTAAAAAATATATATCTTCAATATTATACACTATCTACAAGCCTTGAGTATTGCAACAATTTTCCTTTGGAAGAACATATCCATCCAGTTTTTTATACTAAACTCACACTTTCTCATATATTTTACCCCATTTTATGATACGTACAAGTAGATATGCTGATTGAAATAAGTAACACCACCAACAACAAGAAAGAACAAAGTAAGGATACCTTCATTAGATGCTCCAGTTTGCCAGATTGATAGCTGAAGCAGTACATATTCCTGAATTTTATTTGCAGATAACATGTGAGAATAAAACAACTTTGAATTAAACGAAATAACTAAGAATCAGAATGACAAGGGTATGATAACTGAATTTAAGATATTCATAACCAATTTTTTTTTTAAAGAAGTGGTCAGGAGCTACCTTTCCACCATAACAGTGATAAAATTACCATTTTGAGAAAGTAAAGAGCAGACAAAGCTCTTGCCGGTAAAAACGATAGAGAATAAGATTCTTTATCTTTTTTTATTTGTTTAATTTTTATTGGAAAAATTGCTCCATAAGATTCAATAAACATCATTGTCTATGAAATTGCATGAAGGAACAAGGTTATCGGACATATATCTGAAAGCACCTGTCTTCACCAATACAGTATATCCATTCCCCTTTAGGTGAAACACAAGCTGCAACAAAGTCTCCACCTTCTCTTTTACCAGATGAGAAACTCTTCACAACCTACACCAATATCAGGGGAAAACAAGAAAACGCATGCTGAGAAGAACAGGATATAAGAGCTGGCTTTAAGATGCTACAATTATTCATTCCTTTTGAAATTGTAGAGAAACATTTTTATCTTTTTCTAAGAGCAAGTTAAAAGAAAATAATAAAAATTTTATAAACTAAAAAAGTACTGATAAGTAGACATATATATTGAATTGGTATATTTCTATCAGAGAGTATATAACTGAGGTGTTACTCATGTGGCATCTAAGAACTTCTCAATGAACAGAAGTTGCAGTTCGCATGCACAAATAGAATGAAGGACAAGATGGAAGAAGGAGCAGTGCTCCAGCCGAATCTCTGTTTAAAACTAGATATATACATTAAAAAAAAAAAAAAGTACTGGAACATAGTTAGTGAGAAAAAGAATATAATGTCCGATGTATACCTGCCCTTGAAGTGTCATGATGTATATAGATGATGTTTTATTACATACAACAATGTGATCGGTATTCTTTGGGAAAATATGAACAGAGTTAACAGAAGCATCACCACCCTAACAGTCCAAAAGGAACAAGATATCAGGTTAGAACATAATTTCAGGAAAAATGAACATACAAAACTTTAGCAAAGACTCATGATGACATATTTATCTGAAGACTTGCCCTTAATGGGGGAGGTGGCTTAAAAGTTTGTATGCAATCTGTAGACTTCAAATCCCAGACCTGCAAATATAGAGGAAACAAGTTATTTCTCAAAAACTAAGGGGCGCAAAAAGGGCACACCCCCTGTATGTTTTGAAGCACTGACCTTGATTGTACAATCACTAGAGGCAGTAATAACACGGCTTCCATCACTTGTGAAAATTGCATCATTCACATAAGATGTATGGCCACGAAACTCTTTCAATAGTTTGCCAGATTTTAGGCCATGGATTCTACATGTAAAGAACAACAATTGCACTAAGTAGCTGTTAAATATCTTATTGAACTATCTATATATCTGGGGGGGAAAATGGCAGAGTTTTATATAGATAGGCATCATAAAGATAAAAACTATTGAACGATCCTTAAGGGCACAAATCAATATAGATTAGTTAAGGCAATATAATAAAGTGGGGTGGGACTACTGAAGAGAAGTGTATCAGATCTAAGATGACAAAAACCATAAAATAGCAGCAGCAATAAAAATCCTGTTTATGTGGGAAGATAATTTGTGAAATAATAATCTTAATTTTTAAGTGATTCTTTATGTTAATCTTCGAGATATTATTTTGTCAGCAGGAGAGCTTAGAAAATTTTTGTTTGGAAAGGTAACACAAACCTATTACTATAAAACCATTATTGAAAAATAGATCCATCACTGCCGGATAAAAAATTTAATTTGACTTCAAAAACAGGGAGAATTAAACTTATTACTATGAACCCATTATTGAACTGATAACACGTCAGTAGATCTTTGACCTTAAACAATAGCAATAGGTGAAGACCCAGACCCATTAATAGCTTATATCAAGGAAATTAGGCAAGGAAAAGTGTATAAATGAAACCTTGCTGTGCTGTCAAATGAAGTACTTAATAGCTGGCTTCCATCACGAGAGAAGACAATACTTGTGACACCCTGGGAATGGGCACGTTCAAGACGCCGCAAACATTGACCAGTTCTTATACGCCAAACCTAGAATAAGATATAATTACAGGATTTAAAAGCTTCACATATTAACAATTGAAAGGATCACAACATTAACAACCTTGAATACCAGCAACTGGACAATGAAAGAAACAGAAGGAATCACATAATGTAGATGCATGCAGAATGAGAAAGTGGGATCAGTCATTACAATAAATGTGAGTCTTTCATTGTATTACAGTATAAAGTTAGCACAAATGATGCACTGCTCTTGTTATAACGTACAATATTGTCCTAGATAGTTGTTAAATTTAAGAAAAGAGTACTGCTGGTGATTATGGGTTATGCTAAGATCCCTAACAGCTCTTTTTTTCATTAGTTCCCATTTATATTAGCTTTTATTCCTATTACTTTTCCCATTTCTCTGTTCTCAGAGTAGAGATTAGGAGTTATGTTTTAAGCCTTTTTCAGATTGTGGGTGTTATTGAATTCTCTCCCCATCTATATATGTGTACTCACATAGCACCACAAAATGAATGTTTCAAATTCATTTTTCTATCTTTTTGCACCATATTTCTAACTTCTAAGTACATTACTGTAATTTTCAAAAGATATTTAGCCTGAGACAGAAAAAATTATCAGATTTTCAATATGTCAAATGAACAAATAATGTGTTAGGGACTAACAAATTTGGAAACTGAAATGCTTAATAATTCATCAACACAGCAAAAAAAATGCTGTTGAACACAATCTGCTGAGAGCTACACGTTCTCACAGCCAAGAAGGAAACTATCCTGGATAAACAGAATACACCTCCCCTCTCCTCACACTCTCTAACCAAAACATAACATAATCCCTCTCCTCCCCCTCCAACTGCTATTACATGCAAAAAGCACCCTGCACAGAGTCCAAAAAGTGTGCTGAGTGTTACAATACTAAATAGCCAGAGCCACTTTATACAGTGGCTAAGTATCCTAGGAATACATCAAAATAGTAAAGTCAAACCTGAAACCTTAAAAAGCCTCTTTCCTTATTGCTGTGGTGGGTGTGGTTTCCTAGATTTCCTTGTATACGTTTTGCCTAGGAACAAAGTCCTTTCATTACCCTCCCCTAAAAGTCTCACCTTGTCCTCAAGGTGAAAGGAAGGAAACTGGGAGTCTAGAACAGCCGCATCCTCCCAAGAATTTTCATAATCTGGCATGTCCTTCCATTTCACCAAAACTTCAGTCTGCCCATTCATAAGTTTTCGAACTCTGCAAATGGCCTCCGGTTGAACTCTTAACTCCATTTGTTCCGATAAGGCAGGGGGAAAACTTGGGGTCACCAGCCCTGATTGAACTGACTTTTTAAGGACAGAAATGTGAAAAACAGGATGAACTCGTGCTGTAGGGGGAAGGTCCAAACGGTAAGCCACGTCACCTATCCTTTCTACAATCTTGAAAGGCCCATAAAACCGAGGACTCAGTTTCTCATTGCTACGCTTTGCCAAAGTCCTCAACCTATATGGTTGAATTCGGACATATACCAGCTCCCCTACTTCATACTGGACATCCCTCCGCCGCTTGTTTGCTTGTCGCCTCATTTCCTCTTGCGCCTTGATCAAGTTCTCTTTCAATGTTGCAATAATCACATTCCGAGCTTGTATCTGTTCATCCACTTCTTCCACCACCGAAGGCTCATTAGTGAGCTTGAGGAAGGTAGGGGGATCTCTTCCATAAACGGCGCGAAAAGGTGTCATATTGGCTGACCCTTGATGGGTTGTGTTATACCAATATTCTGCCCATGGTAACCATTGAACCCACTGATTCGGTCTCTCACTTGTGAAGCACCTTAAATAAGCTTCCAAGCCTTTGTTTAACACTTCCGTTTGCCCATCGGTCTCCGGATGATAGGCTGAACTCAAACATAAGCGGGTGCCAGCTTGTTTGAATAATTCCTTCCAGAAATGGCTCACAAACACTCTATCTCTATCCGAAACAATGGATTTCGGAAAACCATGCAACCTGACTATTTCCTTAATGAACAATTCTGCCACATCCTTTGCACTGAAAGGATGATGTAGAGAGAGGAAATGAGCATATTTAGTGAGTCGATCCACTATCACCAGTATTGTGTCTTGCCGTTGAGATTTCGGTAACCCGGTAATAAAATCCATGCTTATGTCCTCCCACACTGCTTGTGGAATAGGGAGAGGCTGTAATAAA